>JAKOOJ010000001.1:42225000-42625000 GCA_022577455.1 Arizona elegans
TATACAATTTTTAATTTCATTTTTCAGACATCTGGAGGTCTAAAGGAGGCAAATACAACACCATCATCCATACAGGGATTTGTGTGCCACTTTTATATGTGGCTTATAGCATTTGATTTGGGTTCATTGCTTTGATATGTCTGTGTCAAAGCAGCCATAAAATGTAATCAAAAGTTCTTTGAGTAGCTTGGTAAAAATTTGGGACCAGCATTAAGGGCATCTCCTCTGTCAGCCTAAAAGACTTTGAGATGCTCATTAAATGCAATGCACTCCACCCACATTATATCAGCACTCTAGGAAGACAAGAAAAGGTGTTAACAAGGGTAATTAGAGTGGGTTTGATGGAGTTAGAAGCTAAGGTAAAGTAAGTAGTCTTCTACTATAGATAGTTTGAGAGAAGCCAGTCTTATAATGCATCTGAGTGTATGTCTGATCTTTGTTAGAAGTGTGAAAATTGAAAATGCATCTTTGCAATGGCTTAAGCACCAAAGTGAACATTACTAGAATTATACCACAACTAAAATCATTTTTCATTCTGCCCATACAGTGTTATACCAAATTACCAACACTTATAAAAATAAAACCCCCAAATCTCTTTTTTTAAAATTCAGGCTTCAAATAAATTATAGGCAACAAACATTTCTTTGACCTAGAATGTATGCACAATGCAAATCCTGCAAATCCTGATAATATCCACAGCTGTTAGATTCTGTTTATTTATTCCCTGTTGGATAGAACAAAAAAGTGTACAACATTTGCTCAGATTTCTTCCACATCTGATAGACAACTTGCAGAAGTGGGAGTTTTGTTTAAAACAAAACAAGCTGTTTGTCTTTCTATCTCAGTATTCTTTATCCGACTACCGAATAGCCCACCAAAAATACCATTTCATCTACCCAAATTCAAAGTTCCTTGTATGTGAGAACGATTGAAAAATGATAGTATGGAGTCAGAGAGAAGATCGGTAAGAAAGTTATAAATTAGAATCAATCTGAATTGAGGCAAACTGTATAAATATGCAATCTCTAAAGAGAACAAAATAAATAGGAAACCTATGAAATTGTCTCTGTAACATCCTGTAATTTAGAATGGCTTAAAGAGTCACAGTGTCAAAATATCTAATATTTCCAACAAAATAAAAATAAAGCTTACGAAGGAATAAAGCTTTCTGCAAGTACTGCAGTGGTTTCCAATATGTTTCTCAGCACCTTTCAAGGGGATGGCTTTAAAAAGATTTTTTTTAAAAAAACAACAACATTATTTGTCAGGATCTATGCATTTGCAAGTTCATCAGGTAGAATCAGCCTATCTGGTTTGTTTATCCAGAGTGAGAATACCAAGAGTGACTATTCTGTGTTTGATCAGTAGAAAGAGGTCTAGGATTATTAATGGATTATTATTATTATTATTATTATTATTATTATTATTATTATTATTATTATTATTATTGATATTATATTATTATTAATATTATTATTATTATTATTGATGTGGTCTTATAATGGAGAAGAGCTTACCTCTGGTGTGCCAAATGGCACTTCTCCCTACAAGTGAACTAGGCTGTTTTACAACCAGTATATAAGTAGTTTTTGAAAAGATACAGTTGAAACTAGGTTGTGCTTGTGATCAAGTAGGTCAAGCCAGATCAAGCAATCAAATGAGGAATCCAGGGTAGAGGCAACTGACACCATGAAGCAAAGTCCAAGGCCTGAGATATGGCAAGGATGCACTTCAGCTCTGAAGAGTTCTTCTGAGCATTTTAACAGGGAGCGAATGCAATAAATAAACTGCACTGAGCATCTACAGCAGCTGAAACTTGGAAACTCTTCCATGCCTTTGTAATGGAATGCGACAATAACATTAGAAGGCAGGGGAGGGTGGTGACGGAAGAAATGTTGCCCAGCGAATAATAGGGATAAAAGGAGGAGAAGCCCGTTAATTGACTAGTGGACAGAGAAAGAAATGGAGAAAAAATCCATTCTACCTTATCAGGTGGTAAAAAGAGAAAATAGAGAAGTGTACTTTCAAGATAATATTAATGTAGCCTTACAATAAAGTAGAATTAATTCATCTTGTTAAGTTTTCTTTCTGGTCTGCTTGGGAAGCTGACAACCTTTTAGCTAGTTTCTCAGATCCACAAAATAGATTTTTGTCTCCTGAAACCTCATTAGGCACCTCTCTCTATATGTAAGGAGTTGAACTTCTGAGTTTGAGAGATTGTCAGCGGCTACAGGTGAGGAATCCTGGGAAGCTTGTGGTTCCATAAAAGCCCAAGTGAAGTCACTGACTCCCATGCTGCTGGTCTCCAGCCATAGGGTTGCTGTTACCAAAGTCTTCTAGCTTCATCCTTCTCATCTGAGGACATGTCCTCCAGCAGGGTCATGACATAAGCTTTGTAAAAATCAACATTTTATTTTTAATCCTCCACACATAGAACAATCCTTTCCATCAGCAGATATGCTCTGGGTAATTTTTTTCATTGAACTATCTATCTCATGTCAAAATTAATTTCCTGGTAAATCAACAAATCTGAAAATAGTTTAAGGTACTAGACTTTAAGAAGGAATATACATAAGAGAAGGCCAGATCTGCTTTTATAAAAAAATCATAAAATGCAGGGTATGGAATAATAGATTTAGGGTATGGAAAAACAGACTGTGGTTGAATATTAGGGGAAATTTTCTAATGGTTCAGCAATGAAATCAGTCACCTTGGAAGACTGTAGCCTTCACTTTACTGGAAGAGTTTCAAGGGGAATGGGGTTAGACGTTCATCAAAGATTATTTTAGTTTGGATTTCTAGACAGAATAGGGAGTTATAAGCAGAGACGATGTGATGAGTCTAAATGTGGTTTTGCAGAAAAGAAAAGGGGGGGAAAGCACTAAAGTCCCTTGTAATTCCTGTTCCCTCTGTGCCTCCATAATGTCACAGCCACTATTGCCATGATGATTAATTCATGATGCCTGTGATGAAAAAGTCCTACAGTCATCTTAATATAATTTCAGCATATCGTAGCAGGCTTGCCACAGAACTACTGCAGGATAATTTGGATTCTGATGGATTTTTATTTTATTTTTATTTTTTTGGTCATTTTACAGTGATTGAGACAAGGCTAGGAGACAGTTAATATCCTACCAATGTACATATTGGAACAAGTCATATACCACATTTATTTCATGAAACACATATTTTCAGATTAATTTTAAATTAGCTTTAAAGTGCTTCTATTTTAAGAGTTTGACATTAGCGGCAAAAGATTGCTGATAATTATAATTTTTACCCAATGTACAGATAATTTATTCTGATTGAAATATTGAAATAGATTTTAATAATAATAATAAAATCCTTGGTCAGGTTTATGCCATAATGTAAATACCCCTGGTTTATGTCCTCTGGAGAATTATTGCTGAACATGATTATGTTAATTATGACAGAACAACGGGATAGTTAGCAAGGATCTGACAACTTGTTTTGTAACACTCAATCTAAATAATATTTCTATTATGGGAATTGTGAGATTATCCAAATGATATAGCAAATATGGGTTAGTTAATTACTTGTCTATTGCCCTTGAAACCTAGTTCTAACAAAATTACTATTTTAGATAGAAAGATTTTTTTATGTTTACATCTGGTCCAGTCCTGAAAATCAGCTCAATTTGACTAACATACTTGTTTGCTGAAAAACTAACTCTGTGCCCTTAATAGAGTCATAGATGTCATCCTTGGCATTAAATTGGCATAAAAATATTATTTATTCAAGAAGATATTGTTCCTGGTTGTTGTTGTTTTTAAAAAATAGTTTTATACCCTGTTTTCCCCAAAATAAGACATCCCCTGATAATAAGCCCAATTGGGCTTTTGAGCGCATGGCAATAAGGCCAAGCGCTTATTTCAGGGTTCAAAAAAATATAAGACAGGGTCTTATTTTCAGGGAAATATGGTATGTATGTATGTATGTATGTATGTATGTATATATATATATATATATATATATATATATATATATATATATATATATATGGATTTTGATATTCTCTGCCTTTCTCTTATCAATTATTATGTGTACACAGGCTTTCCAAAACAAAAGTGTTTCTGAAAATTACAAGTCATATTATCAACTTAATATTCTTCTTGATATTTCACTTGTAATATATTTCTGATGAATAAGGGAAATTGACATAATAAAATTATTAGATCAGTTTTCTTTGACATTGAACCTAATCCCCTCCTTATAACTATATCCCCGCAGCCTGGAATGGGTCTAAAACAGAGCGTGAGGAGGCCAAAAACGTGATGTGTGGAGGCGGCAATGGGCTGTGGCGATCCCCACAGCCTGGAACAGCTGATTGGCGATATTCCAGGAGGCCGATCCAACCACCAATCAGCTGCTCAGGCTGAATCAGGCTGCGATAATGTGCTGAAGCTGACCAGGCTGTTTGCGGGATGCTGCAAGGATGCCAGCCAGATGAATACCAATGGATGCTGGAAGGCAGAGGCAGAATTTTTTTTCTTGTTTTCTTCCCCAAAAACTAATGTGCGTCTTATACTCCAGAGCACCTTATACTCTGAAAAATATGGTAATTAATATTAATTATGATTGCTTAATTAATATCAATTATTGATTATCTGTACCAGTCTTCTCTGATCTGTTCCTTCCAGAGATGTCAATAGTCCAGATATATAAAATCAAATAAACAGAACCTCCAGATTCAGAATGAGCACCATTGTAACACAGGAAAGGCATTATGTTGGGAAAAGTGTCACTTAATTTGATGAAAGGTCAACAAAGAGAATAAATAGGTCTTCTTGCAAAAAGAGACTTGGAGGTTCTCTGCAGATGTTGAAAAGGTTATCTCTTGCATCTTTATTATACCATTGGCAAGATACAGAAGGAGTTTAACATCAGGACAGGTATATATGTAAAACAAGAGTTTTTTTAGGCACACATCAAGTGCCAAAAACAATGCACAATTTAGCCCTTCCTTTATCTTTACCTTGTGCAGTGATGCCATAGTACTAGCTCTTGATTTTGTTTCCCCCTTTTTTGGGTGGTGGTGGTTTGTTAACCATTAAGTGACAGCAAAACTCATATGCAAGCTGCCAGTTATGCTGAGCTTTAAGACTTCCTTACACATTTACATAGTTACATTATTATCCAAATACCATATTGTCAGCTTTCACACTGGATTAAAGTGCTGGGTTTATTATGGGTGTAACTGTCAATGTCTCTTTGTAAATGTCTAACTATATTAACTCCAGGCCTAACATAAAGAAAATAAACAGAAACTGATGATGTTTTACTGAGATCAAATGAGTTTCAAGTAGCAACAGGATAGCACTGTACTCACAAAAATGCTTTCACCTCTTCAGCCTGCCTTGTGTAACTCAATGCTGAGTTAAGGCAAGACAACCATTGCTTTTCCAGATAGCTCGTCTTGACAGGTTTTACCCAAGAGCAATCTGTGCAAGAAACCTAACCTTGTGGAAAGAAATACTAGCTTCCTCGCCTTTTTGATTATTACTATAAAGAAAAAAGCCACTTGTTTTACTCAACTGTTTTATGAAACCTGCAATTCTCATTTCCCAATGACTTCCTGGCCCCATCTCCATCCTTCTAAATTAGATACATTTAGGGCACATCGCATAAAATGTGACTGCAAGCAAACATGTATTTGAAAACATATGGGACATTTTTTGTGGGTGAGTTTGATTGAGTGCAACACTCTAGTTTGGATTCATCTCTGTATAATGGGTTAAATAGTTTTAAATGATCATTATTCAGTGATGCATTAGTCTGGGGCTAGCCGCTAGACCCTCCTGATTTCTACAGTCAAAAGAAGGCATATGAACCCTTTTAGATAGGATATGTGTGCATGAGATAATTGTGATCCCAGGATGTATTCCACATTCTACCCATCAACATTATTTTAAGCTATTCAATCATTATCATTGCCATCATCATCATCGCCATCATCCTCATTATCATCATAATAATAAAGAAATGTCTGAGAAAAAAATATTTTGTGGTGTAATACAATTTAATAATTCATTCCTATGATAAAATTGGGAAGGATGAAAGCCATGTGCATTCTCTTTCATTAAGAAAATGTATCTTAATGTGACAATTCCAACTTAAAGGGAGCAGTGGTTGGTGGGTGATTGGAGAGCGTTTTTTCAGATAGGTTTATCAATCTTAAGCAAAAGTTCTGTATGCTGAAGATGTAACATGGTTATTCGTGTGAACCCCAATTGGGGCTTTTAAAACTAAAATCAAATAGAAAAAAATACTGTATTTGCCTTTTCCAGGAGGAATAAGCATATCCGGGGGACACAAGGGTGCTATGTAAAATTCTGACTATCTGAACCCATATTCAATCTGTAGAGAAAATTAGATATAGATGAAATAGGAAATGGCCTTGAAGGACAGGATGAAAAGCTGCTACCAAGGCAATGGTCAGATAAGTGGGGCTTGAACTCAGGCCAACAAAATAATCTCAGAAAACATCTCAGATAAGCTTCTTCCCAGTTCACATGAAGATGAAGGGAAGGACCAAGAATCATATTTAGACTAGCAAGTTTCTGTTACTATAGCTTTATAGTAAAAGTAATACTGATCTACATGACATTGATGTCCTAGGTAGTCTACCATGAAGAGCTAACATTATGTCAGAGGGAAAGAGAGAAAGGCTATGGGGAAGCAAAGGGGAAAAGTATAAGAATGGGGGAAATGGATTTACAACCATCAAACTGGAAGAGAACGTCCAGGTGAGTAGTGACCATTAACTCAATATGACTATGCTAAATGAGGGGTTGTTATATCAGCTTGCAAAGTGCAGCATTTAGGAGCAATTGAAGACAAACTGGTTTATGACAAGGAAGTACACTTTCCTTTTCCTTCACTCTGTTCAGTGAGAGTGGCTATCTTCCAAATGAACCTCAAATGTCAAGAAATATGCAAAAGAAAACAAGTTCAAGTTTCTCATTATAAATATTGTTTTAAATGTTCAAGTGGATTTTTGTGTTTATGGCCAAACAAATGGCTGCCTAATAATTAATTAATTATTTCTCTTAACTATGTAGTTTCGTCAAATAAATCAACCAGGAGGGGCAATGACCACACAAGACAATTGTCTTAACTTCTTATCCACAGTGTTAAGATCTACAAAATTGGAAAACAATCCATGTGAACAAGACAAGTAATTGAAGAGTATCTCCCTTAGACTATCAACATAAGGCCCCAAATCAAGGTGAAACCAGTTGACTTTGTCTGCAAAGAATGATAAAAATTGTCCATAGTGAACTTCTGATCATTTCCTTTTCCCCCCAAACAACTTGATGGAAGATATTCCATGCTGTATGAAAACATTCACTGATTGCTTTCATTCAATTGCAATGGAGGAATAAAAATATATTCTTTGTTATGCATTTATGCTCAATCTGATTTGTGTCATCATTTTTACAATCCTGCATTCTTCCCATCTGCTTCATTGCTTTCAGATCCCTAGTAATCCAAAATACCAATTCAGCTTTGTTAGAAGGAAGAGAATACTTAGGAAGAATACTGTCAATTGCCCAGATCATCTCCATAAGCCATAGAGTTGCCAACGTTTCAATAGTAGTATTAATAAATGAAGTGGGACATGTCTATTTACTGCTGCAAAGATTTATAACAGTTACCATAGGGGTAAAATCCAGCAGGTTCTGACAGGTTCTGGAGAGCAGGTAGTGGAAATTTTGAGCACTTCGGAGAACTGGTAGCGGAAATTTTGAGTAGTTTGGAGAACCAGCAAATACCACCTCTGGCTGGCCCCAGAGTAGGGTGGGAATGGAGATTTTGCAAAATCATTCCCCCAGGAGTGGGGTGGAAATGGAGATTTTGCAGTATCCTTCCCCTGCCATGCCCATCAAGCCACGCCCACAGAACCGGTAGTAAAAAAAAATGAATTTCACCGAGTTACCAGTATAAAACTGACCGGTCTTAAACTGATTGCTCACATCAATAAAGTTTCAGAAAATGCCTCCATATCCAAATGATTATATCCAGCTGAAAAGAATACCAAATCCAGCATGTGTTCTGCTAAACATATAGGCTCAGATAAGATAGCTCCATTATTATCATGGTAGCCACTCCTGACTGGCCAATTTTCAGTGTGGATATTGGATTCCCTTAGGAAAGAAATCTACAATGATATATGCCTACACTAAAAATCAGTACAACTAGTTCAGGAAGAGAAACTGTGTGCAGCAGGGTAAACACTGCTACTGTAACAATCCCCCTACACTGCTCTGACCATCCAGATACAGCAATAATTGAAATGAACAGAATCAGACAGAATGTTTGTTTCTCAAAATAAGTTATGGCCATTTTGTCTCCCTGATTTCTGTAGCTGGCTGCAACCCAGAGTTACCCAGTAGCAGTGGTGGGTTTCAAAATTTTTTACTACTGGTTCTATGGTTGTGGCTTGGTGGGCATGGTATGTCTTCGTAGGCGGGCCTTGGTGGGCGTGGCAGGGGAAGGATACTGTAAAATCTCCATTCCCTCCCCACTCTAGGGGAAGGTTACTGCAAAATCCCCATTTCCTCCCGATCAGCTGGCAGAGAATAAATGGTGGCGGGGCCAGTCAGAATTTTTACTACCGGTTCTCCAGAACTGGTCAGAACCTGTTCAAATCCACCTCTGCCCTGTAGGCATAGTAATCTAATTGGTAAACCTCTCCAAGCCAAATTTCCAGATCAGAATATTTATCCAGGAACTGATCTGATATTAAAAAGATATCTTGAGGTCGGAGATGACCATACCACGGTTGTCAACTTGACTTTGTTGGTTAGACTACAAAAAGAAATGGATGGAGGGAAATCAACAGCTTGCCCCTTCTTTCCTTTTTTTTTTAATTTTTTTAAAAATTTGATTTATATGCCGCCCTTCTCCGGAGACTTAGGGCGACTTACAATGTGCTCAGCAATAGCCTTCATCCTTTTGTATATTTATACAAAGTCAGCTTATTGCCCCCACAACTGGGTCCTCAATTTACCTACCTTAGAAAGGATGGAAGGCTGAGTCAACCTTGAGCCTTGGTGAGATTCGAACCTGCAATAATTGCAGGCAGCTGGTCTTAATAACCAGCTTAATAACAGGGTGCCTTAGACCACTGTACTACTAAGGCTCTTATTGTTGTTTCCTTGAAATAACAACATTGCAGCATCTTGCAGTATCTTCTCCTGCCAGTTATTCTCCCAAAGCATCCATTCTCATAGATGTTGCCTCTTTAACCACAATCTTCACACTTCAGAATTGCATTGGTATAAGGTTCAGAGAGCAGATGATAACATCTCTGCATGCAGATTTCAACACTCCTGGTTCTACAAAGAAGGCCAAACAGCCAGAGGTTATCTTCCCAGCTTTCCTTGCTGTTATAATTATTTCTCAGTTGATTGCAGCTTTTATGATAAAACACATGCCTATTGTAAGAGTTGAAGGAGATAAAGCAGGAATCTCTGATTCTCTTGCCAGAGAAAGTCATTTTGTAAACAAGAGACAGATGGTAAAAAACCTTAAGACCAGGAAAACAAGTAGCCACACAGCTGTTGAATTAAAAACAGGAGAAAAACTAACGTAGATAAGGGACAGAATTTCTGGGTGTTTTTAAATGGAGAATTTCTTTTATATATGTCATTTTAGTTGTCTGTAATACATGTACTTACCTTAAATCTGCTTGGGACTGCAGAGTGGATAGGGAAGTTAACTGAATGTAAAGTGTCCAGGTGTAAAATCTGGACACCTATGTGTTTCCTTGTCCAATAATGTTTATAACATCTCAATTCTGCAGAACTCTGTGCAACATAAAATTGTTTATGTGAACTATATGCTTCCTTACTGTTTAAAAACAGAATTCAAGGTTGCTTATAACTTAAAACAACATATACATTGAAAAATTGAAATTAGGATTAGTACACAACAAGCACCATAGTCTTGAGAGTAATTCAGATAGTACAAATCCATGTAGTGGTAGAATTCAGGCAACTGTGTATTGGCTTGAAAGGCAGTCATACAGATCATAGCTTGCACAGGAGGTTAAACTGATCTTTGATTATGCTTGCAGCCTTCTGGCCAGAATGCACCAACACTAACCAATATTGTGTGCTTATAATTAGTAGGAAATATTGCATATGGCATTAATATGACTTAGGCTGGCTAAAAGGTCTTATATGAACATTTCAATTGATGAAAGCCATAGGCAATGGAAGTCAATATTTGCCCATTTCATTTTATTTTTCATTTTATTAAATTTGTATACCGCCCTACTCCCGAAGGACTCAGGGCGGTGAACAGCCATAAAATAAAACATATAGATACAAAATTTAAAATGGAGATAAAACTAATTAAATAAATTTGGCTGAAACATTTTAAAACCCCAATAAATTAAAACCAAATTTAAAATTTAAAATTCCATTTAAAAAGAGGAAAAGTTTAGGTCAGGCCAGCTTGATGGAATAAGAACGTCTTAAGTGCGCGACGGAAGGTACGCAGATCCGGAATCCTCCGTATCTCCGGGGGGAGCTCGTTCCAGATCGTAGGTGCCCCCACAGAGAAGGCTCTCCCCCTGGGGGCCGCCAGTCGACATTGTTTGGCCGACGGCACCCGGAGGAGCCTCTCTCTATGGGAGCGTACTGGTCGGTGGGAGGCTATTGTGGCAGCAGGCGGTCCCGTAAATAGCCAGGTCCTAAGCCATGGAGCGCTCTGAAGGTGATAACCAAAACCTTGAAGCGCACTCGGAAGACCACCAGGAGCCAGTGCAGCTCGCGCAGGAGAGGCATTACATGGGAGCGCCACGTCGCTCCCATCACCACCCGCGCGGCCACACTCTGCGCCAGTTGGAGCCTCCGAGTGCTCCTCAAGGGGAGCCCCATGTAGAGAGCGTTACAATAGTCCAGACGGGAGGTGACGAGGGCATGAGTGACCGTGCGTAACGAGTCCCGATCCAGAAAGGGACGCAACTGGCGAATCAGGCGGACCTGATGAAAAATCCTCCCGGTCACGGCCGTCAAGTGTTCTTCTAAAGACAGCCGTGAATCCAGGAGGACACCCAAGTTGCGAACCCTCTCCGTGGGGGCCAGTGCTTCGCCCCCAATAGTCAGCGATGGCACCAGCTGACTATATCGGGACGTCGGAAACCACAGCCACTCGGTCTTGGATGGGTTGAGCCTGAGCCTGTTTCTCCCCATCCAGATCTGTACGGCCTCCAGGCACCGGGACATCACTTCAAGGGCATCGTTGGGGTGGTCTGGGGTGGAGATGTACAGCTGGGTGTCGTCAGCGTACTGATGGTACTCCACCCCAAAACCACGGATGATCTCGCCCAGCGGCTTCACATAAATGTTGAACAGAAGGGGCGAGAGGACCGATCCTTGTGGCACCCCACATATAAGGGGCCTCGGGGTCGATCTCTGCCCCCCTGTCAACACAGACTGCGACCGGTCGGAGAGAAAGGAGGAGAACCACCGTAATACAGTGCCTCCCACCCCCAACTCTTCCAACCGGTGCAGCATGATACCATGGTCGATGGTATCAAAAGCCGCTGAGAGATCTAATAGGACCAGGACAGAGGAACAACCTCTGTCCCGAGCCCTCCAGAGATCATCCACCAATGCAACCAATGCCGTTTCCGTGCTGTACCCAGGCCTGAAACCCGACTGGAACGGATCTAGATACGTCGTTTCATCCAGGTACTGGGGAAGCTGTCGTGCAACCACACTCTCAACAACCTTCGCCACAAAGCGAAGGTTGGAGACTGGACGATAGTTAGCCAATGTTGCCGGGTCCAGGGAAGGCTTCTTGAGGAGAGGTCTCACCACCGCCTCTTTCAAGGCGGCGGGAAAGACACCCTCACCCAATGAAGCATTTATAATCCCCTGGAGCCAGCCTCGCGTCACCTCCCGGGAAGCCAGCACTAACCAGGAGGGGCACGGGTCCAACAAACATGTGGTCACATTCAGTCTACCCAGAATCCTGTCCACGTCCTCAGGGGTCACAGAATCAAACTCATCCCAGATAACATTCTCAGGACCTGCCCCCATCATCCCCGCTGGATCTACCCAGTCGGAGTCCAGATCTTCCCGAATCTGAGTGATTTTGTCATACAGATACTGAACAAAATCCTCGGCTCTTCCCTCCAAGGGGTCCTCCCTCGCTTCCTGGTAGAGCAGGGAGCGGGTCACCCTAAACAGGGCGGCCGGGCGGTTATCTGATGACGCAATAAGAGCAGCAAGATAAGTGCATTTTGCTGCTTTTATTGCCACTAGGTAATTCTTAATATGAGATCTTACCAGTGTCCGGTCAGATTCAGTACGACTGGCCCTCCAACTACTCTCTAGGCGTCTTTTCCGACGCTTCATCTCCCTCAGCTCCTCAGTAATAAACAAAAAATAAACAAATAAACAAATAAATAAGCCCATAAATAAACAAAAAGATGGAAATTAAAATTTGGAAAGTGAGAAAAGTATATAGCAAAAATATGGAAGACGGAAGTGAAAATTTATGTATCCTAGTGGAGGTTAGCTGATCTTGAATAGCAAAATTAATAAATACATGATGGAAACTGAAATTTTAGACTTAATCGTGAATGAAAGGGCTAAAATCTATGCAAATATAAGTTAGTGCTATCTAGAGTGCCATGGACACATATAAAAGTAGGAATGCATGAGAGAGTGATAGCTGCATCTTACAGTCCAGTTGGTAACAATCATGGAAGAACTGGAGATGAAAAAATTGTGTAACATTCTAAATGAATGCAGTCCAGAAAAATGCTATTCTCTGATGGCTATAAATGAATGTATAGGAATGAAATGAGAGAGAATAGAAAAAATAATGGGGTTATTTGAAGAAAGAAATATGAATAAGGAGTGATTATTTATAAGCATTGCTTTAAAATGTCTGATTTTTTAATATAAAGTTTAACCATAAATGTAGTCATGTGCACACAAAGCAAAGGGAAACTAAAAGAATACTGATGTGGTTATTTATAATGTAAAATGAAGATAAATAGTAAAGGATGCAATAGTGATAAGAGATGTTGACTAGGGCAAATCATTTTTTGATAGTGTCAATAGTGGATCTTAAAAAAAATTGGTCATTGGTGCAAGCAATTTGCAGTGAATATTAGAAAGCATGATGCAATGAGAATTTGGATCTGAACATAAATAGTAGAAAACTAAGGCAAGTAGATGAATTTAGAAGGCTGTTTACTGCTAAACAAGTAAGCTGAAGAAATTTTAAGATCAAGAAATTTTAAAATATGTAAATGCTGGTATGGAGGTAATTGTTAATGTGTGTGTAACAAATGAATATTTGTCAAATTGGTTCAGAATGTGGGCACACACACACAGTATTGGGCACTCCTTGTTTGTCCATATCACACTGCTCTTGCGCTACCTCCCAGTTTCTTTCCTGTTATAATTAAAAGGAATGGTTAACTACTAAAGAAGTCCTGTATGGTATAGGGCTAGGTTATTTACCAGACCATCTCTCCCTGGGGGTTTCTGCCTCCCAGGATCCTTCCTTTAAATTGTTGCTATGTAGTAGGATGTCTTTTCTATAGATATGTTTCGATGCCTATGGAAAAGACGTTTCACTACCCTGTGGCACACACTACTCTGTGGAACACATCCAGTGAGCCCCCATTTTCTTTGCTTTCCAGAAGGGCATGAAGAGTTGGTTCTTCTCTAGGCATTGAGATAGGGTGAGATGGGAGTTTGTAGATGGTTTGTTGGGGCATCTCAGAAGGATGGCTGAGGCATGGAGTTTTTGGTTTTATGTTCTCTTTTATTTGGTTTTACTGTTGTGAGTTTTGCTCTAAGACGAGCAGTCATAGAAATCTTATAAGCAAATAAATAAATAAATACATTTTAATAAATCAGTGCTTCTACCTATTTTGTTATATTGAAATGAAAGCTGGATTTTTTTTTGTCAATACTGTACACCTGAAAGTATGGTGAATGCAGTGGGAATTAAATACCCTACAGAATTAGCTGTCACTATTTTTTTAGTAGGATTATCTCTGCCTAAATATGAGTCTGTCTCTGAGCTTTGTAGCTCTAGTAAGGTTTGACTTGACCTAAAAAACTTCCTGTCTTCCTGTTCTATTTCTTCAGTCTGCCACTCAGCCATCTGCCATATGCTCTTCTTGACAACTGCCAGTCAAGGATCATGAATAATACACACAGGGACTGAATGCAAAAAGGACACATGGGTTAAATGGCATAAAATGGCATCTACACACAGTAGATAAGTGCAATATAAATTTGGATCTGGATTTCATAACATAAGTGATGGGAAATGTCAGTGGTTTGACAATAATGACATATTTCTATTTAAAAGACACTCAGTACTACACATATGTCAAGTTCCATCATGTGAAGAAAGAACAGTTTGCGAGAATGCTTTTAAAGATTAAAACTATATTGTCAGTTTCTTAATTAATATTACACCAGGTCCAAAAACGTAAAAGAGAAGTTGCATAAAAAGGAGGCAAATACATATAATTTTGATGAAAAATAAATATTTCAACCTTTAAACCTTGTCAAATTGATGACAAGATGTGTACTGCTGTGTTTATTTTGGCAGACTATTATTTAATGAAACATAGAAGTATCAATACAAGGCTTTGCAAGAGAAATCCATGACAAACTATGTCACCATTATTTTATTACTAAATATATATGTAAACATCTATGACCAACAAATTAACCTTATCTAAAACTTTACTAATAAATCTCTAAAAATGTGACAATATGTATTCTTGCTGGCTGCTGTAAGTATTTACATCTTATGATAGAAAACAGATATCCTCCCTTCCCTTTTCTTCATTAGATAATCAGAACTGAGTGGGAGTTTGGTGGTTGTATTTAATTATAAACCTTGTATACCTGACATTTTGATCAGAGAGGTTTTCTTACTTGATAGACAAGTGCTTGGTAAAGAATTCAAATGCTTCAGTAAACATAGCAACCTAGCACTCTAGTATCAACTTCAAACCTAAATTGGAATTTATTTATTTGAAAGACAAATTAATCAGGTGCATATAAGAAGCTAAATCATTGGAGATTGTTGTTGTCTTTATTTGTTTAAAAAAAAATAGAGTGAACTTGACAGATTACCTTTCTGCAAGATGGAGTGGTAGGATATTGCTATATTTTCAACAAATATTACATAATCCCAAAGTAGCTATGTTTTATGTGCACCCCATGTTGTCTTGTCATGCCTGTTTAAATTGGAGAAACAGACTTCTTAGATCACTCACAAGAATTTTCTTCTGCCTTTATAGTTTCTACTGTGTCACAAATAAGTGCAACAAAAGCTTCTCTAAGAACAAGACTTAACTGGAACAACCATATAGCTTAACTGTTCAATGATTTCTGGAACAAGGAATATGAATGTGTCTTTTGTGAAAGACAGAAAAGTAATCTAAATGTGTCATTTGCTGTCAAAATCGTTATTCAAAGATAATGCAGAAATGATAAATTAATCTGTGTTGGAAGCAATGAAATATAACCTTTTCTCTGTTTTAGCATGGAATATGTTCTATCAGCTATTCAGTTTAATCTGAGCTCAGCTATATAAGCAGGTAACACAAAACAAATGAATGCTACAGGTTAATTAAGTATTGAATTCCTCAATAGGTAAGTCACCATTTTAATAGTCTGACAATCAATTCACGTATATGACCCTGAGTTTTATTGCAGAAGAACATAAAAAGAAAGGAAAGGACAATTCTGTTTCTTCGTTGTATCTGACCAGTAATTTTATATTTCTAACTTATGTATAATATTGTTCAGTAGAAATTCGCTTTTCCATCATATCTTTTCCATTAAGTATATTGGTTTATAACTTTCTTGCATATAATTATTTCATGAAAGATGGATGAGAAGATTCTGAACTAAAATGTTAGTTGCAAAAACAATGTATGCAAAACGTTGGGTAAAAGGAGTCCCTGCAGATTTTACTCTGCTAGTAGTTGCTGACTATAAGAGGTGCTGTTCATCTCCATTTTGGGGTCCTTGACCCAGCACTGTCTGAAGATGTTTCCATGATCATGTGGACAATATGACATCATGGAGCACTGTTACATTCCTATTTAAGTGGTACCTACTCGCATTTGCATCTTTTTGAACTTCTAGGTTGGCAGGAGCAGGGGTAAGGATGGGAGCTTATACTGTCACACAACACCCGGGTCTCAAACCTGGGCTGTCAGCTTTCCAGGCCATAAGCTCAGTAACTTAAGCTCTGAGCCACTGCAACAAATGTTAAAAAGGAGAGTGTATATTCTCAGAAACCACCTTGGAGTCTATGTACAGTACTGTAATTTTGATCTTCACATCTTAAATATTGTGGAATTGAACAAAATGCAATAAATGATAGCCAAAAATTAGTCTATTGAAGCAATGCTTGCATGAGGAAAAATTACAGTATTTAAATTTTTATAGTGGTGGGGAGGGAGAAACCATCCTAGCAAATGATAAGATCTGAATACCTTTGCTCGGGCTCAGTAGCTAAGCAGAGATTGACCTGATTAGTTTATTATTACTTGATAACTTCAAGTCAGTGTTGATTCCTGGTGACTGCCTGGAAAAATTCCCACAGTTTTCCTGGCAAGATTTCAGAAATGATTTGCCTTTCTAGACTAAGAGAAAGGGACTGGCCCTAGGTCATCCAGTTGCTTGGTGCCTAAGGAGGGACAAGAACACGTAGGGTTTTGTTGTTGTTGTTGTTATTGTTATTTCTAACCTGCTACCTTAATCTCTTCATCAAACTGACACTGGTATGCTGGTCATGAAATTCCAGGGCTGTTTCTCAGGGAAAAGGTATTACATTCCAGAGGGAAGCCCAAATTAAGAGACATCACTCTTTGACAGCATTTGAGCTGTCTGGACTAGGGAAGAAGAGGTTCAGGGTAGCCACACTCTAGAATCTCCAGAGCTTTAGTCTGGCAAGATTCTATCCATTAGGTATAAGCAAAGATTTGTAGACTTGATTGGATTTGAATCTGTTGTTTTGGCCCTGACAATGTTGTAATATTACTCAAATTTAATACTCCCATTTCTTCATGACAGAATATTCATGACTGGGAAGACATGGTAACAAGGTCAGCCAATGAATAGGCATAGCAACTAAGTCAGCCAATTAGGAGCTGAGACAGACTGGAGCCAGGGCATGTCTTAGTCTGCAGCTTCTGATTCTGTGCAGAGAAGCAAAACTGAAATCAGTGTCTGTGCATGCTGTCTGCTCTGTAAAAATGAAACTAACTGTTCTCTCCTGTCTTGTGTTGTAACTGCTACTATGTTGAAGAAGAACTCTGATATTGGTATTACAAATACTTCATCTATTATTATGTATATAAAGAAGTTAATGAATCCTGCTGAATCAGTTCATCTATGTGTGCTTCTGGGTTTGATTTTTGCAAGAAACTCTGACACTTCATTAGCAATAAATTGCCGTAGACATATCAACTATATTTCATTGTAAGACTTTAGGAAATCTCATACTTACTGATGTAGAGGATCAAAAAGGATTTTGCAAAAATATATCCAGAAAATCTAAATGAAGATGTATCTTTTTTGGTCCCTATGATGTTTCAAACTTTGTGCTTTTAATTACTTTATATTGGCTACCTTCCAATCCTTTAGTTGATTGATTGATCAATTATGTGCCATTAAATCAGTTCTTAATGATCACATAGATTTTCTCCATGATGATCTGCCTCTAACGGAAACTTTCAGGTCTTTCAATAGTGCACTCATTACCACTATTACTGAATCTATCCACCTTGCTGTTGGTCATGTTCTCTTTCCTTCCACCTTTCCCAAATTATATAATTCTCTAGAGAGATCTTTGCACAATGTGCCTGACTTTGAGTCTGGTTGTTTGCGCCTTGAGTGAGAGCTCTGGTTTGATTTGTTCAATGATCCATTTATTTGTTTTCTTGGCTATTCACAGTATTTCCCCACACACTAAAGTTAAAAAACACAAATACTCTTAATATCTTCCCATTCTTCTTCTTCTTCTTCTTCAGAAATTCAGCATAGCACAAATTACAGATGTTTCTTCCTCCAATTTAAAAACACACATCTTTATCCAAACCATAAGGGTATGTTTCCCTTAACATACATTCAGCATAAAGGTAATGGTAAAGGTTCCCCTCACACATATGTGCTAGTCGTTCCTGACTCTAGGGGGCGGTGCTCATCTCTGTTTCAAAGCCGAAGAGCCAGCGCTGTCCGAAGACATCTCCATGTCATGTGGCAGGCATGACTAAACACCAAAGGCACACAGAACGCTGTTACCTTCCCACCAAAGGTGATCCCTATTTTTCTACTTGCATTTTTTACATGCTTTTCAAACTGCTAGGTTGGCAGAAGCTGGGACAAGTAATAGGAGCTCACCCCATTACGCGGCACTAGGGTTTCGAACCACTGAACTGCTGACCTTTCAATCGACAAGCTCAGAATCTTAGCCACTGAGCCACTGCATCCCCTTCATTCAGCATACAGATTAAATAAATTAGAGGAGAGTATATAGTCTTCTCACTCCTTTGCCAACCTGGAGCCAGTCTGTTTTCTCATGTTCAGTCTGTACTGTGACTTCCTGAACTGAGTATAAATTTCTCATAAGGATAATGAGATGGTCTGGTATTTCCATTTTAATAAATATAATCTGCAGTTAGATGTGATCAACACAATCAAAGGCCTTTCTTTAATCAAGGAAACACATACTGACTTCTTTTTCGTATTCTTTGGCATTCTCAATTATCTAGTATGCATCAGCGATAATGTTTGGTGTTCCTCGGCCTTTTCTAAAGCCAGCTTGAACATCTGGCATCTGATTTTAGCAACATTATATATATTAAGTGTCAGCAATTTCATATATTTTTTCAAAAACTCTATAGTAAATACTACCAGGGGCCACACTGAAGAATTATCTTCTAATTTCTTAGTCCTCCTTAATTTATATTAACCTTGATTGCAGTTTGTGGATCAGTAATAAAGCCTCTTTTCATTTTTCTTTCTAGATCTCCCTCATCAAATGAAGGCATTACCAACTGCTGACTTTCATTCCTACACCTTCATTGAAGCTTTCAAAACTCTTTGAATTTTGCATTTATTAATCAAAAATGCTGCCAATTCTTAGCTGGTGCTGGCCTTTATACACACCAAATTCTTTCCAATAATCTAGGATGTTGTAATGAATCAGCAAGTATCCAAGTGGTTTAGCCTTTTGCAATGACTGATGGAAATTTTGTCAATGTGCAGATTTTCTAAATGTTGTTCATGGCTTTTTGGTATGGCATCCAGTGTGCCAATAATTACTGATATCACCACAGCTGGTTTATGCCATAATCTTTCAATTTCAACTTTCAGATCTTGATATTTTGTAATCATCTCCAATTCTTTGTCTTCTATTATTACCTGGTATCGCCACATCAATTATCTACCATTTCTTATTTTTAACCATTGTTATATCTGGCATATTATGAGCCAAGACTGTATTGATTTCTGGAATTTAACCTCATTTTCAACTAGTTTTTTGACTCTTATGCCAATTTTTCATAACCGGCACGTGATAATTTTTACAGATGTTCCAGTAAATCATTTTGGTGATTGTGCTATGTTATTGTTTATAAGCAGTATCTGTGATCTTCTTGTTATGTTTTGATTAATTACTATTAATCAGTATTCAACTAGAGGGGATAATATCAGTGGTGGGTTGCCCCTGGTTTGCACCAGTTCTATAGAACTGGTAGTAAAACTGGCGGGAAGCTACGCCCACCGACTCTGACATCATCAAAATGCTTCTGTGCAGAAGAGGGTGCGTGAGCGAAGTGCGGGCACGTGAGTGGCCCCACTGCAAACCAGTAGTAAAGGTAAGTAGAACCCACCCCTGGATAATATGTATATAATATTTTTATGCATCTTTTTTAATGCTTTGATTTGTTGTTGTTGTTTTCTTTTTTGTTCTCAGATTTTTTTTTTGAGTTCTGTATTTTGTATTTTAATTTTGTTTTGAATAAAATAAAATATATAAATGATTAACTACTTGAAGTCCAAGTTGCAACCACAGATATGCAAGCCACCTGAATCTCAGACCTAGCAGGAAATAAACTCTCTTAGTTTTTGTCATCTTGTGAACCTAAACTCAAGGCCAATTGATAAGTAGACACTTTTACTATCTCTCTCATGCCAGATCTCAGCTCCCATCTCATTAGAAGAATTGTGCAAAGTGATAGAAAATTCACCAGCTGGTTTGCATATCCTTTAACCAACTACATATAGATGAATATAATATTGGGAAAATGCTTGGTTTTTTTCCCCCAACAAAATACCTGCATCCTATATAGATAAATATTTAACTAAACATTTCCTCTAAATGTACAGTTGTTCTCCATGATGATACCAATGTATGCAGGAACCATTCTATCCTCTTATCACAGTAACTTACTTTGTAAGAATATGAAAGCTTATTATTACATTTTTGCTGTGTTCTTTTTCCTTTGCTATCAGTTATTGAGATGCTTTTTAAAACAATGAAAATATTCTGCTCTGTTTATATCATGTTTCATTCCATAATCCCATACTTAATTTCTTAATATTTCCCTATGGGAAACACTTCAAAATTTTACAGTGTGTAAACAAATGCTGCAAACAGTATGTAGAAGAGGAAGGGCCATTATTTTAAGGATATATATTTATATAGGAATTTAGGAAGCAAGAAATGCTTAACTTTTATTATGTACTGAATTCCCAAAGCTGTCAGTTTTATGAAACAAAATGACAAGATAACTTCTGTCATTTGTAACAGTTTTTTAATTGACTAGTGCACAAGAACTGACAGGAGCATTACATTAGGACTAGCATTACATAGCAAGAATAAAATAAAATCTTGTCTATTACATTTTTTTTAAAAAAAATTGTTGATATAGGAAAGATATTTTGTATGCCGAAAAGCAATTCATTGTCAAGTTATAATGAGAAAGCAGCATTAAAGATGTAGTTTTCTTGCCCAGTCCTAAAACTTTACAATTTTTCAGATTTCCCTGTCACAAATCAAAAAGAGAAAGGATTCCTTCTTCAGAGGAATGACTATGTTAATAAATAGGATGCAAGTATATATAACAATATAGTTTATAAGAATGCTCAATATGATTGCACAAGAATAAGAGAATGATTAGGAAGATTGAATTCAAAAGTAAAGATAATTGTTGATGCAGAAAGTTGTAAAATATTATATAATGTTGTTATTTATGTTTTGTATTTTACTGTTTGGTGTACATGTATGTTCTTTTTTTCTTTTTCTTTTTTTTCTTTTTCTTTATTCTTTTTCTTTTTCTATTATGTTTTTGGTTTTAAAAATGTAAAATATTCACATCTTTCGTTCTAGATCCTGTGGAAACCTCATCAGCCCTTCCCTTTCTGATAAGTAGCATGTGGTGATTTAGCAAAACCAGAAACCCCAAAAAAATTCCATTTTGTAAAGTTGAAGAAAACATTTGAATTATTTAGAGCTTTCATATGCCTATGAAAAATGTAGAATTGCTTTGTGACTAACTTACAACGTGCATACCGTAGTTCAGGAAGAACATAGAAGAAATTCAAGGATATAGCTATGGTTCCTGTCCTTCTTCATGCGCTGTCATTTTCACAGCTTCACTCTGTTGTTTCTAATCTGAAATGACAATACAGATCTTGATCTTTAATATCCTTTATGTCTTTTTAAAAGGTCTGTCTCTAATGTGATCTATAGTGGCTGGCCACAGGACAAGAGGCTAGAAGTGTGCTAATAGCTACTGCACACCGTATCTAGCAGTTCTTTTCTTGCTGGAGAAACAAAGCTTGTGATCTTAAAAGGAGTATAATGCTGAAATCACTTCCTACCTTAATTATAAATCCAAGTTATTTTCCTGGGGAATGCGGGCACAGTCCTGGTTGTTGCATACAAAATATTGGTTTGGAGTTTCAGATTCTTTAACCTTATAATTAGCATGCTTCTTTTCTCCCCTTAATATTAATTAATTAGACAAGATAGACATATTATATCTGCATGTACATTTAGATAATATTTTTGATGCCTTCCATGCAATCTTGACTCCTGGAGATTGCCTGAATAAGTCCCTGCAGTTTTCTTCTCAGCATTTTTAGAAGTGGTTTGTCATTGTCTACTTGTATATGGACTATTAAGCCATATTTTGGCACAATATTCTGCTGCTAGTGGTGGGTTTCACTTACCTTTGCTACCGGTTCACTCACGCATGCACCGCTTCTGCACATGCACAGAGCATATTTGATGATGTCCGGACAGGTGGGTGGATCCTCCCACTGCTGCTGCTACTGGTGGCTCGCCCAAACCATGGCGAATTGGTAGCAACTCATCACTGTCTGCTGCTGAGTAAACCAGGCTATGTGTAGTCACTTGCAACGTGTACATTTCTGAACCCCACCAATACTGCACAATTTGTGCGGGGTGTTATTTCTGCTTCTCAGTTTGGCAGCAGTCTTCATCAAGTGTTCTTTAGAGGAAAGTGTCCTGTCCAAAGTGACCCAAAGTATCTAGGATGCATGTAATAGTTGAGTCAGTTTCCCTTAAATTGTACGTTGAGCTCTCTGCCTGCTGATTTATTACAAAGATGGAAGCATGGTTCTTCCATCTTAGTTGAATTAGGATGTAGTTTCCTAGTTATGAAAATGTTTATCTGGCATATCTGGCATATGAAGTTGTTCTCACTTCTGACTTAGAAATAAAAATTATTATTATATCTAAGTCAGAAGTGAGAACAACTTCAGTTATCTTGAAGGATTTATAGTGGATGGCTAAAGTCCAGTCATCTGCATAGCCAAACTTCCTAGCCTTTGAATTGAGCATATTGGCTATGTATAGGTTGAAAAGAAGGGGTGCAAGGACTAAGTCTTTTTTTTCTTTCTTTTTTTTAAATTTGATTTATATGCCGCCCTTCTCCGGAGACTCAGGGCAGCTTACAATGCGTTAAGCAATAGCCTTCATACTTTTGTATATTTATACAAAGTCAGCTTATTGCCCCCACAAACTGGGTCCTCAATTTACCTACCTTAGAAAGGATGGAAGGCTGAGTCAACCTTGAACCTGGTGAGATTCGAACTTACAGTAATTGCAGACAGCTGGTGTTAATCACAATGCTATCAGTCTGCTGAGCCACCAGGCCATTGATAGACCATTGTTTAGTATTTTAGGAATACTAATATCTTCTCCCATAGTCACAAAAAAGTTCTTCCCACAAGCATATTATCAAGAGTTGGATACTTTTTCGGCATGGGATTACCTGTATTAATTTATATATATACAATCCAGTCTTGGTGGTGCAGCGGACTAAAGTGCTGTTAAGTAGCACTTAGCTGCCAGCTGCCTGCAATTACTGCAAATTCAAATCTCACCAGGCTCAAGGTTGACTCAGCCTTCCATCCTTCCGAGGTAGGTAAAATGAGGACCCGGATTGTGGGGGCAATAAGCTGACTTTGTATAAAAAGAACACCGCTGGGCGGGGGGGGGGGGGCGAAAGCCCTACTAAGCAGGTATATACAAAAGTATGAAAGCTATTGCTTAATGCATTGTAAGCCGCCCTGAGTCTCCGGAAAAGGGCAGCATATAAATCGAACCAATAAATAAATAAATAAATGACCCCTACATAACCCTTACATGACTCCCATAGGAATCCAGAAGATATAAAAACCCACCCAATCTAAACTCCATTTTGTCAGCTGCCCAGAATCACATGTGGTTGGCAGTTCTGCTTTATCAATAAAAGGAACCTTTCTTTCCAATCAGCCTGTAGCCTCCATTTTATCTCCAGTGCCTTTCTCCCAGCTTGGAACTAGAACTGGATTTTCCTTCCAACAGGGGGATGGCCAAATGCACATTTTTTTTAAAAAATATATGTAATTTTATTACTCATACCTTATTATTAGACATCCTTTACTTTCTATCTAGATGCAATTACTTCTATAGTTCTGTGTGACGTGCCATTTCTGCATTAAATCTATGCTTTATTCCTTTGCCAGGCCATAATATTCCTAACCCAAGCAGCTTTCTCAAAAAAGAACCAAGGTTCGCCCACCATTCAGTCAGCCTCTGTTTATCGTGCGTGTTATCTTTATTTTAAAAAAAACAAACAAATCTTATTTTATTAGCATTTTCACTCAGAATTGCTGTGATGTTGAAATTATTTTAGAGTATAATGAACAGATTGCGCTATAGCAGTATTGAATTTAGGTTGTGTCCTACTTTAGAATTAGTCAACTTCCTGCTGCAGCCAGAGTGTCTCCATTGTGCTCAGTGTCTGCAATTCAGTACTTGGGCAAGCAGTGTCTCTTATCAATCGATGGAACAAAGTGCTGAATATGAAAGAACTGAGTCAGCAGAGAAGCAGCAAGAGAAGCGTGTTGCTGTCACTGCTCTTAAAGATCCTAAGGCAAGTTTATTTAAACTGAGAGAAAAGCAATGAAAACCTAAGATGAAGGAAAGGAAAGGAAAGGAAAGGAAAGGAAAGGAAAGGAAAGGAAAGGAAAGGAAAGGAAAGGAAAGGAAAGGAAAGGAAAGGAAAGGAAGGAAAGGGAATTCAGTCAGTTCAAAGGGAATAGCAGTCAGTTTAAAAAGGATTAAGGAACTAGAGCAGCTCCCTAAAAGGAAAAATTACAGTGACTTTTTGAGGGAGGTATGACAGAGATACATAACATCCTGCATAATATAATTTTTCTCTTCCCATAGAGATTACATATTTGGTTAGCTATTTAATACAATATTTATATCTCTCTAAATTCATACTAGGTGATTCATAATAATAACACACGCAATAAAATAGTATCACTTAAAAAAATCTTCATACCAATGATTCCACTAATATGTATTAAACATGAGAATGAAAAACCAGAATAAGTATCCTATATCCTTACTATAAGGCAACCCTGTAACAGGTAACTTAGACTTCAAGGGCCCTGAGAAAGAGGGCAGTTTTGCCTGCCCTCCTGAAGGAAAACAAAGTGGGAGCTCAAGCCACACTAATGTTAGGATTAAGGGCTGTTAAAAGGAATTTGTTGCCATCATATGTAAGGATAGTTATTGTTCCGTTGGCAGCTGAGACATTAACAAGGCGAGAGCGGCATGAACGAAGGTTTTATTCACATTTAATAACAGCAATGACAGGAACGGAATGGAATGCTCTTCTGGTAACTGACAGCTCTTTTATACCCTGAGCTGTCAACGAGCTAACCAATAGGAACCCAGTAAAACTCCCACATGCGTCAGCCACTCCCTTTTAGCCAATCCGCTGGCAGCGTCCCTGTTGCCGGGCTGCCGCAATCACGACACTCCTTCATCCCCGGCTGTAACATACGTAGTCTTTTAGGTATTCTGGGTGCTTGCGCACTTGGGTTGAGCGTCTTAGCGCAGGTGCGGTTTCGATGTCGGCAGGTTCAGCTCCCGGAGGTAATGCTGCTGGTAGCTCCTCCTGTTCTTCAGTGGGTGTGACGGCAACCAGTAAGTCCCGTTTCAATTCTTGAGTTTCCGGTGTGGACGGTGGCGGATTTACTGCTGGAGCAGGCAGGAGGGTAGGCTCTGCTCGGGGAGTCATCCGAGGAGCCTCCTTGTCCTGAATGTTCGGGAGAGTTACCAGTCGCTTCCGTAGTTGGTCCACATGCCGACGCCACATTTGGCCATCATTCAATAGTACCCTGTAAGAGCAGGGGCCGGTTACAGCACTCACTAGTCCTGGTAGCCAGCATGCCCCCCCAAAAAAAATTTCACGCAAAAACCATATCCCCTTCCAAGAACACCCTAGGTTCCCACTCAAGACTCTGGTGACCCTCTGGGGCATAAGTGGGGTGTAAACGATCTAGGACCATTTGCAACCATCGTCCCATCAACACTTCGGCGGGGCTTCTGTGAGTAGTCAGCCAAGGGGTCGAGTGCTGGGCGGTTAAGTAGACAGCCATCTTCTCCTGCCAGTCAGCAGGGGATAGCCGGGCGAGAGCCTCTTTGGCCGATCGGACGGCCCGTTCAGCCAATCTGTTTCCCACCGGGTGGTAAGGGGCAACCTGGGCGTGGTAGATCCCCAAACTAGCAAGGAACACTGAAATGTGGTGGACGTTAACTGTGGGCCATTATCAGTCACAACCACATCCGGAACGCCATCGGTGGCGAATAGGCAGCGCAAGACCTGGATGGTCGCCTCGGAGGTCGTGGAAACCAACTCAACCCATTTCGATAGGGCATCTACCACGATCAAGAAGGTCTGGCCCATATAGGGGCCAGCGAAATCTAGGTGAATCCTTGACCAGGGCCCCCTAGGGGTTTCCCATTCCCGGGGAGGGGCGGAAGGTGGTGCCGGCCTCACCCTCTGACAGTTAGGACATCCCACGACCCACTCAGAGACATCCCTGTCCAACGTAGGCCACCGCACATAACTGCGGCTCAACTCCTTCATTCGGACTATGCTGGGGTGGCCCGTGTGTAAACATTCTAGCACCTTAACCCGTAGCTTGGAGAGGTACAACCACTCTATGCCCCCACAGGAGACACCCTAATTGCACAGATAACTCATGCTGCCAGGCATGGTACGGGTCAAAATTACTGGGCACACGCCCCAACGGCCAAGCCCTGTCCCCCCAGTCAAGGACCTGGGACAGGATCCTATCGCGGCGGGAGTGGGCAGTGGTGTCAGTGGCGGTCACCGGCAAGGTGACCTCGTCCACCAGAAGTACAGGTAGGGCAGGTGCGGGATCTAACATGCCAGCAAGGGGCAGCGACTCAGGGCATCTGCATGGGGAATCAGTTTTCCTGGGTGGTAGCTCAAGGTGTAGTTATAGGCGGCCAGGAAGACCGCCCACCGGGCCATACGGGGGGAGAGAACTTGTGGCGTTTGGTGGTGACCCGCTAGAAGCCCCAGTAGGGGCTTATGGTCTGTTATCAGCTCAAATGGCCTACCATACAGGTATTCGTGAAACCTCTTAACAGAGGCTACAGCAGCCAAGGCCTCCAGGTCAAGCTGGCTGTACCTACATTCCGTGGAAGACAAGGTCCTGGAATAAAACGCTATGGGCGCCTCCACCCCGTTGGGGAACCGATGGCTCAAAACAGCTCCTATCCCATAAGGGGATGCGTCAGCTGTCAGCGTGAGCGGCAAGGTTGAGCTATATTGGACTAAAACCGCGGAGGAGAAAAGCAAGTCTTTTACATTTTTAAATGCACGGTTGTGTTCACGGGTCCAGGACCACGGTGTGTCCTTAGACAGCAGCCTATGAAGAGGTTCAGCCATGGAGGCTTTGTGGGGCAGGAACACATTATAAAAAATTAATAGCCCCAGGAAAGACTGTAGTTTCACGCAGTATGTGGGCATGGCAGCGTGTTTAATTGCTGCCACTTTGGAAGGGGTGGGATGGATCCCCCTAGTGTCAACTAGATAGCCCAGAAATTCAATTTTGGGAACCCCAATCACACATTTGGTTCTTTTTAATTTGAGGCCAGAGGAGCGAAAATGGAGGACAGCCCTAACTTGTTCAATGAGCTCACTCCAACAAGAAGCAGAGATGAGCACATCGTCGAAGTAGGGCACCACTCCTGGCAGGCCATGGAGCAGCTGCTCCATGAGATTTTGAAAAAGACCAGGAGCAACGCTGACCCCAAATTGCAGGAGCCGACACTTAAACGCTCCCTGGTGGGGGACGATGGTTTGAGCCTCGGCCGAGGCGTCATCCACCAGGAGCTGCTGATACACCTGGGCCAAATCTAATTTAGCAAAAATGGAGCCTGGCCCCAGGGAATGAAGCAGATGTTGGACTACAGGGACAGGGTAGGGATTTGCCTGCAAAGCCTTATTCAGGGTACATTTAAAATCCATGCAGATGAGCACGGAGGCATCAGGCTTTATGGGAACCACTATGGGCGTCTCCCACTTGGAGTGGTCAGTTGGTTCTAGGACCCCCTTGGGCAATTAGTTTGTCCAACTCCGCATCCACCTTAGGCCTGAGTGCAAGAGGGACTCTGCGCGGTTTGAGCCGTATTGGCGCCACATTCGGATCTAGGTTCAAGGAAATGGGAGAACCCACGTATTTTCCTAACATGCCCTCAAAAATGTTGGCAAACTCAGTGAAAAGGCCATCCACTCCAGCCACCGATGTAGAATGTATCCCTGAAATTTTCAACCCTAATGCCGTGAACCAATCCATGCCTATCAGACTAGGCAGGGACCCCTTAACTACAATCAAAGGAAGATGCCCCACAAATCCCTCTGACTCAACCAGGAAACGACCCTGCCCCAGGATTGGGATAAAATTTCCCTGATAGTCCCGAAGGTTGATTGGGCACTGCTGTAGCTGTCTCTTTTTTATCGTTGGAATCAGTCTTTTCAATACCCCCCAGGATACTATGGATTTATCAGACCCCATGTCCAATTCCATCTGACAGGAGGCGCCTTCTATTTTTACTGTCATCGAGAGTTTGGTGCCATTCGGTTTAAATGGTTGTGTGGTCACCTCAGCAACACTGCATTCGCGGAAGATGGAAAAACAGCTCTCCTTGCTGGGGCGGCAAGGCTTTGGAACAGCGGACGATTTAGCCAACGAATGGCAGACTCTGGCAATATGCCCTTGTTTGCCGCAACGGCGGCAAATAGCTGACCTGAAACAACAGGTGGCTCTCGGGTGCTCCTCCTCACAGCTGAGGCAACCGGCTTGAGGCCCCGACTTCATTTGCAAGCCACTCGGCCGTGGTTTGGATGCCAGTAGGCAGCTGATATCAGTCTCCTCCTCATCCGTGGTGTTGTCTGAGGCGATGTCCTGCAGATTTACTGAGGTAGCCACCTGAGATGACGGAGGGAAGCACTTCCTGATATCCGCGGTGGATTTCTCAGACATCTCCACCACCTGGGCTTCTTTGAGGGCGGTCTGCAGGTCCAGATTTTTCTTGGCTAACAACCGCCGCTGAAGCCAGATGTCCCTAACCCCACATACCAGCTGCTCCACCAGCGCATCGTCTAGATCTCTGTACTCGCAATCTAGGGCAGCCGTTCTCAAACGAGCCATGTAATGATTCACCAACTCCCCCTCCTCCTGTACTACTTGCCGCAACTTAAAACAAGAGGCTATTTTGGATGGGGCCAGGGAGTAAGGGCTCTTCAGCTTTTCACGCAACGAGTCCCATGGGGCAGTGTGCACAGGGGCGGGTGCGAACAACGCCCGGGTGGTTGCAAACACTTCAGGACTGCAGGAATTCAAGAAGTGTGCCCTCTTTCTGCTGCTGGAGAGATCAGTGAAATCATTAGCCTCCAGAAAGCATTCAAATCTCTCCATGTAGGCATCCCACGACTCTGCGAGCGCATCATAAGGGGCAAACGTTGGCGGTGCCATTTCTGCCTACCTATAGTGTCTCAGCAGGCATTACCCGCGGCTATCCCATCCTCATTGTCAGTGTTCCATTGGCAGCTGAGACATTAATGAGGCGAGAGCGGCATGAACGAAGGTTTTATTCACATTTAATAACAGCAATGACAGGAACGGAATGGAATGCTCTTCCGGTAACTGACAGCTCTTTTATACCCCGAGCTGTCAACGAGCTAACCAATAGGAACCCAGTAAAACTCCCGCATGCGTCAGCCACTCCCTTTTAGCCAATCTGCCGGCAGCATCCCTGTTGCTGAGCCTCCGGGATCACAACACTTATAATTTTTTAAAGGACTAGATTAGACAGCTCTGTGGAGATTATCAGAAACTGCTGTTCGCTGGCAGAGCGTTATTCTCTGAATCACAGGTCTTAAATTTAAAGTGTATCCCATTCAGAAATATCACTGTAAATTTCTTGAATGTACCTCGTTGGTCATGGTGAGATACAAGACACTGGTCTAGGAGGATCTGGCTTGATCTGACAGCAATATTCTAATATTTTAATATTATTCCATTTTCCCTAATATGGACACATGGACACTCTATAGTCCGCACGTTTCTGTGGTTTTCCCTATTACCTTTTTAGATGTTTACACCATCATTTTCAACCATCATTCCATATTACAATCAAACAATCTTATCTCCAGTCCAGTACATTGCTATCTGATACAATAGGAATATAGAATTTTCATGAGGGAAAAAAATCAAGTTGCAAAAATGAACCTTTCCATGAAATCAAATCCCCAACTTCCAGAAATCAATATTACTGAAATTAGCCTTCAACACTGTCTACAATAAAATGTTGACTTTGGATCCAAATCAGGAAACATTTACTTTAATAGGTTTGCAAGGATAGAACAGGGTCCACCATATGAATTTTGTCTATCCACAATGAAATGCTTCGAGTCACATCATTCCACCTTACCAAGGCTCAAGGGAGGGCAATCTCTCTCAATGAGACACTTTGCTTGGATGGCAGGAATTTCTTACGCAATGCATGTGCAGAAGCCCCAGCTATCCAGGAAATTGATGCCACCACTCTATTCAAAAGTGGAGCACACCTTCATTTTGCAATATTGCATCAAAGGGATTTTTCACTCAAGCTTTCCGCTAAGAATCTTTTCAGAATTCTGCATAGCCCTATAACTAAATCTAGCCAGTTGGTTTATAACTCATGGTACTTTTATTTGTTTTTTCCTGTGAGCAACATATGCATTTCCAAAATTCTAAGCCAGAGAGTATCACTTAAGCATTTGCTTTTACTAACCTACATGTCTGCCATATGTGTTTGTAGATTTATCTATTTGCACCTTGTGGTTTTTTTTCTGTTTCCATATATAAGCAAAAGCTATTATAACAACACTTTCCATTCTAAATTCACATTAACATAGATCTTCATATTTTTTTTTAAAAAAGAGAAAATTTTATATAATATGTGTAGGCTTGTAAAGGGGGAAATCTTTTTCCTTCATTGGAAAGGAAAGACAAATTGATTCTAAGTACATAATTTTAACTTTAAAAAATGAAAAAAAAATAGCATCTTCTCACCTAACCATATTTACATTCAAATCCACAGTTCTTTATATAGTTAGCCTCATGTCTAATATTTTGGTTCTATCCAATAGGCTCCACTGCACATGGAGTAGGAGACAATGAATGTAATCTGTCCTATGTATTTTTAGAAATCAATACTGTTGTTTTTTTTTAAATAAACAAGAATAGTCCTTGCTACTATTTATTATATTCACTGTTTCAGAACACATTTGTAAATATCAAGGAAAAGATTTATCATCATACACTTTGTCATCAACAGAGCAACCCTTGAATTCATGGAAGATTTCTAGAAAAGGACTTCCATTGACAGGAAGAAGGAAGATAACTATTGATAATACTATTATTTATTCCTCTCCCTGCAATCCACAGAGCATCTCCTGGACCTTATATAGTCCAGCTCAGCAGCATTTTGGAGGGGATCCAGACAAGCAGAGATATGGTGGAATAGAATAAATCTTTCAACTTCAGGAGCACTTAAATTTCTTCCTAAAAGATATTTCCGTTGATGAAAGTAATGTGTCCAATTCTTTGTGGATGGTTATGAAAAGTTCCACTGTAAAATAAAGCACTAGCAATGATCATTCATTCATTCATTCATTCATTCATTCATCTTCTCTTCCTTCCTTCCTTTTTTCTATTTTTATTTTGACCTTTCTCTGACAGTTTAAGATGATTAGTTGAGAGTTTCTTCACATAACATTGCTTCTATAATCTCACACCATTAGGAAGTTTAAGTAAATTAAGCTTCAGCATGGGTATTCTCATCCAATCATTGTAATAATTGTTTTAATAAATATAAACATTATCTCATCCTATTAATGTCAGAAACAATTGGAGAGAAAATTAATATTTCAGTATTGTTACAAACAAGAAATGTACTTAGTCTCCCACAAAATCCTATTGTATTTCTGATCCTGCAAGGATGCAAGCACATGGCTGTAATATAAAAAATAGTGGTAGAACCATGAGGAATTTAAGCAATACAAAAGCGCAATATCTGGAAAAAGAACTTGCCTGAACTCTTACACAGACCTTAACAAAAAATTAGATGGAAATAGATTTTCCAATAAATTGGTTTGATATACAAGTCACATTCAGAAAGCCAAATGTGGAATCACAAGCATGAGATCCAGTAGGCACTGATGATGATACATAGAGTAAAAAATCTATGTGCAAATCCATACATTTCTACTCAAAAGCAAGCCCTATTTAATTAATTGGACTCAGGGCTGTGCACAGCCCTGAGTCCAATAGGAGAAGGGCTGTATATAAATTGAATGAATGAATGAATGAATGAATGAATAAATAAATAAATAAATAAATAAATTCAGTGGAAGTTGCTTAGAGCTAAATGGCTGTGGAACTGCAATTTAAATATCTAAAGCTAATATTTTTCTAGTCAAACTAGACTCAAGATACTCCTTTAGTAACAAAAAACTACAATATTGACCACAATTTAAATTGTTCACCATTTAGACAACTTAAATTTAAACTTTCAAAATAAATCTTACTGATTTATAAAACAATGATCTGTTCCCATTCAAAGACGGGCCTATTAAAAAATATTATATTTTTCTGTGTATTTTCTTTTAACTTTCTTTTTATTTCTTATTGATTTATTAATTATGCAAATGGGTACGCCACCCTACTTCTGACAATTCTAAGTGTCTCACCTAGAAAATATAATAGTAACTACTTTGTATATAATACTAGCTGGACGCCAGTGCTTCGCTATGAAACTGTGTGCTCAGGCTTGATAAATTGACACTTGCAGCCTGAAACTTAATGTAGAATGTGTAACTCCATAGCATCAGAGTTGTGTTAATATAATTCAACTGGCAGTTGGAACAGAGGGGGAAGGGGTAGAATGTCCCAGCCCGCAGCATCCATCGGTATTCATCTGGCTAGCATCCTATCAGTGTGTGAGAGAGTTGGGGGCTGTTTGGAAACTCAAACAGTATTTGCTGTGTAAGCAAGAAGGAGACAGGAAGGAGGCTGTGATGTGGCTTATCTCAACTGTTCCGTAGTAAAGCTGCTTGCTGCTGTGAAAGTAAAACTGAAAGTGAAACTCCTCTGCTTGTGTTTTGCATTTGGAACGGATTTCTTTTGAGGTGGGGAGGGGGAGTAAAACTCCTCAGCATCAGTGCGTGTTAATAATAATATAGGAAATACTAATCATCTGATGGTCATTTCGAAAAATCCTTTCTTAGCGAGCACCTAGAAGCCAAGAGGAACATACGTGGCAAATTTCAAGTTTGTAGGCTTTACGGTTCTGGAGATTTCGTGATTAATGTGTGAGTGGTTTTATATATATAGATCTGTGATAATGATGATGAAAATAATGCAAATAAATAAATTAAAAAATAGGGCAAGTGGCCCAGATCAGACAAAGATGAAACAAAGAGTCATAATTCCAAAAGTTTATTTCATTGCATACAAAAAAGAGAGAGTGAGAAAAATGATGGTGGTGATAAGGCAAGGATTACTAGATCTGGTTTACAAAAATCCAGGTGACCTCTAGATGGTGGCCTTCTATATCTCCTTCCTGCCATTAGGTAGTTGTTTGTATTTTTGCACACTGACTGGTAACTATAGGTGTAGCTGAAATAATTGCAGTGGGAATGCTGTTTTTGCTTACCACGAGAAAAATCACTTCCTCTGAAAATAGCTCTATAACCCAACTATTGAGGGCCATGCCCTTTTTATTATTATTCTCTCTGTCTCTTTCTCTCTTCAACAGATAAAGACGTAGATGGAGAAATGAGGTGTCAGTGTGGTGATCCATATAAGCTTGGAATATGTCTCACTTGCGAATTCTGAACCCTCAGCTGAAGATACTGTTTTAGGTCAAATATTATTTGAAAAAAAAAAGCAAATAATTGTACTCTGCTGGAAATCAAGTCAGCAATTTACTTAAAGAAAAGGGCAAATGATACCTTGCAATATAGTAATCATGGCAGTTTAAAATAAAAGTATGAATTTCTGAATGCATTATGCAATATATGTGCTTTGTAAAGAAACTTTTATTAAACTAGAAATGATGACATTGAATGATAATAGTCAGATTCTTCAAGAAAAGAACATCAAAATGAGGCAGTGGTTCATAAAAAGCCTCTGAGCACAGCATTGTCCATCAAAAGAAATTTCTTATAAGCAACCTGAAATGTCCAGAGAGTAATGTTCAACAGATCTGTCCCAAAGGTGCTTTTCCAGAACCATTTGCACTTCAGTTTGAGGTACAGACAATGCAGACTCGTCACCAACAGTGAAGGGACACAGAGCAGAAAATATCCTGCCGAAAGCACAGCTCTGTCACACAGTCCTTTCAGCAGTTCCAAGAAGGCTCCACACCCATTTGCACTTCTCAGGTGACCCTGAGGACACAGACAAATCTCCAAGTGGCCTCAATGACTCTCTAAAAGAAGGCAAATGACCAGCTGTCTACAAGGAATATAAATCCTTCCATTTCCCACCATCCAGTCAGAGCTGGAGAAGCTTCTTGGATGAGAAGGGCCTGGTGGCTCAGCAGACTGATAGCATTGTGATTAACACCAGCTGTCTGCAATTACTGTAAGTTCGAATCTCACCAGGCTCAAGGTTGACTCAGCCTTCCATCCTTTCTAAGGTAGGTAAATTGAGGACCCAGTTTGTGGGGGCAATAAGCTGACTTTGTATAAATATGCAAAAGTATGAAGGCTATTGCTTAACGCATTGTAAGCTGCCCTGAGTCTCCGGAGAAGGGCGGCATAGAAATCAAATTAAAAAAAAAAAAAGAAGCGAAACATCTTTAAAGAAAAACAAGAAAGTCTAGTTGCCAAAGCACCTTTGGGACAACCATGACCTGGATGACTGACAAGCTCCTTAGATGATCAGTAGATCTCTTCAACTCAGACTTGCCCTTATCTAGGATATTTAGCACTGAGCTCTTATAATTTCAATTTAATTATAATTATAATGTACTACCCAGCACATGGTCTTTCTCATCAGACTACAAAATGCTCCAGAACAGTCAAATGCCTCTTTCAAAACCAAATTATACTTGTCAAGCAAATGAATAAAATTATTTTGTGATGCATTATTAATTGTGATTGCTTCTTTCAAACATCGCCGAAACAAATATTGCTTCAGCATATTTACAAACCAATAGTAATTTTTAAAGTTCTAGAGAGGTATGTTGAGATTTATAAGTAGGAGTATGTGTGTGTGTTTGTGTTTTGTGGATAACACATATATAGGAGATAATTTTCAGTGTTAATCCCAGGCCAAATGTGTCTGAAAAGCTAGAAATACAACTTGCATTTTAGTTCAGAAAATTAGAAAGGTAGATTGGAATGATAGTAAAAGTTGGATTTAACTTTGATAATGGGATTATGAATAGATATAATTATGAAGGACATAATAGCAGTTTTATAAAATACAATCATTTCCTGTGATATATATGTGATCTTCTAAACTCTAGTGTTATAGCTAAACTGCAGATAGAAAAAAATGAATTCTTATCCCAGGAGTTTGGATTCTATACCTCAGACATGTGCCTAGTTTTGGGGGTAAGAGTGGAAAACGTTTTTGAGTTATCTAACGTTAAATTGGAGGGCACATTTCCATGGTGTTTTGCTTACTGGTTGACCCCAATAAATAGATATTGAGTTATTGGGAAGGACAGAAAAAAAGGGAAGGGAAGGTGAAGTAAGGAAAGAAAATTTCCCAAATGATGGCAGCAGCTCTGAAAAACACCAATCCACATTTATTCACTCCCTCATTGAAAGGTGTTGTGCCAGATATGTTGTACAGCTGTATATGACTAATCATGACTTCACATATCACTATCTAAAGTTTTCTTATATTGAGTCAAACCACATGATTCATATTGCTAAGATTTCATAATGAGCCTCATGTCTCAGTGCTCTGAACTTTTAAATATTGATTTTTTTTAAAAAAATCAGGCACTGTATTTTTTTATATATTTTTTTGAAAATGAAGAAACCTATTGATCTACAAACAGAATACCATTTGGGATCTCTTCAGGGGGATAACTAGCAGAAAAGGAAAAGAGGTGCCTTGATAATTCTCCTGTTTAAGTGTTTTGATATCAGAGCATAACCAGGTAACATTTTATGCGGTAATGAGGCCTTGAAAAGCTTGTGAAAGAGCTTTGTTTTGTTTATATCTTTTATCCATCAGTTGCACACATGCAGTTCTCCTATTTTTTTCTACTGCAGGAGATTTTATCATGTTGGTTGTAACAGGTGAATTGAAGCACATGGCTATGGTGATGAATTTCATTTCTCCACTTTTTTGTTTTCTTTTCTTTTAGCAAGTTAGAGTCATGTGGCACTAATAAAGAAGTATTTATATATCATGGTTCACTATTATTTATCTCAGTGAAAATTCAGGGAAGTAGGTAATGACCTCATCATCAGAGCTGAATCAATTCCTTTGTGGAAAGAGACCCAAACCTTTCAACTTTGAGTAAATTTTATATTACTATGTAATATGACATATAAAAAGGTGTCATGGCACTGGACTCTCAGTCTGTAATGATATGTGGGAATGACTTTGGAAAGAGCTCCAGACAAGGTAATGCTAAGATAAGAGACCAGAATGTGGGTGTGACAAACATCTCAGAACGGACCCTCCCTAATTTCATGGCCAGTAAAGATGAGGGGCCAGAGATATACTTTTAGACTTTCAGGATTCTGATAATCTAATGTTACTATAAAGTTAAAGTTAGTATTTCTGGACTATTGTACAAGGCTGACAGTCTCAGAACATCTTTCTGGATATGCTCATTCTATTACTTATCATACACCTAGTTCAATGAAGGTTAAGAATTTCATAACCTCACATTCATAAGGTTCAAGCTTTGATGACAGGCCTCCTCTATGATAGCTGCACTGTCTCTCTGTGGAAGTCATTGTTGCCTCTGGTATGTTAATATTCATTAAGAAAGTTAAGGTGTGTGGTTTCAGCAAACAATTGGTCTCTATGTGTTTTGAACGGAAATATTCAGTTTCTGTATTTAATTTTTGGGTTTTATGATTATGCGTTTTCATTTTGTTTATTGCTCTATGCCACTCAAACTCCCTCAGCATTGGTGCAGGTTCAAAACACTGTAAAAATAACAACTAATAAAATAAAATAGCATATCAAAGGAGAGGTTCCTTTGATAATTCTTCTTATACAGATTTAATTAATATCATTTTTTAAAAAAAACAAACTCTAATCTATATGCTATGTGGGTATTATGTGAGGGGGAAAATTGTATAGTAATTAAGTAGTAGAAAATAGCTAAATATATAAAAAAATCATCAATAGAAACTTTGTTCCCAATTGTTTCAAAAGAACTTTTAGCTCTTTAGATAATCAGCTTGATAGTTCCATTCATTTAAGGTGCAACCAATTTCTTTTGCAAGGGTGAAGAAAATATTCTTCAAGGTGAAATCTTCAGTAGCAGCAAATCTGACACCATTTTTAATATAATCCACTAAAAGCTATACTAATCAGAGGCCACAGGCAGGCCATTTTGTTAATTTAATTTGCCAGCTCCTCTTTCCTTATTCACAAAAGAGACAGAAAGAAACAAGTTGCAATAAATGTTCTCACTTCTACCAGTAGAGTTTATAATATGTTGTTCCACCTAAATGCAATATAAGTGGCATTTAAATATCTGGCATAATGCTTCCTTTTCCTTCTCTCTCACTAAGGCAGTAACTAAAAATAAAGCCATGATGAAGACTTCTTTCCATTTACTGGAATATTTTTTTTTTAAATCAACATTCCTGCCGATAATGATATATGGCAAATTAAAATAAAGCTAGGAGATTCATTAGACCTATATCTAATACTGAAACTTTGTCTATTCTCTTATAAATATTTAAGACTGATGTTGCTATTGCAGGCCATTCTGTTATGCTTTGAATCAGGGGTGAAATGCTCCCAGTTCGGACTGGTTCGAATGGTGGTCAGTGGTTCGGAAAACCAGTACCGATGGCAGAGCAAGGCTTTGGCCACCTACCCGGTCGTTGTTACTTCCTGCTTTTAACCAGGAAGTAACCTGTTTTTTACCCTCTGTGCATGCGCAGAAGGGTCCACGCACGCATGTGATGCACACGTGTACGAGCGAAGGAAGTGCACGCATGTGGCACATACTCTTCCAAACCAGTTGGGAAGGTAAATAAATTTCACCCCTGCTTTGAATATATATTAAAAATGCCCTTGAAGCTATCAGGGCAGTGAAACAGAGAAAACTCCATTTCAGTTGCATTTATTTTTAAAAGTTTATTCAAAAATAGAACACAATAATATACTCCATCCTTGAATCTAAAATCCCCCCCTCCAAAAAAATTACACAATTCTGTTTCTAGAATTCTAACTTCTATCAGCATTGACTAAACTACTATATCGCTATGATTCTCAAATATGCTCATATTGGATTTCTGCAATATATCAGAGAATCCAGACCATACATGCATACTACAACTTGAAATTAAAATAAAAGACCTCTCAGGGTTGAGCTAGGAACTGGAAGACTCCAGTCTAAATTTGTTCATTTACCTAAATGGGAGAGCAGGAATGCAGAGAATGTAAACAAGCATCTGTCATTAACTACACTATGAATGATAAAGATGAAGTCCAATTAGGCTCCTTTCTTAGAGAATGCTATGCAAGGGAACAAAAAAAAAAAAAAAAAGGTTTGAGGAAAACTGCATGTTCTGTACTATAATTCCTACTTTCTACATACAGATTGTACATGAGCAATTGTTAAAATTTTGCAGAAATTGCAACAAAAAACATGCAATAGGAAACAGAAGCACAGTTATGTATAAAAAATGGATTTTTCCTCCATCATTCATATTGGAAAAGTGTTTATCAGTCTATATACATTAGAAGTATTCATCTCAAATAAATATTCTGGTATACATGGAGTCCTCACTTATCACCATAATAAAGCCTGAAATTTCCAGCATAAGTCATTACAGTCATAGATCAAGGCACTCATGTGAACAAACTTGGTTTTACAACTTTTTTTGTGGTGGTCATTAAGTGAATGCCACAGTCATTAAATGAACATTGTGTTGTTAAGTGAATAATACAGTTGTTAAACAAATCAACAGACTTCTATGGGCACACTGGCAAAACTGCCATAGATCGCATGACCTCAGAATAGTACAACCAGCCATAAAGGTGAGCTAGTTGTCAAGCGTTTGAAATTCAGTTGCATGTCTACAGAGCGGTGGTGGGTTGCCCCCGGTTTGCACCGGTTCTATAGAACTGGTAGTAAAACTGGCAGAATGCCCCGCCCACTGACCCCGACGTCATCAAAATGCTTCTTTGCATGTGCAGAAGAGCGCGTGTGTGGCCCTGCTGCAAACTGGTAGTAAAGGTAAGTAGAACCCACCCCTGCCACAGAGGCAAGTGCAACTGTCAGAATTTGAGAGCTGAGTAATAAGTAGCATTTAATGGATATGTTGTAATTTGAATGGTTGCTAAGTAACTGGTCTTTAACCAGTTAGATGCAGTCACTAGGTTTAGATACAGTCAATAAATAACAACACCTGAGACTGGTAAATATAAAAGGTTCAACAAAAAGAGAAGTTAACAAAATTGTTCATCCCTACATTACATAAAATCAGATGCAGCCTACCTCTGAAATGCAGTAGATTTTTTATAAATAGAATAGTCATCTATTAGGCTCAGAGATGGAAAACTCCTAATAATTCAGTATGTATAGCCCAGCCAATAACTTTTATATTATTCAATAGCCACCATTATCCAAGCAATATTATGTTTTTAAATATCATCCCAGTTTTGTTGCTCTCCTTTCTTCCTATATTTTCCTCTTCTTTACTATATTATCCTTTTCTTAAAAAAAAAAAATCTGCAATGTTGTTTCTCTTGTTTCTTTTTGAGCAGAGAACTTTTGGGATAACCCAAAAGGTAATATTTCTCACACTTGAATCAATGCTTACAAAAAAAGAGATAATGTTTTGCTGAGTCATTCAGAATCCTATTTCTACTTTTAATCATCCACTTAACAGATATTAACGTTAATAGAATAACAAAGTTGGAAGGGGACATTGGAGGTCTTCTAAACCAACCCACTACTCAAAAAGGAGACCCTTGACCATTTCAGAGAAATGGTTGTCCAATTTCTTCTTAACAACTTCTAGTGTTGGAGCCCCCATAGTATCCTGCTGCCTTCCTGGTCTGGTTGTTTTCTTTGCTGCAAGTCCTGGCAGACCTCATTTTATTTTTTCTTAAGGCATAGATAGATAGATAGATGTGTGTGTGTGTGTGTGTGTGTGAGAGAGAGAGAGAGAGAGAGAGAGAGATGATAGAGGGATGGAGAGAGAGAGAGAGAGAGAGAGAGAGAGAGGGAGGGAGCTTTCTTTGGTGCAAACCATGGCAGACCAACATTTTATTACACCCCCCCACAACCCCCCTCCCTCTCTCCCTCTCTCTCTCTCTCTCTCTCTACACACACACACACACACATATATATACACATATACATACATACATATATATATATATATATATATATATATATATATATATATATATATATATATATATATATATACATACATATATATGCAAAGTATCAACAAGATCATATGACTGGGTAAAAAAAATACTTCACAGGTTATTTTGCTAAATGGAAGAACTATGCTGATAAAGTGCAAATCCAGTTTTAAATGTAATTGTTACCTGTGAGGGAATACTTTAAAAACTGTCTAAAGGGTGTCTCCTGTTATGTTAAATATCTTCTTTCAAAATAAATCCTTTCCTTCAAGGATATCTATATCCCAACGAGCCCTGCCGTAACATAGACTATAATAGCCCTTCTGTACTAAATGGAGCAGGGCTAGAAATAGATACTGTATGATTAAATGCTGACTGACACTTCCATCATGAGCTTGGTTCTTCTTTAACTAAAATGCAATAAAAGATTTCAAAGCCTAGCATCCAACAGAATAAAATAGAGTAAACAGATGTAACCTTATGGAAAGGTGGGGGGGGGAATCTGCTTGATAAATCTATTTTTAATCGTATTTTATGTATAAATGTTTTTATTTTGGCTGTTCACCGCCCTGAGTCGAAAGGAGAAGGGCGGTATAGAAATTTGAATAATAAATAAATAAATAAATAAAAATAAATATACAGTAAATGATAATATGCAGCAAACCTTTTCTCCCTCTATATCTTTGCCATTATAACTATGTGTATTTCTAACTGGAAATAGCTATTTTCCATTCCTTGTTAAAAGTACCTAATACCAAACAATACAAAGGATGGTGGCAATGTAAATACTTTCAAAACAAATATTTTCATGGCCTGTGGAAAAAGAATCTCCTTTCTCTTTACTTTCTCTTTGCCCACCACCAAAAGGGAAATCTGGAGACAGTGACTGAAATGTCTGCAAGTTTCATTTCCAAGACAGCTTAAAAGCCTTTGTGAAATGAAACCTGGCTTTTCAAACTGTCAGTTTGCCACCTTGATACATTATTGTAAAAGACGGGAGAATCTTCTCTGACACAAGAAAGGTTCTTGTGAAGAAGTTGAGAGGCTAGGGAAATGCTGAAGGCCTTTGCTTGGGAAAGTAATGGTTGATAATCACACCCAGGATGAAGCACATCATGGCAGTGACTGACAGAGACAATTACAGGCAGAGGTTAGGTAACCACAGCCACCAAAACAACCACCTATCAATGGTCTTACCAGGAACTTGCCCGTTACTTCTATTAACATCAATATGAGTATCAAAGGAACAGTATATAAGTGATGGTGTACAGATATTTATTGAATTATATTTATTTAATATGCTTTCATCATCATTCCCTACAACTAAATTGCATGTGAGGGAAAATACGAAAGAAGTTACAAAGTCTACTGCTTTCGTGCATCTCTTTCCATACATGGAGAACCTCCAGCCCACAGGCCAAATCTGATCTTCCAGGCAAGTCTGTCCAGACCAAAGGCCTTAAGTGAGACTCCACACACAGCACTTTCATTTTAGGTACAAGAAAAGTCCTACATTTGCAGGGTCCTTCTGCAGGAAGTATTGTAAACATGCTTCTGTCTCACTGCAGAAATGGAAGGAGATCCTAGAAGTTGGGACTTTTGCTGAGCAAATCTTTTTTAAGTCATTTTCCCAACATCACACACTCTACGTAGCTGGTGAAAAGCTGCACCTAGCCCTTGGACTATTTATAATATGATACATGCAGATGCCCTGTTCTAGTACAGTATGTTCCCCTTAATATTTCCAACATTAACAAACCTTTAGTTTAATACTAATATTACAAATGAATCTTCAAATCAACATTACTAGCAGAAGATTCTTAACATTTAGTCTCTTCTACCCCATGCAGTAAAACTTCTGCTTAAAAAGAGAGTACTTGGATAACTTCACTTTTGATCTCCTCTTTCTGCAGAGCACTTGCAATATTCTTGTTGCTCTGGCAAATCTCTGATAGTCCCTGCCAGATTTTTGGCAATATTTTTCAGACATAGTTTGCAATTGCCTGCTTCTTAGGACTGAGAGAGAGTGACTGGCCCAAAGTCACCAGGTGAGTGGGGTAGGAATGGAGATTTTGCAGTATCCTTCCCCTGCAGTGGAGTGGGAATGGAGATTTTGCAGTATCCTTCCTCTGCCATGCCTACCAAGCCACACCCACCAAGCCACACCATGCCCACCAAGCCACGCCCACAGAACCAGTGGTAAAAAATTTTGAATTTCCCCACTGCTTTGTGCCTAAGGCAAGACTAGAACATGCAATCATACACCGAGCTGGTACTCCTTGGCAATGAATAGGCTGTTATAAACATTCTATGAATCGTGTCTCCTTTAAAAATGATCTTAAGAAAACTATACATTAATCATATGGCATAAAAACTGGAATGTAATGTTGAAAACCGAGCCTGGATCATTGGACCTCCTTTTTCTCCTGCAATGTAAAAACATCATTATGACAGGGAGGAAATTTCTCAGATACCTTATATGAAACGATACTGCCAGAAAGCCATTCAGGCTGTAGTTGCTCTATAGGATAAATTGGGTGTTATTTACTGACAGGGAAAAGATTAAGCTTAAAATGTCTGAAAGAAATTTGCTTTAAGTCTAGGGTTTTTTTTTAAGGGTATTTCCCATATGTGTAAGTAAGTCTTTCTTTGGATAGGGATGAGAAATTCTCTTCTGTTGGGTTTTTATTCCAATTACCAAAGCTGTTCTTTGCCATGCAAAATTCTGAATTATATTTATTTAAACAAATATATGGTAAACCGTTTTCATTTCTAGTGTTAAGTTGATGTTTCCAATACATGGATCTAGTCCCATTTAATTGTATTGATTATATAGTTCATTTTATTTACAAAAAACCCCCATCATAAGATGAAATTTCAAGGCCATAGACAAGGATGAAAAGCCATGAATTACTGAATAATAATGAAACATTGGGATGGTGTAACAACAGCAGTGGCAGCAATCATGATATAAAACAAACAGAAACTGAATTAGAATGAGCTAGCTATTAACATCCAACCTGGTCTTCTATTTCTTGGATTATGTGTGAAGGATGGATCATTGGCTTTAAAAAAAAAATGTTGAGAGAGGACACAAACGGGTCCATGCCCAAGTGAGGACAATAGTATTTCATCATATTTGCAATCCTCAGCAGAAATGCAGCATCTTGCAAAAAGGCAAGAGCAAATCATGGTATTGATGCCAATAAAAAAAACAAAGCTTGACTTGACTTGGAGGAGTCTTTATATTTAGAATACTGAAGTAGTTAGTAATTAAATATTAACTAATGTTCTATTCAGGCATTGTGTTGACACCAGCCTCTGCAGGACATCCACAAACATAGTGCTGATGTCTGCAGGGAGAATGCATTTATGTATAAAATCACACATAAATTAGCATCACATAAGCAACAGCATAGAACAGACCCTTTGTTTACGTGGAAGCCAATACATGTGCCATTATATGTATGAAACTTTGCTCCTTCAGTTTTTAGCATTGTGTTTCTGCATATCCTAAAGTAATTTGAGCTTTTTTTTAAAAAAAAAAAATCCTGAAGAGAATTTTAGTTAATATTTATTTTTCACTTAAGTAAAAATTAATTATTTCTCTAGAGATTTTATATTAGCCTTTTTGACCTAGTAATGATATTCAGGATATGAACAGTAGCATCCAACTTAATTTAGGACACAATCCAACAGTCCCTGGGACATCATTCCAAAGGTCACAGAATATACCTCCTTCCCCCCAAAAAAATCAGAACATGGGCGAGACAATCGTGACAGAAAAGAGGATCCACTGAATTCCAAACCTCAGAACTTCTATCATTCTCACAAACCTGAATTTATTTAAATTGGTTCTAGAATTAATCTACTGTATTTTTCAGACTATAAGATGCACAAGAGTATAAGACGCACCTTAGTTTTTGGGGAGGAAAATAAGAAAAAAGCTGATTGGCGGATGGATCAGCCTCCCAGAATACCCCCAATCAGCTGTTCCCAGAGGTGAACTTTAGCAACAGGTTCATTGGTTGTGAGCTCTGTTTTCAGCCTCTGAAACCTCCATTTGAGAGGCTGGGCGGGGCTACATTCAGTGTATAAGACACACCCAAATTTTCACCCTCTTTTAGGGGGGAAAAGGTGCATCTTATACTCCGAAAAATACAATAAATGGATTTTCCCCCTTCCCCCATAACACATAGAGGTCTCTTTTTCTTTCTCTCATCAAACTAATCTGCTCCTCAGAGTCACACATCCTCCAAAAGCTTTAAAGTAATGCTTAGGATTGCTTTAATAGTGCATAATATGGAAAAAAATTCTCAGGATAACCTGGAGGGATCAAGCAGACTTCCTTCCTTCCTTCCTTCCTTCCTTCCTTCCTTCCTTCCTTCCTTCCTTCCTTCCTTCCTTCCTTTCTTTCTTTCTTTCTTTCTTTCTTCCTTCCTTCCTCTTCATGCTCCCACTTCCTTTTTTGGGGGGGAGGGATTGCTCTATCCACTCTTCCATTCTATCCATCAAAATAAAACTCCAAACAATCCAAGGTAACAGAAACCAGTACAAACATATAACATACCTCTTGACAATTCTCTGCAAATATTTATGAGCTGATGCCAATATCTGTGTTTTGATTTTGGGATCATGTGGCAATGTTACTTATACCTAAACCACAACCTTATATCCTAGCCAGTAAAGCAAAGGATTTCCTCAGTGCTTTTTGACATGAAGAATAATGGCAAAATTGTTGTAATTACCATAAAGTAATTACCAAAGACAGTATCAGCTAGTCAATAGCAGGTAAGGGTGCTTTTACTTCTATGATTTATCCATTGGGAGATGATCAGATTACAGATCAATACAAGAGCATAGTTACATCCTTTACATTTGAATAGAAGATAAACCTAAGTAACTGTACAAAGAGAGCGGCTGTGTACTGTACGTATTATTCAAATATAAACATGGTAGCTGTATTATTGGGAATTCATTAATCTTTATCAGAAAATATTAATTTGATTACTAGACTACTAGTAGAAGGATTACTAGAAAAACCTGTCTGAAATAAAAAAAAGGATTCTGCTTTTTTATATTTGCCTTGTATTAAAAGAACGGTATACAGTATATTATCATTCATCTGCTGCCTTCCTGATGTTTTTAACTTGTTCTCATCTTCTCTGTAGCACTTAGATGCCTGACGTGCTTTATAAATAGTAAGCTTTATGGTAATTACAACAATTTTGCCATTATTCTTCATGTCAAAAAGCACTGAGGAAATCCTTTGCTTTACTGGCTAGGATATAAGGTTGTGGTTTAGGTATAAGTAACATTGCCACATGATCCCAAAATCAAAACACAGATATGGGCATCAGCTCATAAATATTTGCAGAGAAAATACCAAGAGAATTGTCAAGAGGTATGTTATATGTTTGTACTGGTTTTTGCTTCAAGGATCTTAGTCTGGCAGCCATGATTGAAACCCTCACATTAGAAGGAGATTCTCAGTCATCCAGGTCATGGTTGTCCCAAAGGTGCTTTTTTTCAAAAGGCAACTGGACTTTCTTTGTATTTCCTTGAAGACATTTTGCTTTTCATCCAAGAAGCTTCTTCAGTTCTGACTGAACTGTCAGTCTCAGCATGGAAGAAGATTCTTAGCTGAGAAATGAAATGTCTACAAAGAAAAACAAAGAAAATCCAGTTGCCTTTTTTTAAAAAAAAGCACCTTTGGGACCTCAGATTAGAACTGATATCCTGTATTGTGCACAACCAGTGACAGTGTTGGTGCTACTCTGTACTCTCCAGTGTCCAGTTGGGTGCCAGGATGAGTTATGCCTCTTTCCCTGGCCTCTACTTGCTTCCCAAATGTATAATCACCCTCATTACCAATGGATGGAATATCCCTACTACTTGGATAAGAATTCATTTGGAAAAGAAAAAAAAACCATTGTACTTTACAGAAAATGTAGGATATTTATGAAATAAAAACTAAATCTAAATTGAATTCTAAATTATTGTATTAGAACTCTGATTCATCTAATTAACTGATTCTTAATTAGAATAAAACACACTTAAGGCAAAGCATTTGAATTCTCATTGTTTAGGGCTTTTCCTCACAACAGCCTTAACCTGTTTGTCCATTTGTTTGGAAATGAAGATACATCAAGAAATTGTTGTCCAAATTTCAATCATTCTTTTGCTCTGGCAATAATACTAGCCAAATTTTCTGTCCAAATAATGCTTATTCTGGCTTTTAATTGGATAACTTTGTTTCTGTTTTTCTTATAACACAGACTGAAAAAAAGAAAATAACAGAAGTCTTATCAATTTACCTGGTTGAAAAGAACAGAAAAGAAAAGGCTCCCCCTTCTGAACAGAAGAAAGGGAAGAGGAAAGGGAAGGTGAAGAAGGAAAAGAAGATGCCTAGCCTTTCACTAATCCACTGGGAGGTCGCCTCACAAAGTAGCAGATAATCTAGAAAGCCAAAATGAAATGGTTGTGAAAGACAATGACCATAAACTTAAAGGAAGGAGCTTTTCTCATCACAGTGCACAGAAGCCAGCTGAAACAAAGGAACTTCTATATAACATAATGAATTGTAATGGGCAGTCTTCACAGTACTGTTTGTGCTAGCAGCAGTCTGAAAACACTACTTCTCAGGCAAGAAAAATTAGGCATATATGATGGTTTTAGGGCAGGTTAAGGGTCACATGTTTAAAAAGGTAAAGGTATAGGTTGCCCTCGCACATATGTGCTAGTTGTTCCCGACTGTAGGGGGCAGTGCTCATCTCCATTTCAAAGCTGAGGAGCCAGCGCTGTCCGAAGATGTCTCTGTGGTCATGTGGCCAGCATGACTAAATGGCAAAGGCGCACAGAACGCTGTTACCTTCCCACCAAAGGTGGGCCCTATTTTTCTATTTGCATTTTTTTACGTGCTTTCGAACTGCTAGGTTGGCAGAAGCTGGGACAAGTAATGGGAGCTCACCCCATTACGCGACACTAGGGATTCGAATCGCTGAACTGCCGACCTTTTGATCAACAAGCTTAGTGTCTTAGCCGCTGAGCCACCACGTCCCTACACACATGTTTACATGTACTCAAGAAATTGTTAGTGGGTCATCTTCAAGCCAAGGCAAGCAGAACATGCAGATGAGTTCTCAGCTTCTCTCTTTTTATTAATTTTTTTTTTAAAAAAAACAATCTCAGGATAAAGCAGAATCAACCAACTATTTTAGCTTAATTAAAGAATGCAGTTTAGATGAATTTTTACCCAGAAAAGAAAAACAGAGCAAACTAGCATACAAAGCACCATTTCTTTTAGGTCATTCCACCCGCCTCTGGGATGTAAATAATAATATATATATATATATATATATATATATATATATATATATATATATATATATATATATATATATATATATATATATATATATATATATATACAGTAATGGCAATATTGCAATAAACAAGTGCTGGGCAAATAACTTCTTGTTGACTCTATAGAGTTACAGAATAATGGCTCATTGTATTTTGAAAGTACTTCAGAAATGCCCTGTGCTTAGCTAAAATGCCCATTAGGGGGAAAAAATTACTTCAAATTTAAAATACACTTATGAAAAACTACATTACTAATACTGGATAAATAATATGTGTTTTAGAGTCCCTTCTGAATGCCTATTCACATATTTAGGTTGGCACGAACCCAGAACAAAAACTGCTGCACACAATGCTCCCTCTATCACAGTCCACTATAAGGTCAATCCAGGAAACCATTTAAACATTTTTTTAAAATACACTTTCTCCGTAGACGGTTGAGAACCATTATGGTTTCCCAAGTAAATAATCAGTGTCCTAAATTCCATAACTACATCTTAAGTTGATCTATAGTTGTTACATACTGGGCAATAAATAATAGCTGTTACAATAGTAGTATCGTCATAAGATTTTGCCATTTATTTTAGGGAAAGATTTTGACATTTTTAAACACATTAAATAACCAAGTTTTAATTTCTCATTAAGAGATAACAAACGTGTAAGCAATTTGTTTTTAAAAACTTACTTTCTCTCTCTTACACATACACAAACATACAACATACAGATATTATTAGTAGTATGAATAGATGATGAAATAATTAGGGAAATGACCAGGAAAAAGGAGAATTTAATCCTATGCTTTGATATTATAATAGATGTGGTTGATATTAGCATTATGATAAAACAAGCCTGATTTTCATCACTAATTTTAAACTGTTAATTAGAGGTTTTATCTATTTGACCTTTCAAGCAAATCAGGTTAATTGTTTGTAGACTCATATTCTTTGGATAGCATTGAATCATTTTTATTCTTGCTACTGAACTAGGCCTGAAGTCTCAAAGAATGTTTGTAATATGAAATAAGAATGACTTTTTGCTCTAGACAGCTAACAGTAGGTAACTATCAGTCATGTCTACCTTGCAGGAAATAGGTGAAAAGTTACATGTGATACTAATATTTATATTAGTACACCACTGAGATATAACACATATTACATCATTATTTATAACAAAATACAATGTAATGGTAGCACACAGTACCAATTTCACATCTCTGCTGAGGCTTTGGCAAGGTATCAGATGCCAGAACTACCAAAATCCTACTTCATAAGCTTTTGTTTGAAGGACTGTCAAAATATCATCCTTGATTGAAGACGTCTTCTAATTCAGAAATAGAAATAGAAATGAAAGCCCCAGAGCCTCTCAAATATTGCCTACGCATTACAAGGATGGGATAGGATTAATAGCGCTTGATAAATACAGTGTAATTTCAGTTTAGATTAAATCCCAATTAAATCTAATTTAACTTTTGTTCTGGCTACACCAACTTTCAAAGCATGACATTTCATCCTCCCAAAAGTTGTACTCCCTTGCTTTGTTTGAAGGATGTTCCAGGTCAAATAATAATAAAATAATGTTATCTTAAAAATGCCAACCAACATTTAGCACATAATCAGCACAATCCTCCCTGCAATATTAAGGTATATTATATTTCTATTATTTTCCTGTGCACAACAACATGCCACTACTCCATGAGTTCAAAACAGGCTATATGGGGGATCTCCTTCACTTTATTTTCACAACAGCAATCTTGCAATATAGAATCATTTATGCAAGAGTGACTGGTCTATGTTCACACACAGCAACTTGCTGTGATTGATGATAGATTTGATCCTGTGTCTGTCTGATCTTATACTAACACCTTAGCTGCTACATCACATTGGGTTTCCTATTTAAATACCTGTAATTGATTTGTATCTATATCCAAAAATTAGTATATACTGTACTTTTTTATTCACAAAATGGTTTTCTTCAAACTTTTTAAAAAGAAAGTTTTGGAGAAACTGGAGTAAGTTCAGAGCAGGGCAAGGAAGGTTAGTAAGGAACTAGAAAAGAAGCCCAGTGAAGACAGATTGAAAGATCTGTCCCATCCTGCATATGACAAGAATGTGCCCATCTCTCATTCCATCTAGTGTCCATCAGCATAACTGGAGACAACAGCCTAATTTAGAAAATATGGAACAAGTTGAGCAAAGAACAAAGGAAAAATGCTATATCTTCTACCTAAGATCTTCAAATAATTCCACAGATACTATTTGTGGCCAATGATTATGCAGATGCTTGGGGCACTGGACAAGTTGGCTATGATAAGGTTACAAGAAATATGGCAGCTTTACCTCCTTCTTTGGCTTTATATTATATATAATAAGGCTAGTTATAAAAGCATTACATATCCACACATACTTCCTGATAGTCCATGGACTACGAAGTGTGTTTTCTTTTTCTATTACTTTTCTCAGTGTTTTGTTTGATGATTTCTTCCAAATATCTTATGAAAATTGTGTATATAAATGTGTCATTACAGAAGATAGAAAGTTTTTAAAGGAAAAAAGCCCACGCTCTATAGAAGAGTATCTATGTATCTAAGAGTATCCATTTTACAAAAAGCTGAAAAATTTGAGTCCTGATATTCTAGTTCCAATGCACCACTTTACTGCCTCAATTAATTGTATCTGTTCATATGCTCTTTTAATGCTATACACCTATGTTTCTAAGAGATTTCACAAAGTCACTGATGTGGATTAGTGTTTCATTAACAGCACACACTTTAATAACTCTCTGTCATATAATCATGGTGGTAAAAGGAGAACAAACGGGAGGATTTACTTTCCAAAGCACACTGAAAGAATGGAGCAATGATTCTAATCTACAATTACTTATTTAGTTTTCTTCCTTCCTTATCTCAAAGGGTTAGTGTCAGATCAGACATTGATGATCCTGGTAATAGTTCATTCATCGGTGAATAGCAAGTTTCAGATCACCCATTACTATGTATTGAAAGGAACATTCTTGAAGATTGAAGGATTACAGGAAACTATTCATGTTACTTCTAGATCTGAGAAGACAATGCATAATAGTCATGGCTTTTCTAACGCACACATTGTACAAATAAATATATGAACCAACATATTTAAAAAGAGAGCACAAGTTATTCTATCTACTTTCATCCTCATGAACCTTGGAGATAGCAGAAAATTCCTTACTGAAATTTTTGGCAGCCAAATTGCAGAATTTCATCAATTAAAATTTAATAGAATCTTAGACTTCTATAACTGGATTCAACATTCTATGACACTTTGGTAGTAATAGTTAAAACTCTTGTAAACTTAGGTGAATTATAGCTATATCTACATTTTGTCCCTTGAGTTGTATCTACATGTGAGAACTCTTCTACTTTCCATAATTGTTCTTTCATGTTTTCTTATTTGTAGAGCTCCAGTGAAATTTTCCATACAATTCATTGTTGCCAAGCATTTCATTACAAATAATGCCATCACATGTCCATAGGCAAATTATTATGCGACTTCAAACTCCTACATATTGTCTGCTCATTTCAGCCCCCCGTCTTCCCATTCTTCTCCAGGTTATGCATTTGAAGATTGGAAGTTTTGAGTTCATACTTATGTGCAGACCTACCCATCTCCCTTTTTACCAAAAATAAATTCTGGCATTTCTAAATATTTTAACTCTTTTGTATTCCTTGTTGAGTTACACTGTATCATTATGCTTGTGCTTCATGATAAATTTTCTGGTAGATTGCTTAGTGCTAAACATAAGGAAGTTGGAAACCAGAATACCGATGGAACATGATGAAATGGACTGTCTTCAGGTTGGCAGAGGAATAAGAAAAAGTTGTATAGTTTCTCTTTATTTATTCAACTTATTTGTTGAATATACATTAAGGATAGGACAGGAAGAAGGATGAGAAGATAGGAAGAAGATGATCATGGTTTTAAAATTGGAGGAAGAATATATTAATAATCTGTGCTATGCTGAAAACATTATCTTGGTAGACAAAAACGCAAAGGGTTTGCAAACTCTAGTAATAAAAGTCAAGAAGCACAGTGGAAAAAATGGGACTAAAATGAAATAGGAAAAAGACCAAACTACTGATAAGAGATACAACAATCAACCTTAGAACTGACAGTGAAGATACTGAAGAGATAGATAGCTTCTGCCTTTTAGAATGAACCATCAACTGTAAAGGAACCAGCAGTCAAGAAATATGCAGTAGACCAACGCTTGATGCAGCAACTATGAAGGCCTTTAAAAAGATAGTCAGATGCTGTGATGTGTCTATACCTCTAGAGATCAGAATCATGCCAGCAACGGTATTCCTTGTGGCACTCTGTGATAGTGAAAGCTGGACTTTGAAAAAGCCAGACAGAGAGTATTGATGCTTTTGAGTTTTGATGTTGGAGAAGACACCTGAGAATACCTATGAATTAATCACTGAATAAGTAAAACAGAGAAGTCTCATTCAAAGTACAAGTGATCAGCGATAAATTATCCTTCTTTAGATGCATTGTGCAAAGATCTAGCTCTCTAAAAGGGCTCTGTAGCTGGGGGAAAAATGGAAGGGAAGAGGACAATAGGCAGCAAGGTGAATAATGACAATGTTGATAAATGTGAAAGTGGAAGATGTGAAAGATGAGATTAGGGATAATCCTTCCTGTGACTGCTAAGTGTCAATAGCATCTTGATTTAGATAGGACATATGGAAATGTAAAGTACTATCAAATAATGAACATAATATTTTGACATTCTTGAATTCTGATTTGGGTGCTTTGTTTTTCATTGTATGAATCTTCTGTACACTTGCTGACAAGAGTTGATGTGTTTAGGGTGAGCAAGTGATGCAAAGTTTGGATGAAAAGCATCACAGAAGGTGTCATCAATGTACCATCTAAATTAAGGTGACCAGACATCCCGCTTTTGGTGGGACAGTCCCGCTTTTGAGCAATTTGTCCCGCGTCCCACGGCGTTTTAAAAAAGTCCCGATTTTTCATTCTGCCTCCTGGTTCCCGGCTGCCTCCTGAATCCCCGCTGATGGCTAGAGGGAAAAAACCTGTTTAAACTCTTGCCGCGGGGCTTCAAAGGGCCGCCCTACGTTAATTAGCTCAGCTTCCCCCTCTCAGCTGATTTGCACAGGGCTCTGCTCTTGCTAAATTGCTCAGTTTTTTTTTCCTCTTTGTGCAAACCAAGCTCAAAACGAAACTGAAAATAAAACAGGCTGTTGGCTTTGCAGTTTGCTTGCAACGTTGGAAAATTAGGCAGCAGATTTATTTTCCTTTTCCTCACCAAAAAAGGTAAGTGCAAACAATGGAAAATTATTTAGGGCAAAAGAGGAGAGTTCAAGATTTTAAAACACAAAAGAAAAAAAAGCTCTTTTTAACTAGGGAATTGTAATAATTGAGATATTATTAATTGTATACTGTGTTGAAAGCAGAAATGGTTAAGTTGTGGTTTGGAGGAATATATGGGGGAAATTATTTGGTTTATTATTATTGGTAAGTATAATTAATTGATTTGTAAGAAATTGGATTGCATGGAAATAATTGGAATATTCATGTTCATATTGATTAATATACAAAAAAGATAGTTATATAACTAATTGATTTATATTAAAATGTTGAATTTGTATTAAACAACTGTATTACATAATTACATAATTAACCAATGTGAGGATGGATATAAAAATAGATGACAATGGGAAGGGGTATAAAATAGAATAGAAGGGAAAAATTGAATTTGATTAAGATTAGAGATGAGGATGAAGGGTAAAATTGTTTTTTTAAAAAATAGATGAGGAATAAATATGGCAAAAAGGAAATATAGAAATTGTAAATTTAATTGAAATGACTAAACACTGTTTAAATTTGTGAACCAGCCAAATATTCTGTTCAAAGAAAATACATTGTATGTATGTGTGTTTCTAATTATTGCTATTTATTCATATTTGTTCTCTTTTATTCTTTAAAGTTTAACAATTCATTCTTTATCTTAATATCTTTATATTTGTTTGGGGTTGGCTTTCTTCCCTTTCATCTTTTTTATTGTACAGCAATCTTTCTCCTCAAACCTACCACCTCTCTTTTCTTTCCTTCTTACTTTCTCTTCCCCCCCTCTTCTTCTCCTCCCTACTTCCTCTTCCTTTCTCCTTCTCCTCCTCTCTTCCTCCCTCTCTTAACCGTCGCTCCTACTCTAATTTCCCTTCCCTTCCTTCATCCCTCTCTATTACTGTATCCTTTTATGCATATGGACTACTCAGAGGGCTGAAAAAGTTATTTTTGACTGGTCCTCGCACTTTTGACCAGTCCTCGAACTTACGACTGTCCTCACATTTTACATTTTTGCCCTATCTTGTCATCATGGTGAAGAGAAGCAGTTGTGAAATGAGTGACATGGTTGTTAAGAATGCTGCACGGGCATAAATGTGAGGATGGTCATAAGTGTGAGGACCAGTCAAAAGTGCGAGGACCTGTCAGAAATGACTTTTTTCAGCCCTCTGGTTAGTCCTTTTGTGCATATGGACTACTCAGAGGCCTGAAAAAGTTATTTTTGACTGGTCCTCGCACTTTTGACCAGTCCTCGAACTTACGACTGTCCTCACATTTTACGTTTTTTGCCCTATCTTGTCATCATGGTGAAGAGAAGCGGTTGTGAAATGAGTGACATGGTTGTTAAGAATGCTGCACGGGCATAAATGTGAGGATGGTCATAAGTGTGAGGACCAGTCAAAAGTGTGAGGACCTGTCAGAAATGACTTTTCAGCCCTCTGAGTAGTCCCTATACACACAGCCATGGCCACCCGGTCACATGACCAGCTAGCCACGCCCACCCAGTCACATGGCCTCCAAGCCACGCCCACACAATAAGCCACGCCAACAATGGTGTCCCTCTTACCAATGTTAAAATCTGTTCACCTTACCCTATACACATAACCATGGCCACCCGGTCACATGACCAGCTAGCCACGCCCACCCAGTCACATGACCAGCTAGCCACGCCCACAAAATAAGCCACGCCCACAATGTCCCTCTTTACCAATGTTAAAATCTGGTCACCTTAATCTAAATCACAGAAGAAATGAAAAATCCATAACTTGAGATAATTACATTTCAATTTCACATCTTTCTGACTAAATGAATTATACTTTTAAAGAAAACATAGACTTAAACAAAAGCTAAACCTGAGCTGATGACTCATTAAATGTTGGGTGAATTTATTATAACAAACTACTGCCAATGCAATTAAATGATTTATTTAGAAGCACCCTTTGTTACTGAACCCATGAACTTAGGTGACTCATTTCTCAACAGCTTCACTCCATAACACTGTTGGGGAACAAAATATTATAGTCTAAATTGATATGAGTTTGGTCTGGCCTAGAGGGATATAGTAGAATTCTATGCAAAATACACCAAGATTTTTCTCGTTTCTTTCAGTATAAACCTAATCCTCTTCCATCAACTGTATAAAACTTAGGAGTTCTCTCTGCTGATCATGACTTGGTATGACAAATACACCGAAACTTCTTAGACAACATGTCCCTTCCAGCCTTAATATGTAATTGCATAGAATTTGTATGTGTGTGGGTGTATGACTCAAGTCCAATATTTTTTGTATGTTTGTAATTCTTATTTTTGGTATGCAAGTCTTTAATTAGCTGAGTCTTCCTGCCCGTATCTCATTTTAAAAATTAATTTTAATGTCATAATAAATATTTAAATTCTCTTCCACTACTACTTTAAGTGGAATTCCAGCATAAGCAACTTGAGTTCTGTGTTGGCTCTCAGTAAAAAACAGTTTTTATGAAAGGAAATGAAAATTCACAATAGCCATGAATGCAATGCTTGGGTTAAAAAAAAAAAAAAACTTCGGGAATTTAAGAAGCACTTAGTTGCTGCATTAGGCCATTTAGGATGTTTCAGCTTCTCAATTGACTGTAATTCCAGTCTGCTCAAGTGCCCTGTTAATGACCTTCCCTCTCACAGTGAGCTCAGGAATTCGATGTTTATACTTCTTTCTCTCTCTCTCTTTTACTATACTACAAACAGACTGAAAGACGGATTCTTTTCATTCTGTCTTACCGTTGTAGAAAGGTGTAAACTGGTTCTATGGGGGGGTGGGGAGGAAAGAAGACTAGGTTTCATTCTTTTTAAGGAAGGCAGTCCCTGACAAAAGAAAAGGCAAAATCAACAAATTCTAACAGAAAAGAATCGTTTGAATGTTTGACATCCAGTCATTGTTCTCCCAAGTGGTAGTATTGCATGTACTTGAGGACAGTCATGCATTTCCCCATTTGTTCACATAATCTAGTCTATAAACAACGCTCTGAGTAGAGTCACTGGCTATCATTCAGCCTGATTAATACATACATACAGGTATTCATAATTTCTTATGAGTTCCATATTGCATTTTGCATATGAATGCAAGATTTACTCTTCTAATAGTATCAAATATATCTATCTCCTGATGGACCTACTGTTGCATAGGCAATAAATATATTGTCAAACAAAGGCAAGCAGTGGAATTATTGTGCACCTGAAAATTGAAAGAAGTGGTATTATGAGTTCCAGTCAGTGGGTTAAAATATAAAGAAGTCTTTATCTTTTGCAACTGTTTTCTTTTCTTGGTGTCCAAATATATATATAAACTGATAGATCTGAGTGAATGAGTTAGTCAGCTGGGCTATTGGGAAGAAAAGTGGGCCTGATGAGATTCAGAGACTAATTTTATTATTCTAATTTATAATTATTATACAATTATATACTATATAATGTATACAATTATGTATTATATAATTTATAATTATAATTAACATTATTATAATTTATCTAATTTACATGGCTGCCAATCTGATAGAAAGTGACCCTGGGTAGCGTACAACAATTCATTAAAAGAGTAAATAAATAAGACAATCATTACTTAAAACCATTATATATTAATTGTTAAAAAGAAATGTAAATTAAAAAAGCAGAGCTAAAGAGGAAAAGAGAATAATAGATGGAGGGATGTTAATAATAAGGGAGCCCCCTCACAAATTCACCTGTCCCTAGGCCTGCTGGCATAAAGAGATATTAAGAGACTTTTTGAAAGTCAGGAATGATGAGGCCAACTTTATCCCAGGGTGGGGAAGGGGGAGATGGGAGAACATTCCACAATATAGGAATCTACTCTAGATTGATTTTCATATTTTACCTGATAGGAATATAATTCCACAATCATTTAGCCAGGCATGGCTTAAGATGGTTTCCAAAGTATAGTCATGTTATCTTAACAATAAACTTAGAGCTAATACTTCTACTTCTGGTTGTGCTTCTTTTGTAGACTACCTCACAAGACTGACACAGAACCACATGTCCCAAATGGCATTCTATTTTGGTACCCTGGCTATACATGTCTTTCCATCACTTGAATTAAAACTTAAAGGATGGCTGGAGAAAGGAACCACTGACACGTTTCCATGAGGCTTCATTCTGCTGCCTCGTGCAAGTTAAGTGGTTTAGTGTTTTTCCCCTCCCTGCAAAAATCAGGTGGTTTTTTTTTTTTTCTTCTCTTCAGACAGTTCTTAGTGTCCACTTCAATCTTCTAGTTAGGCAACTGTTTCACTGAATTTCAGTGGATATCAGCTAGAGATTTCACTGTTTATTTTGCTTCCTGGGAACAAAACAATCAGGGCTACTTGAGGCAAATTTGTTCAAGAGCTAAAAGTAATAAACATCTGGTGTGTGCCTGCAGTTCATCTTTCACACAAAGAAGTAGCATTTGCTGAACAAATACAACTTTCACAGAGAAAGGAGACTTTTACACTCTGCAGGCTAACACACACACACACACACACACACACACACACACACACCATCACCACCAACAACAACAACAGCAAAACCCTAATGTACAAGATCAGTTTGAAGCCACCTACTCTAGATTTCAGAATGACGTTGAAATTAATATTTTAATGCAACTCTGTTATTTTAGAAAAGAATGGATGGGGAAATGATAAAGCAATATACAGTGGAACATCCTAATTTAGACATTTATATATCCTGTATTTGTGTTAAATTTAAGAGGCAATTGAGTAGATCCAGACTCAACCACTTCAAGTACTTTTTTCAATATAATCATTTAACTGAAAATATACAGAGAATACCTAAAGCATGAATGGACAGAGCAATATTTTAGTGTCCAGAAACCATGTGTAACATTTTTCATGAGTGCAAAGGCAGCAAGGTGCACTAAAAGGGTCCAGGTTCTAGATGAACTAGAATTTTCAATTTTTTTACTGGGCTTTAAGAATTAGAGCCTTTTTAAAAAAAAAATGATGGTTATTTTTATCTATGTCCCTGCTTCAGTATGATGGAAACCTTTGTTGCTAAGTTTAGATAATTATGGGATTTGAAGGGCCACATAAAAAGATTTGAGGCCCATGTGCAGCCCAGAACCTCTGCTTGCCCATATTGATCTCAACTCTCTACAAATCTGAAAAATCCATTCTGCAAAAGTTCTTGTGGGGGATTCATTTACACATAATCTTTTGTGTGTGTGTGTGTGTGTGTGTGTGTGTGTGTGTGTTGCTTTAATATTAGACCAGAAATATTAGAAGATGATTTCCACTGCACAGTGAAAACTTTGAAAGCAATTGGTAATCTGCTTTAAAAATGAATTATGTGATAAAATTTGTCCTCATTAAAGGAAATTTCAATATTATCCAACTGAGCTTCCATAGAATGAGCTGAGCCAAACCATTAAATGACAATATTTCAAGTCTTAAGAATAATGCACCAATGCAATTAAATATGCAACCACACACATTTATTTGTCTTTCATTTCTAATAAATTTACTATTTATTGTATTTCTCCTATATCCCTCTTTCTCTCCTGCTTTACTACCTCTGACTTCTTTATATTCATTTCCAAATTCCAGCATATGAAATTATTTGGTTTAATATTTCCCAGGTGAATTGGCGATAATATGTGCAAATATTTTGTTGCCATGAAAATAGCAATGCAACTTTTTAAAAAGTTTATAATGAGGCATTTTCTCCCGAGAAATCCAGTGGGGGCTGAAATGTGTGTGACAAAATATAGTGCTTGCTTTACAGGGAAGGAACATTCTTAATAGCATTCTAAAAATGCAATTTTTACAAATATGATTCCATTGTATTGGTGAGAATTTTGGGCACCAGATTCTTCTTCTTCTTCTTCTTCTTCTTCTCCTCCTCCTCCTCCTCCTCCTCCTCCTCCTCCTCCTCAGAGAGACACAAAATGTACATAATATTTTAAATATGACAGATATTATTCATCTTTATAATAACATGTGTAAGCTTATGTTCTGCTCTTTTATAAGACTGAAAATCCAATGACACAACATCTAAGTGCCTGCCACCTTGCAAAGAATTCATAAGAATCTGAAGTTAAACACAAGGTAGGTAATACAAAGTATGGAAAGGAAAGGCAGTGATAACTATGCCACCTCTTATATTGTGGAAGTATTCAAATTTTGTATGGAGATAAAGGTTGATGCCATAGACTTGATCAAAAAGCTTTCAGCTTGGATTTCAAGAAAGATGTGAAGTATAATTAAATACAGCCGCTGTAGCAGTTTATATCCTTCAGCCCCCAAAACACTAACAGAGTCATATATGTGTGTGTGTGTGTGTGTGTGTGTGTGTGTATATATATATATATATATATATATATATATATATATATATATATATATATATATATATATATATATATTTGTCTTAAGTTTTCGCGGGTGCACATATGCAAAAAATTAAAATCTCGGGTGTTTTCCTGCGTCATTATAAATAAGTTGGTTAACTTATTTATTTATAATGATGCGGGAAAACACCCGAGATTTTAATTTTTTGCATACACACACACACACACACACACACACACCTGTTGATCCATTAGGAACTGTGAGTTCAAATACCAAAGCTCCTTAATAGGCAGTGCTAGGAGTAAATCTGATGGCAATAGCAGTCAATAGCAGAGTTCAGCAGGAACTCTGATTTGCTACAGTTCAATTTCAATTAGAACAATAGTTAGAACAACAGTTTCTTATCCAGGCCCTGGCTTTCTCTAAGAACTGGGAAAGGATCCCTCATGGCTTGGGCTAGTAATGTTGATAATAATAGTATGATATAAACCAAACAATATATAGGTATAATAAGACCAATGCTTTAAGTCTAGGCTGAGTAACAGGAAAGCTACGTAATCACAAGGAATGAATTCTGAACAAGGTTCAGTTGCTCGACAGGTCTGCTCAGAAAAGAGCAAGACAAGAGACAGAACAAAATGCTTTGGTTAGAACATTGATTAAGGCATTATTTTGTTAAATCTATACATTACGAAAACTCATTAGCTATAACTGGACAAAATGGTGCAAGATAGAGCAACAATTTTTGAGCCAAAGTACCTCAAATAGGCTAACTTACAGAATGTTTACAAAATCCAGGACCCATGACTCTTGAAGGAATTAAATTTGAGAAAGTTGAAAAGCTTTCCAGAGGGCAGAGGTGTGTGTGTGTGTGTGTGTCTTTATATAAATTATTTATAATTTATAGGTATATAAAGAATAAAGGGACGCGTGGCTCAGTGGCTAAGATGCTGAGCTTGTCAGTCAAAAGGTCGGCTGTTCGGCGGTTCGAATCCTTAGGGCTGCATAACAAGGTGAGCTCCTGTTACTTGTCCCAACTTCTGCTAACCTAGCAGTTCGAAAGCACGTAAAAAATGCAAGTAGAAAAATAGGGACCACCTTTGGTGGGAAGGTAACAGCGTTCCATGCGCCTTTGGCATTTAGTCATGCCGGCCACATGACCACGGAGACGTCTTCGGACAGGGCTGGCTCTTCGGCTTTGAAACAGAGATGAGCACTGCCCCCTAGAGTCAGAAACAACTAGTACATATGTTACCTTTACCTTACATAAAGAATATAAGAAATGTGATAGTAACATTACAGTTACTACCACATTCAAATGTTTTCTTGTGATTTGAAATTGGCCTTATTTTGGTCCATTATGTGGCTATTAGGTCTGTGATCCATAACTGACTCCACAATGAATGCTGAGCCTGTTTGAAAAGTTTAAGTTGTATCAATCCTTGATGTGTGTAACAGTTGTAAATGTTTTAATAAACGAATTCATATCACTTGAAAGCATGTTAACATGAGTGATGTTGGGTTAAGATAATCACATACAAATATTCTAATATCTTCAAGAACAGTGTAATACACAAAGTCATTTCAATTAATTGCTTATTAGCTGTGCTTCATCAGTTTCTCAAATATTAAATGAATCCCTCTGGTTTATCTTTAGATCTGTGAGAACATGGGAAAACCAAACCAAAGTGCAAGCCAACACTCCCTGACAGCTGTAAAAATAATGTGATAGTGTCTTTTTATGTTTTGTTTTGTTTTGTTTTTTTACAGAATAGAAACTGTTATTGTTTTGTAAACACCTCAGTGCTCAAACAAATGGCATCCACAGAGAGAGGAGGAAACTTATTTTGAAAAATAGACATGCTTTATCGGAGCAGAAAAAGTGAGACTTGTGACCTTACCATGGCTTTAAAATTACATGGGATCTGGAGGCTTTCCATTGAAAATCAGTATTTAGGACAAGTGCACTGAGCTTGGGAAAGGAAACAAAGAATTCATCAAACACTCGGCTTTTTTGTACCCCAAGGGACAGAGGAGAGGAGGTAATCATTTTAGTGACTGTAAAATTTATCTCCAGTTCAGACAGTTGGTAGCTTTTGAGATATGCTGAAGAATGTGGCTAATATATATATATATATATATATATATATATATATATATATATATATATATATATATATATATATATATGCATATTCTTTCTAGCCAGGTTTTACCTACGTAAAAATGCTATTTTTTTTTACGTAGATATGCACATAAAAGCCTACGAAAAAGGAAAAAAGACATATATATATATATATATATATATATATATATATATATATATATATATATATATATTTATGTAAGTTTTCACGGGTATGTATGTGTGTATAGTTAATATTTCGGGTTTCTTCCCGTGTAATTGTGGATATATCCCTAAAAGGGTAGAAGCGACGTTTCGACAGAATCCCATCTGCCATCATCAGGCTTATGTCAGCAGTTAGTACAAAATGACTGCTGACATAAGCCTGATGATGGCAGATGGGATTCTGTCGAAACGTCGCTTCTACCCTTTTAGGGATATATCCACAATTACACGGGAAGAAACCCGAAATATTAACTATACACACAAATATATATATATATATATATATATATATATATATATATATATATATATATATATATATATATATATATATATATATATATTTCTTACTTCTTTGAAGTAAGAAAATTGATACTGTACCTTTACAGGGAGGATACATAAGATATGGGTGTGGCCTACTGATGACAGCAAACGAGCTAGAAATGGATCTACTTAGGTTTCCCACCTAGCAGTTAGAGCTTGCTAGCTGTTAGAAAGGAAAAAAGCCCAGAACCGAGTAGATGTGATTCTACTGAGCTGGAGCTACAAAAAAACCTTGGCTATGTAGGGAAAACCTGGCTAGAAGAAGAAGAAAAAAACACACACACAAACACACACACACACACACACACACACACACACATGCTGCAATAATCCTCTGATTTCAGTTTTTCCACCCACTGTCTTCTACTATCTTGGTTATTTTATCCAAATCAGCTCTGAAATCCTGGCAAATAATTTTGTATAGTTTGATATTGCTTAAACTATTATCTTTTTTTTTCTTTTTTTCTATTCCAAGCTATATGAAAATATTGTAAAGGGCAGTTCCAGGTTTGCAATCCATTAGCCAAACAAGCCTGCTGTCTGTGAATGCAAAAATGTTGGTATATCTTTTTTTTCAGGCATCATACTAAAACATGGGAGGAATCATAATTAGAAGTTGTTTGGATGAAAAGGCACAGAGAAGATGAGCATTTTAGAGAAAAGGCATTAAATATCTTATTATATTTCCTTTTAACTTTGTGAAAGTTGATTTTCACTACTCACTGAAACTAAGATTAATTTTGACATAGGCAGAATATCAGTGCTGACTCTTAAGATTTTCATTAATAAATCTTATAGCAGATTGAGGAAATCTGCCAACAATTCATATGTCACTTATGATAGATAGCTGACATATTAAATGTAAAGTATTTAAATATGTTTAATTTCAATATTTTCTCATTTTTAAAGAAATACTCAAATTTCTTTAGTCTCTTTCTTTCTTCCCCTCATATACAAATATACAGACATATGCAAATTTTAAAGTTTTAAACTTCAGAAGTTTAGAAATACTGATCAAAACAACCAGCTAGGTCCATAAGACTGAAGGTTAATGAGTCTTTCATATTAATTATTTAGATAGTTGCCCAAAGCAGGAACATTCTGATGCTGATGCTGACTTTATGACCATGGCTTATCTTAACTTTTTTTTTGTCACACAGCCTTATGGACTTCCTTGTTTCAAAAACTTATTTTATACGGTCCAATATCTCAAGAAAAATGGAGAAATCCTCCAATGGCATTGTATAGATTCTGGTTAATTTTTGCAATGTTACATACTTTTGTAGTTATATAGATATTCTCAATACCTCTGTCACTTTTCATGCAATTTCCCCAAATATACTACCATTTTAATGCAACTTCAGTAAACATATGGTGATGTAATACAGCACTTCCCCCAAAATATCCTGACTTCTATGTTCCTCACTGAAAACAATGGATGCCAGCAAATTCTTCATTGCTGCCTTCTGTATCTTGGGCAATTATTGTCACAGAAATATATGACAGGTTTCTTTTTCACCTTTATCTGGGAGAGACTTTGTAAAGACAGTTGACTCAGTGGTGAAATTCATTTTTTTTTACTACTGGTTCTGTGGGTGTGGCTTGGTGGGCATGGCTTGGTGGGCATGGCAGGGGAAGGATACTGTAAAATTTCCATTCCCACCCCACTCCTGGGGGAAGGATATTGCAAAATCTCCATTCCGACCCACTCTGGGGCCAGCCAGAGGTGGTATTTGCCGGTTCTCTGAACTACTCAAAATTTCCACTACCAGTTCTCCAGAACCTTTCAGAACCTGCTGAATAGCACCCCTGATTTGACTAAAGCAAGAGAAAGATTACAGATATTTTCTTCAGCACAGATTCCATACTCAGTAGATGTTGCTTCAGCCTTGCCTACTTTGAACACAGAGCATAGAATAATAAAGTTAAAAGGGTCCTTGGAGATCTTCTAGTCCAATTTCCTGCTTGAGCAGGAGACTCGTATATCATTTCAGACAAATGTTTGTCCAGTCTCTTTTTGGAAGCCTTCAGTGATGGAACACTCACTACTTCTGAAGGCAAGCTATTTCTCCTTAGTTCTAGATTGCTTCTCTCCTTGGTTAGTTTCCAGCCATTGTTTCTTGTCTTGCCGCTTGGTGCTTTGGAAAATAGTTTTGCTCTGTTACAAATAATTAGTCAGTTTTCATGATGGACAACTGCTTACTTTCTCTTGCATAATACATTTATAAATTCACCTGTAGCTTCCCAGTATATGAGTACTGTGGAATATGAAAAGGAAATATCTACAGCTACAGCCATCACTATGTTGATTACCCATAAATTCATATTGAACTTTGTTGCATGTGCCTTTATGGCTTGAACACCCATCAAATCTTTTCAATGGTCTTGATCTGTGAATAAATGTGAAAATTCTCTGATCTTTCAAAACATGGTGCCATTTTCAGCAATATATTATTATTGAACAAACAGAAATTTCATTATTTCTGTGCATAAAAATTGCAAAGAAGACAGAAGGGGAAACAGATATATAGGGGAAAATATTGTAAAAGTTGCATGCTGTATCAGTTAATTACTTCAAGGGGTTGCCATTAGATATATACTGAGAAGTTTCCTGCAAATTATGTGACTACAATTTCACTGTGAGAAACCTTTTAAAGACCATTATAGCTCTGTTAACTGTATTTCTTCCCTACTGAAAAATCACTGTGGCATTGGTCAGGCTGCTAGAACAACCCAGCTTTGCATTCACTTCAGAAACCTAAATAGTAATACACCAGGGGAGTAGAAGCTTTCAGCTGTATCTGAAAGCATGAAACATGATTATACATTTGAAATTAAAATGATCCTTTAAAATGAGCAACTATAAAAACTTTATCAGTGCCCTGCTTGCTACATTGTACTCACAAAATGAACAATACTGATTCTTACCTGGCATATTACTATTTATTACTATTTTTCTTACCTGATGTGTTCTTAAAATGCTATTATATTTTAGCAGGGCAAAAAGAAATCTATAGGGGTTGAAGGAAGCATGTGGTTATTCTGAACACTAATACAGAGGTGTGTCCCATCAAGATTACAGGTCTGGACTTGCAGAATTTAAGATGACCCAGAAGGCAATCCAAGCATTCACAGGCATTCTTGCTATCATCAGTTCTCCCTGCAGGTCTCTGGATATTACCACATAATGGCTATATATTTGAATCAATTCAGGTTGTAATCCGATACAGATTTCCCTAAGAGAAACTTCCATTGAGCTCAGTAAGTGCAACATGAATAGACTCCCATTTTGTGGGAGCCATTTTGTGGCTAAATCCTAGTAACTTTAACAGGGATTACTTCTGAGTCAACATCATGAGATTGCTCATACAGGTTGACATTCTAGGGTTCCTGGGAGAAAGTTCCAGAAGACACTGTTTGGGGTGATTTTTCTGCTCCAAGTTTGAGAATACACTTCAGTCAGCTTCTGCCAGCCTCAACCACAAGCTCTTTCCAAGATTAAATTCCCTATATATTCTGAATTTACTTCCAATATTACATTTTAGGTACCCTCCATATTAGGAATTCACTTCTTCATCTCAAATAAAATATATATTTATATTAATCTGAAAGGCGATCTGAGATGTATTCACTGTTCCTACACACTATAAGAAAATAAAAAATTTGGAGGGGAGGGGTTCTTTAGTTTAATTTATTTTTTAAAAAAATTCATATGCCATCAGACTCCCAACCAACTCTGGTTGCTTACTATTGTTAAATATATTTTAAAAAATAAACATATAATATAAAGACACAAAAACAGCAGAAGACAAAAGAACAAGATGGCAGTGAAAACAAATTTGGAGGGAACAAAGCAAAGGAAGAAGGGGAGGGACAATGATCCTAGTCAGAGGAGGAAGGATACAACGATGACTATTGTAGTTCAGTCAGGAAAAGGTCAAAGTAGTGTAAATGTCTCTGTTATCTTTTTCACCCTGCCACACTGTAATCTACAGGCTTGAGGAAGAGATTTCTCCTGCTTCCACAAGAGCATAGAAGTGGCAGGGCAGAAGTGCAATTATTTCCTTCCCTTCTCAATCCAATTCACTGTCACTGAAGTGAACACCATTAAATATAACCATTACTCTTGATAACTGAGGCTGAAGATCATTCTGTTTTGTTTTTTTTATTTTTATTAGTCATATTTCTATGCCGTCTACTCTCCACTCTGTGCGGTTTACACCAAAGACAGTATACTAAATAGCATATTGCCCTCAACAATCTGGGTCCTCATTTTACCCACCTCAGAAGGATGGAAGACTGAGTCAACCTTGAACCGGTGAGATTTGATCTGCTGATCTGCTGAACTAGCAGTCAGGTGAAGTAGCTGCAGTACTGCATTCTAACCACTGTGCCACCTCTGTTTGGTCTAAGATATCTGGATAATACAAAATGAAGCCATCACATATACAGGTAAGATTATTTTCTTTCTAACAATGAAATGTTTAAAAATATTCAGCTATTCACACTTCACTCAATATCCTCAACAGTAGACTTAAGATATTTGCAAACAATATTAATCAGTAGGTTACATTATTAAATGCCTGTTGATTAATCAAGTTTTCATACAAGAAGATCAGCGAATCTTTTTTCACTTTGTGAAATTATGTGTTTGAAGTTATTATTTGAATATAGAAACAAATGACACATTTTAGATTAGAGATGATAAAGTTAACGTGTGCATCTACAGTACTTCAGAAGAGCTATATTGGGCTGCTGATTTTTACTGCAGTACAGGAGAGATTCGTATAGGCTTTTCTAAGCTCAGGATTGCCGGTAAATTTTGGTATGGTACATTGAAGCATACACTCTCAGAAGTGGATGCAGCCAGAATAAAAACTATATTTTAATTTAAATGTTATCTTCAAATGTATTTAAACATAAATAAATGCAATAATATGATGACTCCCCATAAATATTTTTCCTTCCGTTTTTGGAAATTCCCTAGGGACTGTGCCCAAGCTTTTAGAACTACATGTTGAATCTATCAGAAGATTTTAATCATCAATTCAGTTCAACTCTCCAAATCATGAAATCCAAATGATAAGATTGGATTATTATTGTCATCCTGAAGTTATCCCTACTACATATTATTCTTGAGCCAGAGGTTATATATTCTCTGTTGCAGAAGGCAGGAGTAGAACCAGTTATTCTATAATAGTAATAGCAATAGAACTTAGATTTATATACCACTTCTCAGTGCTTTACACTGAGACTAAGCATATTTACAGAGTCAGCATATTTCCCCCAGCACTCTGGGTCCTCATTTTACAGACCTCAGAAGGATGGAAGGCTGAGTCAACTTTGAGCCATTCAGAATCGAACTCCTGGAGTGAGCAGTGAGTAGCCTGTAGTACTGAATTCTAACCACTATGCCACTATGGCCCTGAAGCAGTTGTCAACTGAAAATTAAGAGAAAATCCTTAATATTGAAAACTGTCAGATGGTAGAATAACCCATCTGAGAAAGTGGCAATGTTTTCTTTTACTGGAAAAAAATTCAATGACTGCTGGATGATTTTGGTTAAAGATGGTGTTATTTCCTGTACTGAGCAGATGGTGGGACCAAATTACTTTTAGCACCTTGCAATTATAATTAAGCAAATAGTAATTTTACTTTATATTAAAGAAATGTAGACCTTTACCTGATATTAGTTTGAATATTATTTCCTTGGGAACCAATGATACGTAATATTTTACCCCAAGATCTGATTTTGTCCCTAAATAAGATCATTGGATTTATGTTCTGACACAGCTTGTGTTCACTCTTCATGACCATCTTTTTGTCCTGTGAAATTTCCAAACCAATGGAAAGGAAAACAACAAGAGCAGGAGCAGCAGCAACAACAACAATTGCATACTATGAAAGCTGTGCTTAAAGTCCATGCATTAATTCTGGAATGTGTATATTATGGATAAATAAATAATCAAGGTTTAGTCATTTGTTGCTCATTTTAAAAGATGGGGGAAGGTGGTGGAGAGAGAACCTCTATTTGAAAGGTTCTATTAAATTATCCAAATATTGGGTGTAAAGCATGTTGTTTTAATGTGTTTGAGGATACAGCTCTCAAAACTAAATAGGAGCCAATCTATTCTTCCACCAAGCCTATTATAGGAAATCCATTTGGGTTGAGCTAAGAGGCAACACCTGCATATGTTGCTGCTGCTAAAATGTAAAAGAATGGACACATCTATGCCTGTTTTCCCTGGTTCCTTTTTGATGACAGTATCTTCCAAATGATTATGAAGGAACAGAATGTATTCAAACCGTTTTAAGGTAAAGAAGCAAATATTAATTGACATATATTGCAACACTCGATGGAGCAGAGTGTGAAGAGTTACACTAAGCCAGTGTGAATTCATTCATCAGTCCTGTCACTTCAGTTTCTAGATGTGTTATCTGCTATGATTTACAGGTACAAGGGACTAAAAAAGAAGACATCACCATTTCACACTAAGAAGAGTTCCAATTATACCCTGCTACCTGTATTAGCAATTTACAATTGCAAATATTCAAGGGGATGGGCTCACTCTTCTGAGGTTGTTAATTGATATATGTGTGAAAGTGTTAATGCATTTTGTAATTTTTTAGTGATATTGAATGAGAAATGGAAATACAAGATTTCTTACCTGTACATATCATACTACTGTTCCAAATTAAATTCACTTCTCTACACTAAACATACATATTTTCAGCATGAGGACTATCTGAATTTATTGGATTTTAGCTCTCAGCTATGCCAATTTAATTTTTAAAAAATTCTCACTGAGTCACCTTTACTGCTTGTGTTTTATCTTCTCTCCTCCCCTCAACAAATTGAAATTAATGTTGTACAACTTGAGTCAACAACAATGTATTCAAGGATGATAGCATCTATCACATCTATCAACTTTAATAATGACACTCTAGAAACATGAATTCAAAATTACTGAATCCTATATGATTTCCAGACAAGGAGAAGGCAACTTGGGATCTCAAGGAAGAGCATGTTCTGAATGAAACTATGGATCAACTTAATGTAACTATACCTATTTCAAACAAGTAAGAGTGGCCAAATCTGTACAATAGAATGACTAGAAAAGAACACCAAGCAGCCCAAGAATCAAACTAACACAAAATTCAGCCCAAATGTTAGCTGCCATCTCATGTGTGCTTATGCTTCACTGATATGCAGTGACAGTCTGCCATGAATTATGGAGAAGGGGGGGGAAGGGGGGGAAATGCTTGGGAAACTGAAAGTAGGTGCTGTGCCTTTTCCAGAAGTTGCTTCAAGGTCGCCCAGCTGGAAGAAGGTGGGAGCAGCCTATTAGAGCATGCTTGAACTGACTATTAGGAAAACAGCTTGCAAGATTTTAATTGGCTATCTTGTGGTAGGAAATGGAAGATGGGAAGGAGGGGAAAAGAAGGGAAATTACAATGTAGAGACTTTGGCACATGAATCTCGTTTCTGGCCATGCATTACTGCAATATACTTTTTTTTTATTAAAAAGTTTTTAAAAGTTTTACAAATGTTTTCCCATCTCACCTCCCCCCTCCCTCCCCAACCCTTCTCCCCCCCCCCCACTTCCCAGAGCAAAATACAGGGTATAGCATTTAACAATCATATACTAACATATGCTAACTATCTATAGACTCCTATCTCCCTCTTGTACTTTTAACTCCCCTTTTACATGACTAAATTTAAATACTTTCTAAAATCTCTTTATTCATTCATAAACTATTTGAAACTTTTTAATCTGATATTTGTTTTGAATATAGTCAATCTATCTTCTCCATTCCAAAATATATCTTTTATTTGAATGATCCTTCAAATACGCTGAAATTTTGGCCATCTCTGCTAGGCTTACTTCTTTTAGTGTCCATTCTTCAATAGTAGACAAGTCTTCCTTCTTCCAATACTGAGCCACCAAAAGTCTTGCTGCAGTTATTAAATTTAAAATCAAATTAGCCTCCATAACCATACAATCTGTAATTATACCCAGCAAGAACAGCTGTGGAGTAAACTTTATCTTCTTTTAAAGAATATTTTGCGTAATCCACCATATTTTTATCCAAAATGCTTTGATTTTTTTGCATGTCCATCATATATGATAATATGTGGCATCATTACACTCACATCTCCAACACTTGGATTGCAAACTTGGATACACACAAGCTAACTTTTTAGGATCTAGATGTCATCTATAAAACATTTTGTAAAAAAATTTTTCTCAAATTTTGGGCTTGTGTAAATTTTACATTTCTAACCCATATTTTTTCCCACATTTCCATTATTATTGGCTCCTCAATATTTTGTGCCCATTTTATCATACAATCTTTAACTAACTCCGTTTCTGAATATTTCTATCAATGTGTTATACAACCTTTTTATGTGCATTTGGCTCTGATCTCGGATTTGTTTTACCAAGTTTTCCTCATTTTGCATGATATCAATTTTCTGATCCTCTTTCCATGTAGCTTGTAGCTGTCCATACTGAAACCAAGTTTGAATTATTCTTTCTTCTTTTAATACATTCAAAGACTTTAACTGTAATGTACCTCTTTCCATATTAAGAAGCTCTTTATATGTAATCACATCTTGTTTTTGTTCTGCACTTATGTTCTCTATGGTATGTCTGGGTACTGCCCATATAGGTATCTTATCATTTAATTTGTATTGATACATTTTCCAGACACGCAATAAAGCATTCCTTAATATATGACTTTTAAAAGTCTTATCCACCTTCTTATTATATAATAAATAGGCATGCCATCCATATATCAAATCATATCCCTCAATATTCAATATTCTTTCTTCTGTTAAATTAATCCAGTCACTGATTGCTGATAAGGCTGCTGCTTCATAATATAGTCTTAGGTTGGGCATTTTAAGACCTCCTCTTTCACGTATATCTTGCATTATTTTTAATTTTATTCTCGGTCTTTTCCCTGCCCAAACAAAGTTATTAATACCCTTTTGCCATTCCCTCAAATTTGCATCTTTTTTAAGTATAGGTATCATTGGAAAAAGAAATAAAAATGTAGGCAAAACATTCATTTTTACTGCTGCTATTCTTCCCAACAAAGACAATTGTAGTTTTTTCCAATTGTCCATCTCTTTCTGAATTTTTTGCCATAACGGTTCATAATTATACTTATATAATTTTACATTTGAAGTTGTAATATAAATCCCTAGATATTTGACCTTTTTTACTATTTCAAATCCTGTTACTCTTTCTAATTCATTTCTTTGATTTATAGTCATATTTTTAGTTATTATCTTTGTTTTCCCCATATTTATTTTAAATCCAGATACTTGTCCATATTGAATAATTATATCAATTAAGCCTATAGTTGATTGCACTGGTTGGGTTAAAGTAACAACCAAGTCATCTGCAAATGCTCTTAGTCTATAATCATAATGCCTAATTTTAATTCCCTTTATTTTGTCTGACTCACATATTTTATTCAACAAAAGTTCCAAAGTCAAAATAAACAATAATGGAGACAGGGGACACCCCTGTCTTGTTCCCTTTTCAAAGTTAAAGGTTTCTGTTAAGCTACCATTAATTATTATTTGTGCTGTTTGTTTCTGGTATATTGCCTTAATGGATTGTGTAAAATACTCTCCAAACAGCATCTTTTGTATTATTTTCAATGAAAAATGCCAATTCAATCGATCAAATGCTTTCTCCGCATCCAAAAATATAAGACTGCAGGGACTTGGTTATTCTTCCCCAAATACTCTAATATATTAACAATGCATTACTGCAATATACTTGATCTCTAATTAAAATATACCTTTCTCAGCAAATGGAGCCAAAGATTGTTTTTTTACTTAGAGGTTTAAGTTTGTGGCAGCTCTGACATCAACACAATTATATTAAAAAATATATTAAAATTCACGTCCCGTTCATATTGGAGGCACTATTTAAGGCACGAGTTGAAAGGATTAGTCAGTGATACACACTGTTGCCCAGGGGATGTCAATGGTGGCTCCCTTCATGTCCCCATCAAGGAACTGGAGCACATGACAGGAGCTCACCGTGCCATGCAATAGCACTCGGGTCTCGAGCATGGGCTTGCTAACCTCCAGACCAGTGTCCTAACCATGTGAGCCTCCATGACCTTTGTATTAATAGTTAAAAAAGCAGATATTAGGAATCAGCTTATTGTAAGTTATCTTCTTTCCTAATATCCATCCATTCATTCATACAATCAGTTACATTCATTCCCCCACAGTTTCAAATGAGATTTGACTATTTTATAAGATTTTTAGATCCTTTTGGGAAGCGGCGGACAGTGCCTAAGTAATTGTGTAATAAGATGTAATAGAAGCAAAACAGCTCAACAACTTCTTAAAGGCAACAAGTTCTCCATCCCTGACCTGAGAGAATGAAGAGATGGTCGGTCTCTCAAGTATATGTGCCAAGCAGGTCAAGCAAATTTACTTCAGGTGCTATCAATTTACCCTTTGTGATTTCAAGCACCAGCAGTAATGAAAAGAGTCAGTCATCCTTTTAAATAACTCTGCATAGACTAAGTAAATCCCTTATTGGAATCAGTGTCATCCCTATCAGTTTCCTCTCATGCCTGCAGTAAATTGTCTTTTGTGAAATACAAGCTGATTGTCAGAAGGCTTCATGTACTATAGTCTGACTATCATTAAAAGTACTGATTGTTTGTTCTATATTTTCTACTGTTTCAGCCAAACTTCTACAATGCATTTCATAGCCCTTGCCTATCTGCCTTTATTTCCAGAATATAAAAATAGTATATATATTTTATCTTTCACATCGTAGCAGAAAGTGTAACTTTATTGCAGCCTTTCAAGTCCCCAGGGTAAAGGGTTCTAGTAATTGTGTTTTGCTTGTAGACAGTATTCTATCAAACGTTTCAGAGAAAGCATTGCCTTCAAGTAGTCAGCATTACAGTTTTTCTGGGTTAAGAAGGAAACCATTTCTATTAAAGTATTAAGTTTGAGAACTTTTTTATTTCAGGGTGGGGGAAAACACTGGACAATGCTTATCAATCTTATTTAGCATATATTGATCACTATATATGAATACTCAAAAACCAACGAGATGTTTTCAAGAGAAATCCATAGTGGGGTGAAAGATTTCACAATAAAATGACAATGGGAATAATCTATTTTTTTTCTAATTGTCCAATATTTTATAATTGTCCAAATTATAAGAGCTTATGGTGAACCAACTCTGTATATTAAAACACAAACCTTAACTCTGCAATTTAAAAGTATATACATTCCACACTCTTTCTACATCTTAATTTAATACATCTAACTAAGAGCTTAAGGTCTTAGGCCAATATAAATTGAATTCCCTCCTTATCTATGGAGAGTTATCAGATGACTTTAGACCAGTCACTCTGTCTTAGATCATTTATCTTGGAAGTTTATTGTTGTGGAGAGCTCCATTTAAGCTGCCTTAAGCTTTAGGAGAAAAGATAAGACATGAATATAACAAATAAAAACATTCACTCCTAATTATTTTTTAAAAATATTTTATTAGTTTTAAAAGTAAAACAATGGACATTGCTCAACGTCTCTGGTTTCTAACATTTGTGTCTAAATCAAGTTAATAAGTAATCTATTCCTTGATCTATATATATAAATTTACATATCTCCTATTTCATTATATATCAAGTACGCAGTATTTTACTTCCTAAACAACTATGCATGTATTTAATAAACCTATATTACATTCACAAATTCAATATACATTGATATATTGATATACATTGATATATACATTTCCAGACATTCGTTATCCCTTGTTTTTGGCATTCTTCCTCAACATACTATGAAGTCTGGAATAAATTTTATAATCGGTTAGGTAAGAGGAAGAATGTCATTCCTAAGTATTAAATACATTCTGCTCTCACTCTTTTCCATTGGTCAGCTTCCTCTTCCTTTTTTTTTACTAACACCCAAATTGAATTCCAATTGGATTGCAAACTACCAAGTGGAATTTCAGTGGCAAATGAGGAGAAGGCTCTGGAGTTTCACAGAGGTTCAAGATAGCCACAGAATGCTATAAGCAGTGATGGCATTCAGCCAGTTTGGACAGGTTTGGGCGAACCGGTAGCGGTGACTGCGGGTGGGCCTGCCCACCGACTCCGGGTAATACCAACCTATTAAGCCATGTTTTCGAGGCTGGGTGCATGCACAGAAGGCGCGTGTGTGAGCAAAGTGCATGCATGGAAGGCCAGGCACATGTGCAGAAGGCGCACGTGCGTGAAGCAAGCATGCACGAGTGCGGCGAACCGGTGGTAAGAATATATGCAACCCACCTCTGGCTATAAGAGATTACCAACCACCTATCCCAATTTTCAGTGCAAGTTAATATAGAAAGCCAGAAAATTAATTCTCTCTGTGCTGTAGCACCTGGGGTCTTGCAAAAGAACTTCTATAGAACATTAGAAAATGCCATTCATATTTTTGAAAAGTCCTTTAAGGAAATAAAAGGTACTGCTGTAAAAAAAGACCAAATTGATGTACACGTGCATACTCTTCTACACATCAAATGGGATCATTTTCCACAATACCTGAAATAGATGGTCTTCCACACTTTCTGGGTTTTCAAAAGTTTGTCGAAAGTAATCTTGTGGTTTCAGAGAATAGGCAAAGTGCATGGTGCTCTCTACGTTCTCTTTAATGGTTAACCTGTTGTGACCTAGGCCCAAGAAGTGATTACCAAACACAATTCAGTCCTGAACAAACTTATTTTATTAAAACAGCTGAGAATTAATTCATTCTTGGCTTAGTCCAAAACAAAATTCCTCATAACCAGTCTGTTGGCTTTATCACCAACCTTTGATGTCTTTGGCAACTTGCCAAAGGCTTTTCTTGGCAAAACCCCCACAAAGTTCAAGAGACGCTGACAAGAAGCACTGGAATCAACGTTGGTTTTCTACAAAGAACCCAACGGCTTGTTGCTGCTCTTTTAAGCCTTATGGGAGTGGCCAATCATCTTCTGGTCTTACTCCCGAGTTGTCCTTTTTGCTTCAGCTGCTCTTGCCTTCTGGTAGCGCTTCACTTGCGTGCACTAAAAACAGGCTCCTCCTGTTCCTCTGCCTCTCTGCTGTCCGCCTCTGGAGGCTCTGGAGTCTGCGCATTGCTCCCAGATAGCCCTGGCTCCATCTCTGCCTCTGACTCAGAGCCCTCATCCGGGCCTTCCCCTGACTCCAGGACTGGCCCATTGTCCTCCCCAGCTTCCTCACTGTCCGACTCCACTGCCAGGTCTGCAGGCTGCTGGCGGACCACAACATAACCCAGACTGGAAATGCCAAAAGAACTGGGGTCAAACTAGAGCCACTGTAAACAATAGAGAACTCTGAACTTGCACCGGAAAATATTTAGATTTGCAGAGATACCAAAAAAAAATAAAAATAAAAAAAAATGAAAATAGGACAGAGGAAATTCAGGTTATTAAGGGTCCTGGATGCTCTCTGAGCTTGCTTGTTTTCTTGCAGACATTTCATTACCCAGACTAGGTAATAACATCAGTGCTAGATGCTACCTAATTTGGGTAATGAAACATCTGCAAGAAATGCATGTCAATTCTGAGCTACAAATATTCTCCTTTATTATTATGCTATATTAAAATATCGGGTTATGATATTCCAGAGGACATCTTTATCTGCAAGGACCAAGAAGAAGTATATTTTTGCTAGGCAGCCAGACAACAATACTGCAACATTTTGTTATAGACTTCTTTTGGGTAGTATGTTTACTTTGTTGACATTATTAAATTCTTTAAAGTTTAGGTAGAAGATTTTAGGGGGCTTGTTTTGTTTCATTTTGGTCCTTTTGAGTCAGTGTTAACTCCTGGCAACTCTCTATTCTACTCTATGCAGTCCTCTTGGCAAGATTTTTGGAAGTGGTTTGTGCTTCCTGAAAAGAGTGTGGTGGAACTAGAACTCATTCACGATTTCCTGGTTTTTAGATTGGGGCCTCAAACTGGCTCTCAATACATAGGCAAGCTGCAAGGTTAAAAGTGCAATTGCTACATTTTTAGAAGCTGTAGTCCAAAAAAGTTGGAATACTCTATGGATTTAGTATGTTAGCATTTCATTTTTCCTTTTAAAAGTAAAGTTTTAAAAAAAGGCTGTTCATGCCACCCACTCAAAAATATCCAATTATAAAGTACTTTGCAGCATATCCCCAGTACTACTGTAAACCCCAAGAGAAGCTTTTATAACTCAAAAATATATAAAACATCTAATATTAACCAAATAAAAATGTTTTCCTGTTAAATGTGGTAGGATCTCCTAACATGAAATATTAACAAAGAAAGGCAGATAGCAGGTGCTTTTGCTTCAGCGAGTATTGCTGCAGTTTGAAGCACATTTCTTAATGAACCATCACTGATCATAGTTTGATTGACACTGAAGCAACAGAATAGCAACTCCTTTACATTTCTTCAGGAAACGGAAATCCTGAGATCAAAACTTCCAATGATAGGCAATATAGAAGTTAAATGTGAATATATTGAGCTTATATTATATTGAACTCAATATATTGAGTCTTCAAGAAATATAAATCCTTCCATTCCCCACTATCCTGTCAGAGCTGAAGAAGCTTCTTGGATGAGAAATGAAATGTCTTCAAAAGAAGAAACAAGAAAGTCCAGTTGCCTCCTGAAAAAGCACCTTTGGGACAACTATGACCTTGATTACTGAAAATCTCTACAGACTATTGAGATTATACTTCCAGAAACAAGAACAAAAACACAATTATCATTAATAATAATCAAGTGAGCCAATCTGGGATAACCAAGCTAGTTTGATATAGAGGTTAAGGGACTGAACTGAAAACTAGGAAATGGTTCCAGTCTCCCTGTAGGCATCAGTAACCCCAGCTGTATAACTCTGGGGTAATAATCCTACTTTGCCCAAACTACTGCCTTCAATTAGGTGGGATATAAATCTACCTCTAAATAAATAAAATAAATGTAATATACCCAATTCTTAGCTGCCCTGAGTCTTTGGAGAGGGGCGGCATATAAATTTAATTAATAAATTAAATTAAATTAAATTAAATTCTCCAATTTTTACTGTGCAGTTTTTCAATGAAAAATCCATACAAAGATGCCTTTGTCTTTGTATGAATGTATGTATGTAATGAAACAAGCAAAATGCTAAAAAGCTATGATATTTATGTAGATACTTACCAAGCATATCTAAATTATATTAAAGCAAGCAAAATATCTTTACGATCCCCAAGACATGTTACGATCACCCCTAATGTTTGGAAATTGAAAGTTGAAAAATTTGACAGGCCATAGGTATCTACACACACATAAATGCATGTCTGTGTCTATGTGTATAAATAACATGCAAGCTATATATTGTGATATGAAAAATATATCCAGTATACTACTGTCTCCTCTTCATCACTGCCATAGTGCTCTACAATGTCGCTGAGACCAGGGGAAATTTTCAGCTACAAAATATCGGTATGCCAAAGAATTTGAGTGTTAGATAATGACAGCAAAGAATTATAAGAATAAACTAAAATAATTTGTCTTTACAGCTTTCAAAATACACTGCCAGTGTTTTTATTCAGAGTGCAGACCTAATTAGATTAGGGCGGTTCTCAACCTTTTCTTCAACCAGAGACCCACTTCAAATATCTTTTGTGACCATGGACCATGGCCATGGACCATCCAGACTTAACTCAAGATTTAAATATAACATTTCTTGAAGACTTTGCTGGGCCCTGTGATGACATTGCAGCCCCCTCCCCGGGGTCTGCAAACCACAGATTGAGAACCACTGAGCTGGGCTAATCTAGACCAATTAAAGATAACTGATCTTGAGATTCTTTTACACAGAGAAAACAGACCTAACATATTCTGTTTTAGCAGACAACAACACACGTTGCAAACTTTGTCACTGCAGCTTCAGAATTCCTATGCTACCTTTATGTGATCTGTGGCATATCATTTACATTCTTTTGTTATTGATATCAGCAATAAATATAACTTCCCTCTGCCTTGTAATTTCCATATATTTTTCACTGCCTTTAGCTTACTTTCAAAGTAGCTTGACAATTTCTTCTGAATTTCCATTGACCGTTGTCTGCTTACTGTATTGCAGGAAATGGTGGAGGGTGCTTCTGCTGCTGATGTAGGTTTTCGTTACACATCTTCCCAGCATTTCCCTGTAAGAAGCCAGGAGTCAGAAGACTTCCGGAGAAATTATATAATGAAAGAAGATTCAGACAGATTCCTTGTTAATGTAGCAAATGCTTCACCAAAATCCTCTTCTATGGTTGGGCAACTTTGCTAGCTCATCTTCTGACAGCTCTATTAAATTATGTAATTATTTGCCTAAAGGCACCATTTATGTTGCCTTTTTTACTTAAAGACAGCCTTTTATTTGATACCATGTGAAAGACTGCAGGAAATTAGCTGCCACTTCAATCAACTGCCATCTTTTTCAACTAATTATGTGACTTAATTACTATTCAAGTCAAGGGTAACCTATTAGGTGACCTAGCTAAACCTATTTCTATCTACAAATGTATCAAACAGCTCTATATCTTTGCTCTGTTATTGTTTAACTATTACATTAATGCTTCATTACATTGCCAAGACAAAATATTACCATTTATCTGTTTGCCATCACGCTGTTCTGCTCTTTATGCTGAATAGAATAGAATAGAATAGAATAGAATAGAATAGAATAGAATAGAATAGAATAGAATAGAATTCTTTATTGGCCAAGTGTTATTGGACACACAAGGAATTTGTCTTTGGTGCACATGTTCTCAGTGTATATAAAAAGACAAGATACATTCATCAAGAATCATAAGGTACAACACTTAATGATAGTCATAGGGTACAAATAAGCAATCAAATCATACTAGGAAACAATCAATATAAATCATAAAGATACAAGCAACAAAGTTACAGTCATGCAGTCATAAGTGTGAGGAGATGGGTGATAGGAACAATGAGAAGACTAATAGTAACAGTAATGCAGACTTAGTGAATAGTTTGACAGGGTTGAGGGAATTATTTGTTTAGCAGAGTCATGGCATTTGGGAAAAAACTGTTCTTGTGCAGTTATTTGTCCATTACCTGGGTAGGCCTCTGAAGATGTCTTAAAGCTTTATAATTTTGCAGAATACCTTGAAATTAACTCCTCCAAAAAAAAAAAAAAGTTCCAGGTATTCTCTAGGAAGTGCTGTAGGCATTAGACTAGAGCAACAATTAATGGTAAGCTGATTGAACAGGTTAAATCTTTTAAGGGCTTAGGTCATCCTCTTCCAACCAGCTGATCAATTCATGTCAAAGGCCTATGAATAATCTGGGTCCTTATTTTACCAATCTCGGAAGAATGGAAGCTGAGTCAATCTTGAGCCTGGTGAGATTCGAACTGCCAAATTGCAGGCAGTCAGCAAAAGTAGCCTGCAGTACTGCATTCTAACCACTGAGGTATGGAGCTTCATGTGCTCACTTGCCACTTGCGCAGACCGGTTCACAATGGGCCATGGACCACTACCAATCCACGGACCACAGGTTAGGAACCAGTGGCTTAGGATTGCTTGATTAAAAGTGGAATAAAAAAGATCACCGCATAAGTAAAGGTTGGCATAAATGCACAACTATTTCAGAACGTTCAAGACATTACATTTTATTTCACTCACTGTTTACTTCTTGAAGGCAGGCTGAATAAGAAAGATTCAACAACTGTTGAATCTCAGTCCAACGTAACTATCGCTTTGGAGCTAGAGCTTAAGGAAGAAATCATACCCCTAAAATTAGACAGAAAGGAAAGGCCAACCTCGGGAAAACCGACCTGTGTTTATTATTCTTGTGCCACCCGCTGAACTTTCTTTAAACAAAACAAAGCCAAGCAAACCAAAACAACAGCGGTCACTAATGTCAGCGCAATTTGAGGCTGGGTGATTTTATTTATTTATTAATTTTGGTGTTGTAGATTGCACCAGCATGCTGTAATTTCATAAATGATGTACTTTTCACAAATCCCAGTTATTGCTCTCAAAATCCTAAAGAGAAATGCCCTGCTTATTTTCTCTTTTCAGTGACACGGGGAACCTATATTTGGGTAGTGTAAACTTTCCCTGTTTTCTCCAATGTCAGCCAGTAACAATCTAGGCTACATTACTGTACTTGTCATTATTGTTACAACATCTACGTTGGCTTGCCTCGGGGATGTCTTTTTTCCTGTCAGTGTGGGACCTTTATGTTCTCGTTCGGCTGATTTCATTATCAGGTTCATTGCAGCTCAAAACACAATAACCTGCAATATACAACCTGTTGTAATGCCCTTTCCCACCCTTTGCCCTTTTTCTAGTTTGGAGGCCTATAATAAACCACCTGAAAATTGCTTTATAATAGTCTTTCACCTGCTGCTGCTGCTGTTGCATTCTGTCTCTGACTTTCTACCTTGGCTAGGATATAGTACACCAACTTCTCCAGACTGAGACGCATTATCCATCCAAAACAGCTGTTCAGCTCTGCTTCCCTGAGCTTTAAGAGAATAATACCTGTAAGTTTCAAGGAAAACCCCAGAAGTCATAAATTAAAGTGTTGCTGGGTAATTCAGGCAGTAAATATTGATTCGCTGAGAGCTTGTTTACTGTACTTAGCGCTCTTTGACCGCCAATTACATGTTTCACTTAAAAAATTTAGGAGAAAGGCAACCAATGGGGAAAGGTACATTTTAGAGGGAGAACTACAAAGCAAAAGGCAGCAAGGAAAAGACAGCAGCAGAAGCAAAGAATGAGCAGGGCAGAAGAGTCTAGACTAAAGGACAAAAAGGGAGGAATTTGTAAACTGTGAGCCATATATTGGTTACACATGTATGAGCAAAACTTAGCCCTAGGGTATAAATTCATCCTTTACGTCTTTACTTACTGGAAGTCTTGGATGTTGACCAGATGTTTATTTATAAGCAAGTGTGTCTTGGTTACAGCCTCAGCAGCAGAACCTTTGCTTTACATACACAGCTCTTATTCACATATGTGTGTATTTCAGCCTCAGTGATATTTCTTTTGGATGTGAAGGATGTGAAGGACATTTTCTCCTGCAGCTTTGGAAGTAGAACCCAGGCTGTGCATCTAGACAAGAGGGTTACATTCATATAACCCTGCATTAGATTGGAGCATTGATTCTTGAGTACGTAGTTTGTATGTGGGAATGTTCCTTTTGCACCAGATGTGCCTTCATTCATTTTGGTTTTTCTTATTATGGGGACATAATAGTGCTAAAGCACTGAGCATTTAACAAGAACATGGGTCCAGCTGTTAGCATCTCCCTTTTGAAGGATCTCCGATAACAGAGCGAGTCAAAAAAAAATTATTCAAAAGATGATTTGCTTTTTAAATTTATTTCAAAATGGAAGAAAATTAGAGAAATTCTCATAGGTAGATTATGATGAGAGGCCAACCTATGGGAATGTCTAAGTACTCTCAGTCCGATGAAAGTAAAATTGCCTTTTACGGTGCTTTTCTGAGAAGATTATGTTGGTGACATTCCTGTGGCTAGGCTGGGATGTTTTTGCTCTGGATTGGAGATATGTTCACAAATACTTGTCTTTACTTTGCAATCCTTTCTCCAGTGCTTCTCTGGTTTCCTGCCCTTTCATTAACCCCCCCCACACACACACACTTCCAAAGTATCCATCAATTGCACCTTTTCAGATTAGGTGGTGTAGGCATGCAGGACACCCTCAATGTTGTCCAAAGAAAGACATTTACAATGTTATTAAGACTGCCACCCCAAATACACAATCAGTTGAAAAATATCTCAAAAAATGAGGGGGGAAATTCTCAGGCACATAAAAAAACCAGAAAGACCTTCAATTGTGCCATCATGGCTGTCATATGTAATACACACTCTGTGGACCACTCTGGTAACAAAAACAAAAACCCACTCTTTTCACAGGCATAGATAGTATTTGAGAAAATGCAAAGCATATTTAATCCCATTAGCTGAGATTTAAAAAAACTGCTAGCAGTTGGCTGATATTATTTGGGTAGGTGGAGTGATTATTTGAGTCAATATAAGGCAGTTAACATTGTTGTTTGGCTTACCATCCTGTGTCAGCCTTAGTATGGTGAAATTTAACGTTTAAAGCTTATGTTCTTTTCTTGGTTTTCTTGGAGACTGATAAAGCACAGTTACAAAAAGATATTTGGGGGAGGGGACTATTCAAGACATGCAGCATTTTGGATCTGATGGTAGAAAGGTAGTTTGAAGTGGGTGGAGTGTGAATATAGCACCTCTCTAAAACACCTGAAACCAAACATAATTTTATCCTAAGGTTGTTAGTCAGACACATGATCCTAAGAAAAGCCACTGATGATTTATGACAGGGGTGTCAAACTCACGGCCTGCGGGCCAGATTCATCACATGCTGGCCATGCCCACGCATGGGAATGCCCAGCGTGGGCCGTTCCCCCTTAGCAAAGGGGGGGAAAGTCATGATACAACACGTGAGAATACTGTGGCGATAATAGTTTGACACCTCTGATTTAAGGAATTGCAGCAATCAGTTCACTGCTGATGTCACTGCCCTGCCATAGGATTTAAGTTTTAAGGGAAAAGTAAGGAAGATGAACACTATATGGATTCTTAGAATATATAATATTTATTTTATGGGTCTAATATTGGTGCCAAATAACAATAAAAATCCTGTCATCTATTTTTTAAAAAAAGTTTGTCAAAACATGATTACGGTGCTTTTCTCTTTTTTCCAATTATTTTGGTAGTATTTGGGGAGCTGCTGTCCCAAAGTGACACCTAAGGTATGTCTCACTTTTTTTCTTCATTATGTCTCTCCTTTCTTAATTCAAAAAAGCAATCCTACAGTAGTTAATTAAAGAATGGGAAGCCAAGAAAATTGTAGGTTAAGAGGGGGCAGATTTACTGAAAGAAATTGTTCAGCCACCTATAATCTGAGAAAATCTATATGTTACCAAATTATTCTTTCAGAATTGAGGTGGTGGACTACTTTAAAAGAAGAAAGGAAGAAAAGATCACTACTGTTCTTCCATCAAATTGAATGAGAATGTGTGACATGAAATGCAGAAAATATTTTTGGCACAACACCAACTCAGCTGTTGGTATAAATTAACTGTCTTTGTAAAATGATTATGTTGCACATTGGGTTTTATGCATGCCTTCTATTTGTTATAACATTTGGGATTGCACTCCTTAGTCAGTGAAATAGGCTGTACTTTTGTACTAGCATAACAAAACTACAATAATAAGATGAAAGTCAGAATAATTCTACCTAAACATGCCTACTCAGAAATAAGCTACTGCAGATCATGGCATATAGGATTACAGTTTAATAACACAGTCTAAGGCAGGCGTACTTAGAAGTAAATTCTGTGAATTCAAAGAATAACAGTCTCACAGAGTTGGAAGGGACCTTGGAGCTCTTCTAGTCCAACCCCCTGCTCAAACAGGAGGCCTAATACAATTCCAGTGGTTGTCCAGTCTCTTCTTAAAAAGCCTCCAGTGATGGAGCACCCACAGCTTCTGAAGGCAAGCTCTTTCACTTGCTTTGTTATTCCTCAAGGAGTTCAAGACAGTACAGTAGCCATAGTCATCGGCTTACAACCACAATTGAGCCCAAAATTTATGTTGCTAAGTGAGATGTTTGTTAAGTGAGTTTTGCCTCATTTTACAACCTTCCTCCAACAGTTGTTAAGAGAATCACTGCAATTGATAAGTTAGTAACCTGGTTGTTAAGGGAATCTGGTTTCCCACATTGACTTTTCTTGTCAAAAGGTTGCAAAAGACGATCACATAATCTTGGAACACAGCAGCCATTATAAATCTGAATTACTTGCCCCTAAGTGAACTGTTATAAGTTGAGGACTACCTGTATACATAAGATTCTCCCCTCCAATTTGAGCCTAGCCTAGCATCCCCACCACACCTGCATCCTTCTGTTATGCATCCTTCTGCATTGAGAAGCCAAAACTTCTCAAAGTTGTGCCCTACATATGCAAAGACACTCCAATATAACCAATGATTTTGTGTGATCTCTATAAATAAAATTACAGGCCTTCCTTTCTGCCGGTGGCCTAGCTAGGCATATATAGGCCAGTATACCCCAAACTGAATCATTACCAGAAACTGCTCCTGGTACTACTGTTGTCTTTCAATGGCTCCTAATAATGGCTCTTACATTAATAGTTCTGAATGTGGTGCATCTATTTCCCAGCCTTCCAAGATAGGCCAGATTGAGAAATAGACATTGCAGGGAATGCTACTTATTGTAGGGTAAAATAACAGAATCTTGAAGACCTACCAAAGTTTCCCTTCCTTCTTATACTAAATCAAGTAATCCTGACTTTCTTTCTCATGCTTCTTTTAGTCTCTGGGCTGCATAATCTCTTCTCCAAGTCCTTCCTCCTTGTCCTTTCATATTTCTCCAAGGTCATCTTTAGCAACATACTGTACATGTAGGCCCCAGAGGTGATATTCAGCTGGTTCCGATCAGCTCAGGAGAACTGGTAGCAGAAATTGCGGGTGGGCCCGCCCACCTGCCCTGGCTCTATGCTGTCCTATTTAGGCACGTTTTTGAGGCCGGGCACATGCAGGGAAGGCATGCGCATGAGCAAAGCACATACATGGAAGGGGCTCATATTTTCGGTGCTGGGCAAACCGGTAGGTAAATTATGTGAATCCCACATCTGATGTAGGCTCAAGGTCAGGACCCAGGATAGTATACCATCATCACCAAATTTTTGTGCTGAATTTATATTTACCGACAAAGAAATAAAGGGAGACTAGTATAGATCTATTTCAAGCTATTTGGCTCTCATCATACCTTTCTGGGATTCGAAATATAAATTCAACACAAAAATAATTTGTCGTGAAAGGGACTGCCTGTGAAGTCTCCTGGACTGGGGCTGAAAGGTGAAAGTGGAAGCAGTATGCTAGTTCCCATATTTGGGTAGACCAGGTTGTCCTGATAGGCTGGTTTCACCAGAAAAAACACTTCATCATCACCAAAAGAAGTACAGAAGAAGCCACCTTTGGAAGAATAGGAAGGTAACACTAGGTGAAAGTACCTTGATCCTGGCCAGGTTCTTGAGTAAAAATCAAGAGTAAAATCAGCCTGTTATATCAGTTGTTGCTGAAGGTACAAAGACTGTTGAAGGAGAACAGATTCCCTGTCTTGATCTGGTGCCAGCTTCTAGAAAAAGTGTCCAGGCAGACAGGAGCAAATTTGATCTCCTGTCCCTTCAAATGTACCTGACTGATTTATTTTTTTGTGTTCAATTTCAGTTGATTTTCAAATTTCATTTAGTTTCAACCAATACCTCATTTTACTACCCCACCACCCATACAAACTAGTTCCACCATCTATACACTTGGCACAAAAAGGTTGTAGAAATATTTGTATGTGGTTTGTTATATATTTCCCTTTTTATATGCATTTTTATCATATTTTCCCAATTTTGTAAGCATTTTTTTTTTGTTAAGAAGATGCATTCTGCAATAGATTTTTCTCCAGTACATGCCCACTAATGTTTCTTATTTTTCTAATGCTTGCGCTTCCATACACAGGAACATTACTGTAAAACTGAAAAGTGCAGGTTTCATCAGGTTATGTGCATTCTGATTATTTTTTATTTTTGAAAGATCAAAAATAAAATCAGCATGTTAGTCTACACATCCAAAAGTACTGAATCACTTATGCATCCCTATCTCAGGGCTATTAAGAACATTTTTTAAATATCAGTTCAATCAAATATATGCAGTTGAGTGAATTTACATCACTCTGAAATAAGTAAGTTTATCATGACGTCCTTCAAATCTTACTGGTTTGGGGAATGATTGTATGGGGAAGTAACTTGCTTTAAAGGCAACCCAATGTAAAAATGTGTGTTAAATGCATTATATACAGCAACATATGTATAGTATAGCATAGCATAGCATAGCATAGCATAGCATAACATAGCATAGCATAGCATAGCATAGCATAGCATAGCATAGCATAGCATAGCATAGCATAGCATAGCCTTTATTGTCATTGTACATCATATATACAATGAAATTGGTTTAAGTCTTAGTCATATTTCAGAAACATTTTGTGGGGGGAATCAACAGTCTCCCAGCATAAATACTAAGTCATGAATAAGCAATTGGCAGCTCATGGGTGGAGGCTATCTCAAATAATATACTTGAATTTTCCTGGTGCAATTTATTATTATTGCTCTTTTTTTTAATAAAAATAGCTACGTCAATTGTTATACTAACCTATTTTTAGACCTTGGTGACTTTCATCACTAGCAATCCTCTAAGAATCTTTGAAGCCTCTTCCAAAATTCAAAGATGCAAATGTCTCCGAAAAAAGTTGCTATCGTGTTTTTATAGCTAGTTGAATTATGGGTAGAATGTGATGGCCAAACAATCTAGTTGTTTATGTATTTTAATGAACTTCCTGTTATTGCTATGTTGCATTTTCACAAGGTAACCCTAAACTATCCCAATATTTAATTGTAACAAAGTCAAAAAATCCAAATTCTCCTGTTCCTGCTCCTCCTTCTCATATGCTTCATGTTATAGGATTTGGTTATAGTCTACTAAGGACAATTTGTATTTAAATGATTGGTTCTTCCTTCCTTGCACTTGTAGAACATTGTGATTATATATGTTATGATCCATTAATGCTTATGACCTTGTTAATCTGGGCATATATATATTTGCGTTATCACATTTTGCTTCATACAAAAAAGACCAGAAATCTCTTTGGCATAAGAGCTAGGCAGATAAATCTGAGAAGGCAAAAAAAGAAAAGAAAATGCTGCTGAATTTTGAAATATACCACTGATCATTTACCAGCCATTCTACTGTATAAGAATTTGATATTCTGAATTATTCTGTTTACTCATTAAAGTCAGTGTGATTTAAACCCTAACACGTTACACTGATAACTTCTCTATTGAGAGCTGTTTCTGACATGACCATTTTTTTTAATTAAGAGGGGAAAAATCATAACTGTTAAGTGCTGTGATATCAGATTTGGGCAAAAAACATTTCCCAGGAAGGCTTATATAGATATGTGCTTCTCAAACTTCAAGCATTTTGTTGAATGTACATCATGTTTCAGAAACTCATGTGAGACAGGTATTTCCATTTTCTCTGTATACTGGAGAAATTATTATATAATACTTACTTAGATTCTAAATGAATTTCCTTAACTTATTTTAAGGATAGACAAGAATTGTATTTATGTCTTGTATTAAACAAAGGATAAATGGAGAAACAAGAGAGATTTATCCAATGATTTTTCTATTTACAGGCAGTCCTTGACTTACAACCATAATGGAGCTCAACATTTCTTTTGATAAGTGAAGCATTTGTTAAGTGAGTTTTGCCTCATTTTACAACCTTTGTTGCCAAAGTTGTTAAGTGAATCACTGCAGTTGTTAAGTTAGTAAGTGGTGGTTAGGTGAATCTGGCTTCCCTATTGACTTTGCAAAATCTTGATCATATGACCTTGGGACACTTGCAACCATCATAAATATGAGTCCGTTTCCAAGTGTCTGAATTTTGATCACGTGACCGTGGAGGGGTATGCTGAAACAGCTGTAAGTCACTTTTTTCAGTGCCGTTGTAACTTTGAACAATCACTATTGTAAATTGAGAACTATTTGTATTCATTTAAAAGGTTTATATGGCAACCCATCTTAAAACAATTCTGTGCAGCTCACAGAGCAACAATAATGGCGGTGATGAAAGTCAGACTGCTAAAAAAAATAATTCTTTCTCTCTTCATCTTTTATACTGGAAAAATTCACTTCTATACAGTAGTGGCCAAAATTGTGGAAACCTTTTGGGAAAAGTGTATTTTCTAAAACTAGCTAATAATACCACTTTTTTTTTTTTTGGAGTAGTGCCATAAAATTATATATCAATGGAAATATAATTTAATCAAGAATGTAATGCAATAACATTTATGAAGGGTTTGCTATTAGAATAGCCATTACAGTATAAAGAAGAAAAGTGAAACACGTAGAAAAAACAAGATATACAAAAATTATCACCATAGAAAAAATGAGATATACAAAAATTATCACGTCAGTTAATACTTAGTTGGGTAACCTGTAGCATGAATTACGGCCTTTCAACATCTTCCCATGGAGTGAATCAAGTCTTTTAGTTCTGCAGCTGTTATAATGTGAAACCAAGATTGAATGATTACTTCTATTAACTGGGTTTTATTGCTGGGTTGCTTCTGACTAACAAGTTTCTTTAGTCGGCTCCATGGATTTTCAATTGGGTTAAGGTCTGGGCTATTCCCAGGCCATTCCAGCAGTGGAATTATCTTGAAAGTCCAAAAAAATACACTTTTCCCAAAAGGTTTCCACAATTTTGGCCATTACTGTATGTATACATTAAGACAAGTCTATCCTAGTAGATTGGAGCAACAATTGAAATAAATTCAGAGAGAGGACAGAAGATTAGGGGAGAAGAGTGAAGGGAACTCCTGGGCATACATAATATTCAATGTACTAGAGATATTTTGGACTCCCTTTCAAAATTCCCAGGAAGCCCAGGAAGGAGTAAAAAAGACAAGCATATCACGAAGAAATCTAAGCTAGACATTTTTTTATGATGCACCAACTTTTAGGGAAATCTTTCCTCCATGTAAGTCCTATAGATTCCGTGGGCCTAAGAAATGTGCATTGCTACAGAGGACTGAATGTTTTCTCATTTATTTTTTTATCCAGTCAAACTAATATTGTAAAGTGGAAACCAACTTGGAAACTGGAACAAGAAAAAAAGGTCCATATTTATTGCTTCCAATAATCAATTATTTTCTAAGCAAAAACTTATGATCATTATACCAACCTTACTGAAATTGAGCCTAATGATTTCGTTAAAACAGAGAAGTGTGAGAGAGAGAAAAATAAAATTAATATTTTCATTTCCTGAAGTTAGGGAAACTTTTTTTGTTCTGCTTCACTTTTTAATCCTAAAGGCATTACTTCAGTGTGTATACATTTATGCTAATCATATACTACAGCCACGGGTCCCTCTATCAATATGAAATGTTTTGTACTTGCTGTTTTTGTGCATCTTGTATTGTTATATGCAATATACAAAATAATGTGTCTAACTATGCCATTTATGCTTTTGAAAGAAAAAGCAAATTACTTACTGAAGAGAATGGCATTTGCATGCATGTGTGTCAGCTTTCAAGCCATTTCCTTCTACAAAATATTGCTTTCCACACTTAGAAAATGCATCCATCCATCAGTTACAAACCATTTCAAAGCACTTTATGAATCTACCGAGCAAAATGTACTTATCTTACATTGGCAGTGTCCCAGCTGCTACAAAATTGCTATTGTCCTAATACTTACAAGGCAATTTTAGCATCAGTTAATAATTTTACAGGATAGATAACTTCTAAAGCATTATAAAATGACAGACATTAAACAATAGCAACTTAGCATTTTTTGAAACAGTTCATGACAGCTTAAAAAGTAAAGTGATTTTAATGTATAGTCTGTGCAGTTTAAGCTTCTCATTGACAATTCCTTGGAAGATAAAAATGTGAAAATCCTTTTAAATAGTGGGATGAAAGAATAAAACAAATTTATCTTTAAAAGATATTCAGTTAAAAAAAAGATTCAATTATGAATAATGTTTCAAATTTTCAAGTACTGGTAGTAGGTGACAAGAATATGAATTTATTTGGGTAAAAAAATGTTTCTATCATTTAATGGTAGGATATCAACAACCTAAAAAATCTATTCATTAAATCAAATGTAAAAAAGAAAAATATATCGAACAATTCTGCACAACCCAGTATGTGTTATTTTGTCAAAAACTCTTCTCACCACCAATCTAGCATTACTTAAAAAGTTACATCCCTGACAAATTCAAATGAAGCCACTTCTCTTATCAATCTCAGTTAAAGAGATTAAATAGCTCCTGAAAATTTTGACGGTGTTCTTCGTATTTCTAATGCATACTCAATTTACAGTATATGATATTTGGAGAAAATAATCTGGTGATGTGTAAAACATAAAGTATGCCAAACAAATTAAATTAATTGATATTTTAGGCTTTACTTTTGTAATACCAAAAGAGAAGCTTTCCAGTGCAACTAATGTACACCACAGTGGCCTCTTTCATGAATGTACTTATTAAGTTAAACCAGTCGTACCACTTGCTGTCATATAGCACAGGTAATTGACCACCTCATCAAACTGTTCCAAAAAGAATCCCTCAGTGCCTAATTATTGCATTCTTCTGTACCACTGAACACATTAAAGTAATGTTAATGTATTGTGCTATATACATCATTAACTACACACATTAGAAGGTTTTTTGCACGGCAGAAAAGTGTCCTGGTTACCACACTGCAGTTTCAAATGCTCTGTCAATTTATTTCTCCAAACACATCAAGATTAAAAAAAAAAATGAGGCAATCAAAATGCCAAAATGCCCCCACCCATTTTTCACTTCATCCTCTGTTGCAATTGAGGATACTGTCAGATAATTTGGCAACATCGTTAGTTCCCATATCTCTAGTACATTTAGTAACATGGCAGAAGCTATAGCACCAGAATCTATCTATCTTTATTTATTTTATTTATTTATTTATTTATTTATTTATTTATTTATTTATTTATCAACAAGTACAAGGAAACAAATAACAGTATAGACATAGACATGGACACATGAAAAAAACTGGCACAAATAAAAGGATATAAATAGGCAAAACATAGCCATAAACACACAGAATGATTACATATAAATGGGGACAGTAGGACAGGGACGGTAGGCATGCTGGTGCGCTTATGCACACTCCCTTAGGGACTTCTTAAGAAACATGAAAGGTCCACGGTAGACAGTTTAAGGTAAAAGGTATGGGGATTAGTGAGACTAACAACAGGATCAGGTAGAGTGTTCCAGACATTTAGTACTCTATTGCAGAAGTCATATTTCCTACAATCAAGATTAGAGCAAATTATATTGAGTTTGAATCTATGGATAGCCCTTGTTATTGTGGTTGAAATTAGTACTCATTTACATTTTAGTAAATAATCTTATGAACTAAACATAGGTTGGGACATAGACAGTGTAGTTTGAGGCTATCCAGACCTAAAATTTCAAGCCTGGTGGTATATGGAATTTTATTTTGAGCAGAAGTATTTATTTTCTTGCCTAAAATCGTATTTTTACACCCCTCCCCCATTGGTAACTGGTGCCCTCTGCCTATAGAGAATCACTTATTCCATAAATTCCCAGGAACAGGACCACTGAAGCTTGACGTTATGGCAGTCAGTATAGATGGAATGGATGTACGTGGTGTGGGAGAGGGAGAAACATGGATGAAAGCATGTGTTGGTGTGTAGTTTCTAGAAACATTCAGCACCACAGTAGGTTTTATAGATATCCAATCTAATCAATTTCCATCTAGAGTCCATGCCTGATCTTGGCCAGCATCTGGATCGAAGATTATCAAGAAGACTTGTGAATCACATACTGAACCAACTGGAAGGGCATAGAAGATCAAATTATCTCTTTGTTTGCTTCATAGAAAAGTTTGGATCTCTTGAGTATGAAATTTAGTCATATTTGCATAATCCCATCTATCTGTTGGATGATTCTTGATGCATATTCACTGTTGAAAGTCTTCAACATATTAAGGAGACAGAAGGGGAAGATATTCATAGGGATAATCATATTAACAGGATTTAATAAATTAAAGATTTAATGCTAAAGAGGATGGATGGATAGATGGATGGATGGATGGATGGACGGAAAAATAGACAGGTGCACAGGCAGAATAGTTGGCCCACTGAGGCAATGTTCCAAAATAAAATTGAAATTGAGTCTACATAATAATGTTTCATAGACAAGAATATTTATTTTCTATTTTTAAAGAACTTGTTTTCACCTTTTTCCTACTATGTAGGATCTTTAAAATGCAACTGTTTTGTACAAGAAGTGTGGCCCAATTAACTGACAATGTTTCTTGCCAAGACTAAATGTTGCTATATTAGACAAGATAAAGGTTAAATATTCTGAAACAGAGATTTGTAAATTGCCTGGTTACCTGTAAATAATTCAGCATTTACTGACACCTGAAAATTCATGACTCATACATTATTACTATGAAATATATATTTCTGATATGCTAAGAAGTCTTCCCTTGGATTGACTTCTTAACACATCAGAAATATATATTCCATATCTTCTGGATAGAACATGGTTCCATATCTGAATCTTTTCTACACATAATGGAATTTTAATAATAGAATTCTTTCAATGCATTTCATAGAATTATAAAGAAGCCTCAGGATCTCCAAAGAATCCAACAGAACTAAGCCCTATCATAGTTACTTGATTATTAATTAATGAATTTGATGAACTAAGGTACTGTACTTTCCCAGTGATATCAATGAGCTGCTTAGTTACACTACTCTTATGTATTGGTTGGGCTGACTTGGTTCTATCTTAAGGTTATTTTTTTGGTTAACTGATTTCATGCTGCTTATTTTAGTCATTTAAATAGTGGGCTTCAATTGTAGTTTTGATTGATTATAGCATTTAATTGAGATCATTGTTTCAGATACATTTTTTTCATTCTTTATTGCCTTGTTTCAAGGCCTGTTATATGGAAAAATCTATAGATAAATAAATTAGTTTCTCCAATAAAGCAAGAAACTTCAGCTGTATTTAAGAAGGTGTCATTCATACTCCAAGAGAAGGATTAGCAAAGAGGGGCCTTTAGGGATGATCTACAAGATCTATAGCTACTTCATTTCCATTACAATATATTAAAGAGGTAGTATTCAGCAGTTTCTGACCAGTTCTGGAGAACCGGTAGCAGAAATTTTGAGTAGTTCGGAGAACTGGTAAATACCACCTCTGACTGGCCCCACCCCCATCTATTTTCTGCCTCCCAAGTCCCAGCTGATTGGGAGGAAATGGGGATTTTGCAGTAACCTTCCCCTGGAGTGGGGTGGGAATGGAGATTTTACAGTATCCTTCCCCTGTTACGCTCACCAAGCCATGCCCACCAAGCCATGCCACGCCCACCAAGCCATACTCACAGAACCAGTAATAAAAAATTTTGAATCCCATCACTGGCATGTGGCCTGGATAGTTAAAAATGACTGGGTATGATTAATGGGGAAAAAATGTAAGTGTTTGGATTTCATTTAAAACTGTCATATGTTAAATCATTTTAATGACTGTGGGTGAATCAACTGTTTGTCATTTAATTATGTATTTATTCCAACTGAGACCCACTTTATGCAAAATTATTAACATTATGAAATTGTTAAATACCAACAGGATAAGATTATGAGTCACCTATCATCTGTATGCAGTTATTGGGTTGCACTGAAATAAAATTGAGAGTTTTCTTGGCAGTCCCTCCTAAGCAGCATTGCAATAGAGTGAAGCATCATCATCAAGAATATTTAATTATTTATTTACATTAGTTATATTACTCCCCCTTAACAATATCCTTTAGATTAACAGATTAACAGAGTTGGAAGCGACCTTATAGGTCATCTAGTCCAACCCCCCACTCAAGCATGAGACCCTACACCATTTCTGACAAATGGCAGTCCAATCTTTTCTTCAAAGTCTCAAGTGATGAAGCTCCCACAACTTCTGAAGGCAAGCTGTTCCATAGGTTGATTGTTCTCACTGTCAGAAAATTCCTCCTCATTTCTAGGTTGAATCTCCCCTTGGTCAGTTTCCATCCATTATTCCTTGTCTGGCCTTCAGGTGCTTGACTCCATCTTCTCTGTGGCAGCCCCTCAAATATTGGAACACTACTATCATGTCTCCCCTGGTCCTTCTCTTCACTAGACTAGTCATGCCCAGTTCCTGTAACCGTTCTTTATATGTTTTAGTCTCCAGTCCCCTAATCATCCTGGCTGCTCTCGTCTGCACTTTTTCTAGAGTCTCAACATCTTTTTATAGTGTGGTGACCATAACTGGATGCAATACTCTAGGTGTGGTCTTACTAGGGCTTTATAGAGTGGCATTAGTGCTTAATACAATGAAAAATAAAAGCCATAAGAACAATCACAAAAATCTGAACAGCATTAATAATGACTACATAGGACTAAATAAAGAAAATAAAGCAGCTGAGCTGAATACTAAAGGACTGGATTAATTTAAAATGTATACAAAAAATTGTTTTTATGAGTTCTTTGCAGGGTATATGAAAAAGGTGGCAAAATTCCAGACAATATTAGAGAAAATATCATATGACCTGGGGGAAATTTGCTCATTTAGAAAAATGAATGACTGTTAAAACTACTTGATGGAGCTAGGTTAAATTTCTGTAAAGTAGATTTTAATATCTGAATAGGTAAGGATGGGAGAATCTCTCTGAGAAGTTGTTCCATAATTATTTTAGATATTGAAAGTAAACTCTTGTCCTTTGAATGTGGTTTGGCACAGACTTCCACAATATAGAAAGTATTAACACAATGGATCTAGACTGTCTACTTCCATTTAATAGTACTGCTGTATTATTTAATAGTAGTACTGTACTGTACATATGGTTTACCATTCTGCTACAGAAGGGCGAATTTCCTTGTATTGGTAACCATAATACTCTCTTTTCACCAGGCAATACTTGGTAATAAGACTGGAAGAATGAATGGAGCTAAATGGTGAGAAATGGTGCAAGAGGCCTTTGGAAGCCACTTTAAAATCTTCCTCACAAACATTCAAAAATCAGATTAAGCTAAAATTATCAAATTTCTGTCATTCTGAATGTTAGCAACTTTTCTTTTGATTGTGGGCTTTTTTCCCAAGGTTCCTAGGAATGTTAATAGTGGGAATGAGAGAGGTTCCATTTCAATTCTTATTTGGGTGGGGTCGGGGGGAAGTGGCAAAAATTGTGCCACCAAAATGTCATCATGAATTTTATACATCCTTCTATCTGATCACTAGAATGATGAATATAGAAAAGCAATATCTAGACTCTCAATTTATATATCAACTCAAACAGGGAAAGGCTAGAGACCATGTCATCGTCAAATTATGGATCAGAGTGGTGCAAAGGTGTGGAGTATTCTCTCCATCTCATACGCCTGTTGGATTATGATTAATTATTCATTTTAGGTTGGAGGTAACATGCAAAAAGAGAATGACCATCATCATACATCCTTCCCTAAATATATTTGGACTTATTTCCTCAGTTTTAGGCACAGCATGTGTCTACAAAACATCTGATGTTTTGTAGACATCAGAATTTTCTATGATCACAATTGTGGAAATTTTGTGGAAAATTTGGTAAATTGTATGATACAACCTTATCGACTTTGCATCAGAGCAAATTGAACACGTCAGTGTACCCATAAACGTTTTGTGGATCTATGTACCAAAGAGTTACCCAACTCTGTTTATCTAATGGATATCTAGTATAGCAATTGTTGGTACTAAGAATTTTGCTATTCTTTTCTTTAGTTGCTGTCAATCATCTCTGTTAATACCCAGTTCTTAGCTACCATGTTTTATGTGCATATATGAACATACACAAAATGCAAATACACATACACATAGAAGTGGATAAGAAGGGCATACAGAGATAAGAAGCAATTTCCCCTGTTTTTAATATGAAAGTTGAACATTTTAACATTTGAAATTTAGATGTTTGAGACAAGACTGTTTCTTATAATATCACCAGTCATCTCATGAAATAAATGTGAGTTGTCAAATATTAAACATATTAAGCACAGTTCACTAATTCACAGATAAATAACACTTTGCCTAATAATTAAATGCCACTGAAATATTTGACTAGATATTTTGGGATGTGAAATACTGAGCTCAAATATTTACGAAATATTCAGTAAGTTTTTACATGTTGTTAAATGTCTAAAAATGATAGCTATCTAAATTTCCAAAGGAAAATGGTGAAGAAAATTTTGAGGAACTTATTTGCTGTATACAATTTGGTTAAATACACTCATACTTTGGATACTAGTTTGGACAGTTTTGGATATTTTGCACACTATCCAAGATTTTCTTATGCTTATCAGCTATGCCCAATTCCATATCACCAGAGGGCAGTATTAATAGACTTAATCCAGCAATATGTCAGGTCTACTTTGCCACTTTTGCATCTCTAGAACTAGACATATCAGCCCTCTTCTCCTACTTTACTTAACCACCAACTAAAAACATGCCTTTGCTGATCTCCTAGATTCTCAGAGAGGAACAAAAAAAAAAACTTCATTGAATATTTTCTGCTTTCTGGTTTATAGATTAGGTTCCGAACACCACTAATTTTATTGCTAATATTGAATAGATTTAGGAAGGGGAAAAGGGAGTGTTTCTCTCCCAACACCTTTGTAAAAATTCTCTCTCTCTCTCTCTCTCTCTCTCTCTCTCTCTCTCTCTCTCTCTCTCTCTGTGTGTGTGTGTGTGTGTGTGTGTATTAATGGTAGCAAAGCTCATTAGTGCTGCCATTTTCCACAAATTCAATTTCTGTACCTTTGAAAACACATCTCACAGCCAGTCATCACTCCATAACTCAAAAGGCAACCTATTTAAATACAGGGGAAGAAAGCCATACTACTCCTCCAGTACCTCATCGCTTAAGACATAATCCTGGTGGTGTCTTTTTTTCTCTTTTTTTCCCCTTCTTTTCTTTTAACCATACTCACCAGGATGTACCAACTCCAAATTGCCAGAACCTCTCCTTTCTACAGAGAAAACATACTCGTGTCCTCTATACACGGGGTAGAAAAATAGCACTGGTCAGTGCTGCACAATATACAACAGGCAATTATGATTCAAGTGTCCAAATTATAATCAGTTTGACAAACGTCCACAAGCATCTTCATTCTATTTTATATTTTCAGTAAGACAAGGCAATCATACAAGCAGACAATTCCATCAGGGAAGCTTGTTAGCTGCTTAGTCTGTTAAACCCTGGTTGCCATAGCATCTAGAGTTGAAAAAGCGGCAGATTGGCATGAAAAAGCTTGTCGACAATTGCCCTGTCACAGCATGCAAGCCAGGTCTGCTCAGAGGCAGTACACTACAAGTTTTCTTTCCCAGTTTGTACTACCCCATGCTGTTTAATAATATCCATTTACTGGTATTGGGATTGATCTAGTGCAGTGTAAAATCATCATCGAGTGACATTGCTTTTCACTCGGTGTGACAATTTTTTTTATTATTATTTTAACAAACTAGGACCTGGCAATTAATTCGTAAATGCAATTTAGTATATTTACCAGGAGAAGCTTGCGTAAATAGCTTATGTCCACTGGGTGGATGAGGAAGGGGGGGGGGAGAGAGAGAGAGAGTCTACTACTCTCTGCACATTTAGTGAGATAATCAGGTTTTACTAAATAGGAAAGAAATCTTTTCAATGGCTTTTCAAACAAGTTCAGCCTAGTTAGCCCTTAAACACCACAAAGGAGTGCTTTGCATTGTGAATGCGGTATTATTTAAAACACATAGGTAGAGTATACCATCTTTTTTTTTGTCACATAATATAATGAAACCAATTACCAAGCAATACCAATTACCAGTTTGCCTGGTGATAATTCCCATTTGACAAGTGTGTGTGGGAAACTGAATGGATGGCAAAATATTTTTCATGGAAATCCTATTGCATGCCTTAGATTTGTTTAGATGGTAAGGCATTCCCAAGAACGGCCCACCCTTCCATTAAAATTAATATCTTCACCTTGGCCAATTCCTTTCCATAAGCTACATTTTCCAGGAATAATACTTAATTATAATGTAAGCCTTGTTGTCATAGTCAAAAAGAAACCACAGAAGGAAAGATAAATTCTAGTTATAAAAATGCACTTTATTTCATTATCTCCTCTTTATCTGTTCTGTCACTTTGCATTTTATTTCCTCCTTCAGTGCAGCAATTCTAGTAAATCTTGAAAACTATACAGTCAGGAACACAAACTGATAAAACCCAGGAGAGTCCATAGACGTGGATTCTTTCTCATTATAGCCATTATCAAGACACGTGAATTTTTACATCAAAATTGTTTCAGTCTTTCTTCTATGTGTTGCATGAAGATTGTGGCTTTTTCTAAAGCTACAACTAATTTGTGTTTTACCAAATCCATCAATGCCCCCAATAGACATCATAATTAAGACAAAAATGCAAGGAGCAGCAAGGCTCATGTAAATTGCATTAGAACTGTATTCAGAGTCTTTAAAAAGGGGATCTTTCAAATATTATGTTGTCTCTCTTTTGATGTTTTTTTTTTTTCAATTCACAGAGAAGGCTTGAGTGAAATTTTCATTTTTATTTGACTTCATTCATCTGACTTGCCATGCAGAATACAAAAAGTTCAGTCTTCTGGAGGTTAACAGTGTATATTTACTTTAAAAGGTTTTTTGTTATGTTCCATGTTTCAAGCCTCTATAATTAAGGGTCTGTTAACATTTCCATTATACTTCCCCCACCCTGTTCTCCAGGAGTTTATAACTTACAGCAGTGATAAATATTAACCTGAAGCGGAAATTTGTCATATATACTCTCAGTCTGGAAATAGCTGATTCCCCATCCCTGAAATCTACATGTCCAATTTTATTTATTTTGATTTGGAAAATGGATCATTCTTGCATGTAAAATAGTGAAAGGATGGATAGCCAAGAATCGAGAGATCAAGGGGCTTAGTGATACCAAAAGCAACATTTAGGCACAATTATTGAATACCTTATAATCATCCTTTATAACTCCAGACAAATAAGATATTCACCTTCAATAGCTTAACATACTTACAAATGCTATTCAAAAACCTTAAGAGTTCTGCAGCTCATGCACGAGCAAACTGTAAAGTTGACATGCTTAAGAGATCTGATATGCCAATTGCTTAGGGAGTCTATAATTGCATGGTAAAGTGATTAAATCACAATTCCAAGTGCTTTGGCTCACCAATCTAAAAGTGAATATTATGCGTAGGTCAAAACATTTATTTTCTTGCTCTAAATGCAGAATTACAAAGTGCAAACATTACAAAAGTACCTTTAATTTTTTTAAAAAAAAACAACAACAACACATGCAGTCTTTCATAATGCTGACTGTAGCTGGCAGGGACAAGGAAAGGCATATTTGTATGATGTCAGGACGGGAGTGAATTTTTCTACAGTTTAGGAAAGGAAGGAGAGAACTTGGCCCAAGGATAGAATACCTATTATGGAAGAATCCTTGTATTTAAGTTACTATTAAGTTATCCTTCGGTACAGCCCAGTAGAGCAACACTGCACTAGTTGGGCTCCTAAAGTGACCACGCATTTTCTAATTCATTCTCATTAAACCAATGAAGTCCAAAGTGCCTCTATATCAATTGTATATTGTCCGTGGGCTTTGAAGTATTGATATGAGCATCCCAAACAAGTCCCTTTCATGTGAATGGAAGCTGTATGGAAGCAGGTATTGGTTGTGTCTTTCCATCAGATTCAAATAGAGAAAATCATCCAACAATTTTAATCTTATTGGTCTGCTGCTGGAAGATGGACCAAAGCCCAACTTCTGCTTAACTGATGATGAATTATAATAGACCCCTCTGGACATGTACAAGTCTATTCCTTCACCATTTGTTTTGAGGCAATTAAGCATATCCAATAACTGGGCAATTAAAAAGGTAGTGTTTATGTATGTCTTTAAATGTTAAATAATGGTAAAATGGTCCAAATTTGTAATGTTATTATTTTAAAACATGATATTTTTATTTCTATTGCACAGCACAACAGTATATTCTTATCACCTGTTTAAACGCTGTGGGATTTGACCTAAATATTTTCAGTTCTGAGTGTGATATCTAGGAAACATGTGTCAGTCGCTATTTGTCTTTTAATTAATGCTGGCAGCATAGAGAAAACTGCCGTACACCTGAGATTTACTAAGAAAAAAAATGTGTGTTTAAATATTTGTAAATAGGAGGCAGTAGTGAGGGAGACAGAATTAGGTGTCACAGTAAATAATAATTCAGTAACTCATAAAAGAAACATCACGTAACAATAATCCTTACCTGAATAAAAATAAACACTTTCTTTCAATAGTTATAAATGGCAAGCATAATGTCGAAGAGCAAAGTGAAGGTTAAATGTTTTAAACGTGTCAGAGAGAGATGCCTTAGAATAGCTTGTTCCTTCCTGTTGTATTTCCTTCTTCTCAAATGTTCTACAACTGTCTGAAAGCACATTAGCTGCCAGGTGTCACACTGATGTCTTCATGCTGCAGCTTACGGACGTGAATTTACTACGATCTATTTAATCATCAGTGTATCGATTTTCCTCTGCTTTCCTCCATTTTAGCCCCATAGCAGGCTCCTGTAATTTCCTTTGGACAAAGTGTAACCAAACTGTGCTAAGTGATGTTGATTTGCAGGCATAAGCAGAGGGGTAAATATAAATTAACAAGCGATAAACATTTTACAAGTAGTAAGTCAATAAAAACAGTTCTCCACACTTCTTGGTGGAATGATTTTGAAACAGGCTCTGAACAAAGGTGTCCAAAGAAACTGACAAGAGTCTAACAGCATTCTACCTCCCTCCCTCCCTCCCCACTCCCTTCCTCCCCACTCCCTTCCTCCCTCCCTCCCTCCCTCCCTCTCTCTCTCTCTTTCTCTCTCTCTCTGTGTGTGTGTGTTGTGATTACAAATTGATCAGCCTAAAAGCCTCAGATGCAACTGAATCAGCCGTAAACTGCTGATTGAAAGGGCTCAGTGGGAGCTGCTATTTGTTTGTTAAACTCCCATGATTCCAAGTAGATAATTGGTCTGTGAAGTTCAGGTCAGAATCCGAATTTGTTTTCTTACTTCTCAGCTGGCTGTGCACTGATGATTTCAAAACTTTGGTGTATATATTTAGCCAGCAGCAAACCTAACAACTTTAAAGTAAAAAAAAAAAAAAGATGCCGGTGGTGGGTTTTTTTCAGGTGCTGAATGGAAAGCACCCCAATCCAGAAACTCATTAATACAGCCAAGTTATAAAACTGGTTTATTTCTGTCAACTTGTTTCTGGAAAACAGTGACAAGTATTAATACATATTGTTGGTGCTGAAAAAAGCCTGACAATGCATCCCTTGTGAATTTGATTGTCTGTTTTATTGCCCATGTAAGAGTCAGTATCTTATTATACCCTCAGGTTGCAGCTGTAAATGGATAAGGATTTAGAAGACATCAAGAGAATGTGAGTAAATTGTAGGATCAAACAAGGTTGTTGATTCCTTGCAACCTATTTTCTATGTCTGTATTTGTCAGTGTTTTTCTTTTAGCAATGACCAGTTCCCTTTATGTGCTTAGAAGAGAGATAGTCTCAAGGGCTATATGCCAAAGGAGCTGTTTGTGAAAGCAGAATGGAGCAGTGTTTGTGTTCTCCCTCTAGTTTTTCCTATCAAAGTCTCCATAGTAAACGAATTGGCTGCTTCTTGTATCTGGACTGCAGCTTGTCTCATCAGCTGGAGAAACTACCATTATTATGAGGATTATTATTTATACATATTCTGAGAAGGCACAGAAATGGATCTGGAAGAAACAATTCCAGAAGGAAATTAAGTGAAAGTAGTTAGTTCTTTAAAGAAAAAAGGATAGTGAACATACTGAATAGCAAAGGTGATGTAGACTATAATATTTTATCCTGGATCAAGAGAGGGAAACAATCTGAGGGCTGAGGGCTGCATTAAATTTTGTGTGACATCCAAAACACCACACTCAAAAACTGGCTCTGGACATGGTGATCAGAACGGAAAGGCTATAAAAGGAAAAAGCCCTGGGTGGGGCGGAATCCTTATTCCAGGTCAGATGACTTAGAGGAAAGAGAAAGGGGAGCTTAAGATGAAACAGTCAATGAAATTGCAAACTGCTGTAGTGTAGGAATATATTGGGGAAAATTTTTTTCTGGATTTTTTTTTCCTCCACAGCCCCTGGCTAGATCTGGCCCATCTCCATCTTTTTCTTTTTTTAGTTTCTCCTGCCATAACAAATTTGTTCCTGCTCTATTCTTTCCAACATCCCACATTCCATTCAGTTGGAAAGAATAAATAACCCTAATCCTGGTAGAGGTGAGAAGCTGTTTTGGAGAGCTTGCCAGAGAGACAATAGCAAACTATGCTGCTACTTCAGGATGACAGATTTAAGCAAGATTCCACTAGTGACTCAAGGCATCTTCTACAGTCATCCCAGAGTTGTTAATAACTAAAAGTTTTTATTGATTGATTGATTTATTTTATTCAATTTATATCCCGCCCTTCTCCAAGTGAACTCAGGGCGGTGCACAGTTTTTTAGCAGAAGTTTATACTGCTTCATTGATGTCTGGGTGATATTTGAAGATTTTGTAAGTCTCTATTGGGGAAATGGCCTTGGTGACCCATAGAAGACTCTGGAAGGTACTGTATATCATGCTTTCTGAGATGACACATGCAAAACAAGTTGCCCAAAAAGTCGGTGTTATTTTTGTTATTAACAGATCCATTATTTTAAATGGGGGATACTTAGTTCTAGACAGAACTGAAATGTGAAGGTACTAACTACATAGTTCCAACAAGAACTATGAAGTGAGTAAGAGTTTTGGAATGCTATTATGAAGAAATGAAGGAATACAGATGTTACCAAATCTATATTAGGATAGTGCTAGAGAGAATTTTAATTACTGTATATGAGAATCAATATTATAAATTGCCTGGAAAAGTTGTTTGCTTGCCAGAATCAAATAAAACTCAGGTACTGTTCAGCAGCATAAGGCCATTTCTATATAAAATAGCTAGACAGATAGTAATGTATAATAATGAATATTCAACGAAGTACTTTGAATCTGTCTTGCTGTTACTTTCATCTTGTTGTGGCTCTTGAAAAGCTATTTTGAAATGTTTGCAGAATCCCTTCCAAGGCTTTTCATAATTCTGTCAGTAAACCTGCATCTACAGATTGCCTAAAAAGTCATATCCATGAATATAGAGGCTGACAAAGTAATTGCTTTCTTGGCCTCAATTCAGAAGAACAGCCTATTTAGGAAAGTGCTGAAACAACTTGAAATGAATGGTCTTCAAAAAATGTATCTTTAATTAAAGTGTACGGTATTTTGAACCACATTTCCATAGCTTCCCAATCTTCTTGAAAATATATTTTGTTCTGTTAGGACAAGGAATTAGACAATGGAATAAGTGTCTGTACTGAGCTATGAAATAAGTCTGCAGAGACTGCAGTGTGCAAAATTCAAAGGAAGACTTCAGGCAGACTTTCACTGAACCACACTTTTAATGTCCAGATAACCACGGGGTTATATTGCATTCCTAAATTAACTAAGAAACTAATCATTGTTATCAGTTGCTGCAAATTACCATCACAACTATAAGAAAGGGGACACAACCTAATGGTTGATGGGCACAGATGTTATTGTCTGATATCTCAAGATCCACACTTAAAAAATGGGCAGGCACAGTCCAACCGTTTTGGAAGATTTCAAGTTTTAAAGAACTAAATGAGTGTCTTAAAAGAGTGTCTTATCAGACTTAAGGCAGCTATTTTGCCCCTTATTTTGGCCTTAAAATAAGAATGGTTTATTATGGAAAATAATTATGTGTTTGCTATGGAATCTGCATGGGACAGATATATAGATAGCCACACATGTTTAGAAACTCTAAGATGATGGCGAACCTATGACACATGACACATCATGATGTTTTTGGTGACACATCAGTATTCACAACACTATTCTCAAAAGTATAACTCCCCCAGTGACTCATGATTTTTGGAGGCTGCAGGAGAATGGGGTGGAGTGCCATGCAACCTCTAGACCAGTGATAGCTAACCTTTTCAGGACCGAGTGCCCAAAGCGTTCACACAAATTCATGCACGGCCCCGTGCATGTGTGTGCGGCCCCCGCATGAGCCCCCCCACTGCATGTGCACATGCCCTACGCACACACCCTGCGCATGTGTGAGCGGCCCTGCCCCTGTGCTCTGCCCCCCCTCCTGCATGCGCGGCAGTGACCTGATGACCAGCTGGCTTGCGGGAGGTGCACACACATGCGCAGCAGAGCTGAATTGGGGCAACAGTTCACGTGCCCACAGAGAGAGCACTGTGTGCCACCTGTGGCACATGTGCCATAGGTTTGCCATCACGGCTCTAGACCATCGGTGTCAAACTCGCGATGTCATCGTGACTTTTTTCCCCTTCACTAAATTGGGAATGGGCATGGCCAGTGTGTGATGCATCCAGCCCTTGGGCCATGAGTTTGACACCCCTGCTCTAGACTCTCTGGAAGTTGTGCAAAAGGGCCATGGTCTTGCATGGTCTCACACAATCACAGATTTGCTTTCACATGATTTTTGAAGCTGCAGAGGCCACAGAAAAGCATTCTCCAAAACCACTTCAAGAATGAAAATCTTGTGTGACCCAAAGCTGCCTTATGTAGTTCCACAGGGTCTTGTCAACAAAAAAGACAACATTGCCTGAAAGTAAGCAGTGCCTGGCAGATCCTGGGGATCACACACAACATTGTATATTTTTTAAATGAATGAATATGTAAAGAATTGCATTTTCTGAATTTTTGACATACCAAGCCCAAATGTTCATTATCACTGCTCTAAGGAAACATATGACAAATAATGCCTTATAACAATGAGTCATTTGACTCACAATGTGTAAGATGATGGTTGTTGTTTTTTTCCCTAGTCTTGCTCCACTTCAGCATTCAAGAACTACAGATATGGATATTTGGAAATCTGCAATAAGGCCATTCAAAATGAAGTTACCCAATATTATGGAAATATTGCAATAGCCCTTGAGGCAGTATTCTGTATTCAGTACATTCACTCAATATTCAATAATTACATTTGTTCAACCCTATCTCTCTTTGTTTTACTACTCATGCAGCTTTTTCCTATGCAGTCAAATTCATTTTATGTTTTCCCTGACATATCTAACTCTTCCATCTATATAACATTGTTATATAGTATACCCAACCATTTTCATTTATGTTCAAGAGTCTTTTGGAGTGGTGCAGCTGTAATAAGTAGTAGTAGTAGTAATAGTAGTAGTGGCAGTAGTAGTAACAACAACAAGCAATCATTTCTCACGAAAAACAACATTTTGTTCATTACTTACCTTAAAATTTCTGCATTGTCCCATCTTTAATAAACATTCTTCTAAGGTACACAAAATCATCTACTACATAACTTTCAATCATTCACTCCATTTTTTTTGTCAAACACAAAACTGATTTTAATACATTGAGTTCAAAAACCATATTTCTCAATCCATTGTTCAATCTGTTTAGTGTTCACTGCAAATCCTTTGAATTCTTATACAACAAGGTTGCATGATCTCCATGCAAAAATATACATACTGTATGACCATATCAACAGTCAATATACCATCACAAGCATTTATTATATATTGTCCAGAAGCTCATTAAACAAACAAGGGAAAATTACACATCCTTTTTACCTTCCTGTCTTATTCTGATTTATGTGTTAAGTATTCTTGTTATTTTCAGGTATGCATTATTTTCATCATCATCTACTCTTTTATCTCATTCAGCAGTAAATGTTCAAGACCATATTCATATAAAACATTCCATAACTCAAGCCTATTCAAGCCTTAATCATTCACTTTTTCTAAATCAACAAAGATAAAATAAACTTTCTTCCAACATGTATTGTACTAGTAACTAGAGCATACAAAACATTTGCTAGACCAATTCTTGAATACAGCTCATCTGTCTGGAACCCACACTGCATATCAGATATAAATACAATCGAAAGAGTCCAGAGATATTTTATGAGAAGAGTCCTCCATTCCTCTAACCACAATAAAATACCTTATGTCACCAGAGTCCAAATTTCGGGCTTAGACAACTTAGAACTATGCAGACTTCAGTCTGACCTAAGCATAGTACATAAAATTATCTGCCACAATGTCCTTCCTGTCAATGACTACTTCAGCTTCAACCACAACAATACATGAGCAAATAATAGATACAAACTCAAGGTAAACCGCTCCAAACTCGATTGCAGAAAATACGACTTAAGTAACAGAGTGGTCAATGCCTGGAATGACTCTGTGGTTTCTTCCCCAAACCCCCAAAACTTTAACCTTAAACTGTCTACTGTTGCCTCACCCCATTCCTAAGAGGGCTGTAAGGGGCGTGCATAAGCGCACCAGCGTGCCTACCGTCCCTGTCCTAATATTCCTTTTCACTTACTCTTTTCATGTATTCAAATTATGTTTATACTTTTACCTGTTATCTTATATATGCTTTACAAATAAACTTATGATTATGATTATGTTTCTATCTCTTAATAAGTTACTGAGGAGCAGATCTCTGGTATATACACACTGCCATAGTTTCACCTTGTATCCTCCAAATATTGCAGATTGCAGATTGTCGCCACTTTTATCTTCTCAGTTAGAAGCCCAAACACTTTCCCAGGCAAAATTAACTAATCAAGCTCACTGTAGTTTTTGCAAGTAGCATTTCTTCACTTTTATTTTTGTGTACATATAAGGGATCAAATATAGCAGACTCCCAATCCTCAACCATAGAAACAGAAATACATTAAACAGATTGCTGACCCATTCCATAATCAAACCATATCCACATATAACTATTTCTCATCTACAACTGCAATATTACTATTTTTCAAAATTCTGGCAGTATTTATGACTTCCTTTTCATCACATGTTTTCTGGATGCTACCACTGTTAACATTTGTTTCAATTCCACTAAAGTATGCAGATTCATAAAGGATGCATTCTAGCATTCTTTTACCAATTTCATCCAAAATAATTTCATCAATTTTCTTTCCATTTTATTTACTCTGTTGGAATCTCTCCACCTACTTCTTTTTTGAATTCACTTTTTAAAAACTTAACTATCCCTGGATTTCTGGGTCTGCATTTTTGTTGTTTTCTCTTTTATTATATAGTAACTTTCTCTCTCCTTGTATCTTCATCAATCAGTCTCCTATTCTTTTTTTCCCCTCATCCACAGACTCTTTCACTTCATCTTTCCAACAAGCAGTTCCCATTAGCAGAACTCCACATATTACTGTTATCCTGAAACATAATTCTTTCAATCTGTTCCAAGCAGCTTCCACATCCTATTTTCCCATATTAACTTTCCATTTATTCTGTTGGAACCAAAGCTGTACTTTCTTGTCTTGCATTGCTCTATTTTCACTTCTTTCGTGTCCAATCTTCATCCTTTTTGATCACTGATCTTTCAACCCATGTCCATTTTTTAATGATTTATTCTTTTCACTATCAAGAAATGTTTTGTCCCAAATTCAGAGCCTATCATCACCCTTATATCCTTCGTTTTTTATATTTCATCATAAGCAAGCAATTCAAACATGCTTTGAAATGTATATTCATACTTACATTCATTCCTTTCTTATATAGGTGTATGGCTTACATTTAAGTCATTATTTATTCCAAAAATAAATAATATATGTATTCAAAACTCTGGCTTGCTACATCAACTAAAATAAAGGTGATGTAAAACAATATAAAATGCTTAGAAAACTCAAAACCAGACAACTGGCCCATGCCAAATGGGGCAAGAAGAAATTTATTTACATATTTATTTAGTGAAATAATTCATAGGGTTACACATCTCAACATGGTGACTTTGTGCAGCTAGCAAATAAATAGTAATACAGTATTAACAGTATTAACAATGCAAATCAACCTAGCTTTCAGTAGCAGCAGCCAGAGACCAGGGTCCAATAAAGGAACTCAGAAGAAAAATCTTGTAGGCTGAAACATCAAGATTGCCTTCCCCATGAGCAGCCCTCTTCCACATACCTGCCAATATCTCTGTTGTGGCCCCGCCCTCTGAGCCTGTCCCATCGGAGGAAGAAAGCTCCGAGCATGAGGAAGAGGAGTCAGCCAGGCCTCCCTCTCCAGGCCCCTTCCCTCTGGCACTGTCTCAGGTGCCGGCCGAGGGAGAGGAGATTAGCAGGGAGACAGGTGGCTCGGATGTGAGTGACGGAGAAACATCATTCCTGGACGCACGCCTCCGAAGGCGTGATAAACGATTGCAGCAGCTCAGGACACGTGCTAGGGATTAGAACTGAGTCACTGGACCACACCCCAGAGACTATATAATAGAGGGTGGTGGCCAGTGATCCTTGTGACAAACAAAGTAAACCTTGGATAGTCACTAAAGCCTCGTCCGGAACTGCTAAGAGAAATATTTATTGTTGTTGGACGTTTGGACGCTGAGTATGTTATCTGTCTGTTTTCTGTGGAAATAAACGCACTTGGCAGTCGGTGTGTAAATCGCTGCCAAAGTTGGAGATAAGGACCTGGGTGTGTGCCAAAGTGTTTCCTTAACCCTCGGCTGGCTGTGTGTGTGTGTGTGTGTGTACGGGGACAGATCAATCTCTCTCTTCCCATCGCCACTATATCTGCCTCATTTTCCTCCACAACACTAACCTATGAAACCCCTCCCACAGGGGTCCATCCAAACCTACTTAACAACTAAAGATTTCTATGAATTACTTCTGGCCTGCATTATGGAATTTTTGATTCCAGTTAGCCAACTGCAATCATCCACTCACCTATCATACTCACAGCCCACTACCATCTCATTTTGGGGACAAGGGGCCAAAATAATTTCTTATCTTTGACTATCAGATGGTACAACCGAGAGAGTCTCTATTTTATGCCTCTACACAGAAAAAGAATAAATGATCAACTCCAAACTGCTTATATAATCCAACAGCATCCATTCCCTGCTTAGATTAAAGGTCTTTTTCCATCCAATTTTAAGTCCTTTTGGTACTGTACAGAAGAATCTTCAGGCACATATTGCTAAAAAATGGCATGAATGGAACAAGTTCTTCTCTCACATATTCTCATTGCCATGAGTTAAAGGCAAATGGAGGTTTTCCTCCTTGGATAACATTCACTTAGAATATGTGTATATTTTTTTCTAAAACTCATCTGATTCATCTATTTTCTACTACGTTTCTCCTTATCTTCAGTTTACAAACACACACAACATATCCTTTTTTTTTCTTTATTTCATATCTTCTGCTAATCCATGCTCTTTGCTATTTATTTCTCTTACACAGATACAGGTAGTCCTCGATTTACAGCATTTCAGCAACCTTTCAAAGTTACAGCGGCAATGAAAAAAGTGACTAATGACCATTTTTCACACTTGCCGGATTCCCACGGTCACACGATTTACTATCGGATGCTTATGAACTGGTTCATATTTATGATGGTTGCAATGTCCTGGGGTCATGTGATCCAGGGGTGGGTTCTAAATTTTTTTACTACTGGTTCTGTGGGCATGGCTTATTTTGTGGGTGTGGCTTGATGGTCATGTGACAATTCTTTAGGATTTAGCAGAGGTACTGGTCTACCAGGATTTTAACTGCTTGCAGAGCTGTACCGGTCTACCCATTTATTTTTGCAGGCACTGGTCTACTCATTTGTTTTTGGAGGCACCGACCTACCACCAAATGCAGAAGTGGGCTGAACCGGGAGGAACCCACCACTGATGTGATCCCCTTTTGTGACCTTCTGATAAGCAAAGTCAATGGGGAAGCCAGATTCACTTAACAACTGTGTTACGAATTTAACAACTGCAATGATTTACTTAACAAATGTGGCAAGAAAAGTCGCAAAATGGGATAAAACTCACTTAACAAATGTCTCACTTAGCAACATAAATTCTGGGCTCAATTGTGGTTGTAAGCTGAGGACTATCTGTATTGATCTCTGCCACCCATCATGGTTTTCATCAGAGGACGCTTTCCCATTATGCTTCTTAGTAAGATAAAGAACTTCATAAGGTTCCTAGCAAATCCTAATTAAACAACATGAAGCATTTTGCCAGATACCCATTTGTGGTGGGTGGGAGTGTGTTTGGGGATTGTTATGTGTGTTGGACCTGGTCTTTGGGTGTTAAGTGAATTTCGTTGTATGGGTACACTGTGTATACACGTATAATGACAATAAAGTTATTTATTTATTCATGGTGTATTTTGATCAGTATCTCACAGGTTCAACCAATGTCCTGTTTAACTCTAAGCTATTCAGGTTATTCTGTGCAAGCTAGAGTATACAGACCTACTTTTACCACAAAACACCAACTATGAGAAATACAAAATTCACTGACACACAGAATACAAAATGCCAAATGTGCCAGCAAAATCAAACCTTATTATAAATATTCACAACACCACCACCACCCCAAGTCTTCCTATGCTGTCTCATCAAAGCCAGAGGTTCCTGGGAAGGATGAGCAAAGGACACCATATCACTATCAGAGTCTCCAGTGTATGTATATAAGTGGCCTTTAATCCAGCCTAGGTGAATTCACAATTTTGAAAACAATGAGACTTTTAAACCAAAATACTGTTTTCGAGAATGGTGCCTTCAGAATATTGCAAAAATAACAGTATCGTGCTTGACATGGAGTTGTACATCTGCCATGCTCAGGGAAACGATATGCAAATTATGATAATTAAAAGCAACTTAAATGCACATATTAGCTGTGGCATTCTGACAGGATAGCTTTCTGGTGCATGCCTTGCTTGGTGCTGAATGAATTGTGCAAGTCTGATCTACAGAACATTGTCTGCAGCTGGGAATATGTTGCTTTTCCCTTGCACTTCTCCCTCCCCTCACAAAAGGCAGCCAAACAGAAAGCTGCCAGTCAAAACATACTTGTTCCTTTACTCACACTGTTGCTTTCTATTGATGCACTCCATTTTTCTTCTAACAACAAATTTCACTTTGGAATGGGAAAGGTTAAAGACAAAAAAAAAAGGTGTTGCCAAAAATGGCAGATATATTGCTGGAAAGATCTGTTGCTGTTAATCGTGGCGTGACAACAGCAATAATAAAAAGTATGGCAATTAAAAAGATACCCATTCCACTCACAACATAAAAATGGAACCTGGAACAGGAAAACAGCAATAGAAAATGACAATGCAATCCAATCAAAATATTTATTAGATTTTATCCTGCAAAAAAGAGGCTGTCGTCATGAAACATCAGTTCAGCATTCTATTAAATGTTGGAACTTTATAAGTATTAAGTACCAGCAATAGCAGTATTGTAATTAGAATATTGGAAATAGAAGTTAACTTCAAAGTGGCTTGTTCTATCTTTTTCATGTGTTCAGAAAATAGACTTTGAAGAAACCATTCTCTGGCTGCTGAAACGATATTCTGGGGATCATAAGATGAACCATATAAAAACCCTCAACTTCCTGTCTGGCTTCCGGCGCCGCCAGACAGTCCTCCGTGACTGCCAGCCCCGTTGCCTGTAAAGAGCCGCCTTTACATCTGAAAGGCGGCTCGAAAAACTCCATTTCCTGATGGAAATGTGAGTCAGAGCAGGCGAGGGCAGGTAGAGCCCTCTGCAAAGTCCCCAGAGGTTTTTTTTTTTTTAACTCTTGGGGACGAGCAGGTTGTGGCTTCCTATTCCCGCTCACCGCTGCTCCGGGCATCCGGAGAACTCTGCCTTTTTGCAGAGCTAGGCGCTGGAACGGATCAATCAATGAATCTAACAGATGGATTAATTAAAAAAGATGAGACTTGGACTTGGGACCCTAAATTGCAAGTATCCTTAATGAATTTATAAGCATTTTAGAGTGAAGGAGAAAAAGAACTTTAAAATGGCGACTTCTGAGGCTTGGGAAGTAGAAGAAAGCCAAAAGTGAGAGTCCTTCCATAACAGCTACAATGTAGCAGAATAAATAGTGCTGGTTACAATTTGGAAGAAAAATAGTTATTTTAAGTTCCTTTTTTCTTGGAGATTTGTACTTGATCTTGTTTGGGAAAAAGTTTTCTTTTTTTAAAAAAAAGAGTTTGCTGGCAGGATGGCGTTAAAACTTATAAAGCCTGACAGACAAGTAGTGGAGGGGGGTGCTCCCCCATCCACAGTTATCTGAACAAGCTCTGAGCCTACAGACTTTGCAGAATTGTTTTAATTTAAAAGAATTTCTTCAGGAGGAAATGGCAAAATCATGAGACTGTGAACCAGAGATTTGAAAAATTAAGGCAGGAAATTAAAGAACTGATACAATCAAAGTATGATACTTTGCAACGAAAGATTTCAACAGTGACTAAAGGTTTTTCAGAAATTGCTATAAAGTTGGATACAAATATCAAGTTATTAGAGTCTAAAATGGAGGAAATTGATGACAAGATTTATAATTTGGACAATAAAATACAAAGAATTGAAAATGATTTGATAAATACTCAAGACAATAGCTTAGAAGAAAAATTTAAAATGGAAGCTGATCATAAGACTTGCAATGTAGAAAATATAAAACAACGGATTGAAAAAGTAGTTTTAATGATGCAACACAGGTTCACAGAATTTGTGATCAGAATGCGAGGATTACAGGAAAATAACAAAGATTATTTAAGGAAAATATCTGCTGAAATTCTGGCTGGAATTTTAAAGGTTCATCCTGAGGAAGTATTTTGCAGGATTGATAGAGTCTATAGAGTAAATTCTTGGATTGCAAAGCAAAGACAACTGCCTAGAGATGTAGTGATTTACTTTACAGACAAGGAAATAAGAAATGATATTGTGCAAAAATCCTTTAATTTTACTCCACAACTGTATGGGAGAAAAATCTGGATATATAAAGAATTGCCGCCCAAGATATTAAAAGATAGAAAGAGATTTGCATTTTTGGTGACTGCGTTAAAAAAACAAAATATTTTATTTAGGTGGGATGTTCCAGTGGGTATAATATTGAGATATCAAGGAGAAAGATACCAATTAAATACTGTTGAAAAAGCAGAAGAATTTTATTATAAGATTTTGAAAATGAGTTTAACATCTCCATGTATAATACAGGATAAGCAGAAGGAGTTGGAAATAATGGAAAAATATCGAGTTACAGATGTCTTTGCAGATGAATCGTTTTTGGATCCTTTAGATGTCTCAGCTGGACTACTTATAAATACGAGAGAACCGGCGTTGGATTCTAATGTGATGACTCACCAAGTCACAGACAAGCATGGAAATCAATCAGTTGATATACAGCTCATAGAAAAGAAACCTGAATGGTGATCTAAGCTACAAAAGCAAAACCAACAAGATCAAGTTACAGATCAGAATGAAAATCGAATAGTTGATATACAGCTCATAGAAAAGAAACCTGAATGGCGATCTAAGCTACAAAAGCAAAACCAACAAGATCAAGTTACAGATCAGAATGAAAATCGAATAGTTGATATACAACTCATAGAAAGGAAATCAGGACGGAGTTCAAACCCACAAAAAGTCAAGAAAAACAGAAATAGGTCTCATAAAAACAAAATTTTTTAAACTAAGCAACAGTGAAGCCAGTTATTTAAAAGACGATTGAACACATGAAAAGACAGTTGAGGCGAAGTATTGGTTAATATTATCCTGAGGAGAGTGACAGATCTCTGCAATGCCATATTTTTGGGATGTGAAAAGGGCCTTAAACTGTTGGATTGGAATTATCTATTTTGGATTCTTTGATAAATGTATTACGTTTATGCTGAGTTATATGGCAAGAGAGTTACGATGGGGCATGCAGAAGATCTGGTTATTACCCCATTATGATGGTTGAAATTAATAATCTTGAAGAAAGCCACTACCATAGATACTATATGGAATACAATTATAATATCACTCGGGTGGTTGTTTTCTTTTTTCTTTTTTTTACATACATACATGAAGATATTTATTATTGATGGGGGCAGATGATAACAGGATTCCGAACATTCTGTTGGGATTAGGATGTGATGTTACCCTAATATGGGTGATGGAGTTAACAATCCAGTTGAAAGACAATATAGAAGACATTATATGGATTACAAGTTTAAAGTCATTGATTTTATCTATATAACAGAATATTTTTCTCTTAGCAGGAGGGGCAGAAGAATAAAGATATTAAGAATTGTTATTTTGTAGGAAAGTGGGTGGAGACAGGCTAGTTTATTGTTTGTTTATTTATGTGAGTGGAGGAAATAGATAGACTATGAGTTGAATAAATGTTAAATTAGGATCTATTATATAGTTTTACAGTGGAAGGTTGCTTTGAAATGTTATATTAATATACACAAAAGATTAAATATTAAATTAGGATTTATTATATAGTTTTAAAGTGGAAGGTTGTTTTGAAATGTTATACTAATATATATATATATATATATAGGTTTGATTTAAGAGATATATGTATGGGGGAGGAGAAAAAGGGCAAATTATTGATAAATTGGGTGTTATAATAATATTACTATGCTAAATTAGAAGTTATTATACAATGTTACAGTAGAATGTTATTTTGAAATGTATAGTAAAAGGGGGATATAATAATATTATTAGAAAGTAAGGGTCAGTATTTGGGGGATGGAGTAAGGGGATGCTAAAGTATTATATAATATGTTATGAATTTGGATTTTACCTTGAGGGAGTCACAGGGGGAGGGGTGGTGAGGGGGGGTTAGGGAGGAGGGGGGGAGAAAAAAGGGGGAAAAATCTGTATTTGAAAAACTTTTTCAATAAAAAAAAAAACCCTCAAGATGTGCTATTATTTTGACTTTCTAAGATTGATGAAGCATGTGGACATTTTATATTCCCAAGAAACATAATAAATTAAGTAATAATTGTTAAATCCACTAACTGGGGTTGCTTATAAATAACAATAGAATGCAGAAATATATTAAAATGTATGTAGAAGGGATAAACAATAACTATGCAATTCAGCATAGAAAGGAAATCTGGATATGAGCCATCAAGCATACTTACCTTCCCATCACATTGTTCCATTTTAAAATAAGTAACATAATGCAGAGAGCAAAAAAGGAGTAAGAAATAGAAGGCAAAGAAAGTAAATAAATGACATACTCCAACACTGAAAACAAAACAAAACAAAACAAAACAAAACCACGGAAACTGTCACCCTTCATCCAACCTCTCCATATCTTTCCATTCTTGCAAACCATCATTAGTTTCAATCAATAAAATAGAACTGGAAGGGACCTTGACGGTTTTCTAGTCCAACCCCCTTCTCAAGCAGGAGACCCAGTACCATTTCAGACAGATGGCAGTCCTATCTTTTCTTAAAAACTTCCAGGGATGAAGCACCTATAAATTCTGAAGGCAAACTGTGCCACTGGTTAATTGTCCTCACTGTTAGGACGTTTCTCTTTAATTCCAGGTTGTATCTCCTTCACAACCAACCATTGTTTGTTATCTTGCCTCCTGATGCTTCAGGAAAATAAATTGACCCCCCCCCCTCCTTCTTTTTGGCAGACTCTCAAATACTGGAATATCATTATCATGTCACCCCTAGTCCTTCTTTTTTCTAGACTGGTGATACCCAATTCCTGCAACCATTCTTCATATGTTTTTGTCTCCTGGCCCTTAATCATCTTAGTTGCTCTACTTTGCACTTTTTCCAAAGTCTCAACATCATTTATCAGTTAATGCTTTGCTTTCTCTTCATTAAATTTGTTATCAACTCTAACTAACCATGAAGACATTTTTGGTCTTCTTTGTCAATCTCATCTCATTCACTGTTCCTTCATATATTGTTTTGTGGTTCAATCCTTATTCCTTAACTCTGTATTGTGAAACCATTTCAATGTATTTCTTTCATACTAACCATTCACATTTGCATCCAGTCTGCATTCATGCATTCATTCATTTATTCTTGACCTCTATCTCTTCTGGCTTTACTAGTGATTGTAGAAGTAAAATCTACTGATCAAAACATTCCTATTATATTGAGTGTAATATGTTGATCTAGATTAAACCTACTATTCAACAATCTGGCAATCCTCAGATTTAATCAAACTGCAGGTCCCAGAATACCTAATCAATAGCAACATTGCCAAAAGTTGAACATGTATTGAAACAAAGGAATACAGAAACTGGATGATAGAACTTCTTTCTGAGTTTCACAGTTGCTTTCCATATGGATAGTTTCTTCCAACAGAATTACTTGAGAGGATTAATTAGCCACATTAAGATTTTCCTCTAAAAACTATGGGAAAACATAACTGTATTTTCTTGTATAAAACTTAAAAGATGGGCAAGTACTGGAAAAGGGGGTATACATTCTATTCAAAGCAGCTGTTGGCTATACAGCACTATCAGAACACTAATATATCCCAATCAGATGGGATTTATTTATAGGCAACGCTCCTTTTGCAAAGTTGGATGCCTCATTAACTTTATTCAGCTTGCACGCAGCAAAAATATCCCTTCCATGTTCAGATTTTTGATAGAGGGAATTATATTTTTTTTTTGTTTTATTTCTTAAAATCCCTTAGTAGGGAGAACATGTTACTAAAATATGTTAACTATGTATCATCCTTGAATGGCTAAAGTGTCCTCAGGTCTTAACTTTCCTTGAACAGAGATATCAAAGAGCATTACATTTTTGTCTGGTCCTGGAATGTAAATCATTACCAACCAATATTTATTCTTAGACAAAAGCACCCAGAACACGATTAGGAAAAAAAGAATATAGTGTGTTGCTTCAAGCTGATGTTTGTGAATGAGACTGAAGTTGAAGCTCACAAGGTGTTACTTCCCATTTTTTTAAAAAAATGCTTCATTGGTTTAAATGTGATAGAAACATAAGATCTCAGAATTCAATCACAATTAAATGAGGCCCCGGAATCCATTACAACCTTCTCTTATTTATTTCTTTTTATCACAACATTTGGAATTGAAAAATATATTGACCTCATTTTAATGCCAGGATAACAGAGGGGGATATGAATCATAAGCAAGGAAAGTCACAACAAACTATTTTTCAGAAATGATGTACTTTCCTGCCACATCATAATTCTCAGATCAACAGGCTTAAAAAAAAAATCTTTTTATCACTCGGACTAGTTGAATTTTTAGCATAGATATTTCATGAACCATTCTACCAGCATCAAGTCATTGGTTGTCAATTATGCGACAAAAGAAAATACATTTTAGAAGGCTGACATTTCAGAAATTGGACAAATCAGAAGATAATTCTGATTTTTCAGTACATATCTAATAAAAATAGATAAAAACTGGCCCAAGCACAAGTTGTGCTTAACTTTCAGAATTAACTATTTATCCAGATTTGCCAATCGAACAAGAGTGATTTTCTCTTATAGATAGCTTCGATTTTATTCATTATTGCTGTTGTTTAATCCCATTGCTTTTGTATTGAAAGAAATGAAACTTTGGAAGGGAGACATATCTATTGTATGATAATTCACATTATTGTTACTAACTGTGGTGAGTAGTTGTGGCACAGTGGATAGAATGCAGTACTATAGGTTAACTCACTGCTCACTCCAGGAGTTCGATTCCCACCGGCTCAAGGTTGACTTAGTCTTCCATCCTTCCGAAGTTGGTAAAATGAGGACTCAGATTGTTGGGGACAAGATGCTGACTCTATAAAACACTTAGAAAGGTCTGTAAAGCACTGTAAAGTGGTATATAAGTCTAAGTGCTATTGCTAACAAGTGCTGTGCAAAGATAGGAAATTATGTACTGCCTAAGCAGTTTGCCTCTAGAATCTGTCTAACTATTCTAGAGTGTATACTGCAATAAATAAGATCAGAGAAAGGAAAAATACCACATCACATTCTTTCTATCTTGCACTCATTTATGAATACTCCAACCTGCATTTTCTCAATCTGATTTACCCACATAGAGAAATTTGTACATGTAGGATATCTGCATACACAGGCATACACATACACACAGAAACACACACAGAGAGACACACATGAGACTGAATTGGGTTGTCAACAACTTCCTACAATGGATACTTTTAAAAATAAAAAATAATCTGGATGCTATCTAATAACATCCAGTATTAATGAAGAAGGTGGTGTTGGTGAGGAATCGATTTAGGCATAAATTAATAGAGTAAGAATGTCTGGAAAGGGCTTATTTAGCCAAAGGACTTATAAGAGGACTATTGGAACTTGTGAACTGTGCCACCTGACCTTGGAAAGCATTCTTTATACCTGTGTGCCTCCCAAAGCACAAGCTTAGTCTGCCTTGAGATGTCCAAAAAAAGTGCTTGTGTCTGAGTTCTAATCAAAAGGAACATTTCTCTGTACAAAATAGTAATTCAGTCTCCATATTTATTCAGTCCTTGGCCTCTTTGTTGAGACAACTTACCAGGATTCCAATTAGAGCCATTTAAAAAAGCATATATTTCTTTGTGATAACTATGCTTGGAATTACAGATGTACAATACAAAATCATAATTAAATGGAAGCGAGACAAAACAGAATTTGTAATAAGATCTGACTACAAGAGAGTGTTGTGCTATGTACATGTCACTTTCTGTTAATGTTTCAGTAAATTCTGTCATCGTGATTGGTGGGTGACTCTTCCGTTGGCCAAATTAAATGCAATGAATTTCTAACTTCCCCAAACAAACCAAAGAAAAATTAAAAAGGGTTATCATAATATCATACATCAGGCATTAAGTACAATTAAGCAAATTATTGTCTACAATATAAACCTTTTTTAAAAAAAATATATGCACATGGTATTTCTTCAAATTTAATATTAAAAATAGAGTCATTGATATGTTTCTAAACAGATTACAATGTGGTTAATATTTCTTCAATATGAACATAAAATGATATGAGTTACTGATAATATATGCTTCAAGTGCAGGGAAACATTCATATGAAAATTATGTGTTAGAGATATAAAAGAAAGCTGAAAACATCTGCAAATATCTGCAAATATGTGATTATAAAAGAAAAATCTAGAGACCTCTCTTCTTTGACCAACAACATAAAATAATAATCCAGTTAGTGTTATAAAAGAAATCTGCCATAGATTTCAATGCAATTGAATTTTCACAAAAAGAAGCCAGCAGTGCTTATTATTCTCTGCTCAAAATTCAATACAAAATATGCATATTTTGAAAACTTGAGTTTGGTCAACAAAAAAAAAAAGCATGGAAATGTTTTGTAGATTAAACATATATTTATAATAAAGTGTACATTAGAGAAAATTATATGCAAAATTCCATATATTGGGAAATATATATTGCATAGAAATCTTGTACACAAACAAATCCTGGTTTTGTAATGGTAGTTTTAATTTACCAAAAGGAATACCTAAAACATTCTATTTCAAATGTGAAAGCAGAGGATATAGATTTTTGTTTCAAATCACAATGTGTGACTGAAGAAACAGAGGATATCACATTATTCAGAAACCGTTGAATATAGCAAAAAATGACAATTAGCAGATTAATCATAGGAAATATTCTCAGTAACCCTACAGGTAAATTTAGCTAGGAATATGGCATGAATGTCTGAATCTTAGGGTTTCTGTAGACCGTGGAGGTCTACGCTTGGTCACTAAGCATGCAATGAATGCTGCACTCCAAAAGAATATGAGACCGGTATGCTTAAAACTAAACCAATTTCATTTCATTTCATTTACAGTTAATTGAAATCCTGTATCGTTCATATTAGGATTCTCTTTAAATGTACTTAATTTTTTCACATTCTGTGACAGTCCCACTTTCCAGAGATTTCATGTGATCCTAAAACTTTGGAGGTGACATAGGCTGTCCACATGTGCTGTGCACCACCAATCAAAGCTAGGCACTAACAAAATCTTGTTCAGATCTTGCCAGCCACAGGAGAATTTGCCTTGGAGTGATTCAGAGGTCCCTGTTTGAATTAAAGCCAGAATTTGATTACTTGCCACAAAATCTCAATCTCTATACTTCTCACTAAGTATAATTAAACCAATTTCTATCACTTCTTTTCCTTTTAACAGAATTGGATGAAAAAGATGCAGTAACAATGGATCAAAATATTTGGAGCATTTCTTAGCAGGCTTATTTTTACCACAATAAGTAAGATAGTGCAATAGCACTTAGACTTATATACAGCTTCACAGAGCTTTACAGCCCCCTCTAAGCAGTTTACAGAGTCAGCATATTTCCCCCAACAATCTGGGTTGTCATTTGACCTCGGAAGGATGGAGGGCTGAGAAAATCTTGAGCTGGTGAGATTCAAACTGCCAAACTGCTGGCAATTGACAGTCAGCAAAATTAGTTTGTTTGTGAAAGGGCAGCACATTGTTGATTATTTAATTTATTACTGCATTTGTAATTCCAGGGAGTGAGAGAAGTTCTCCTGGAGTTTCTTGACCTAGGTTATTGGTTTGGGATACTCTGAAGCTTTATCGGAGGTGGACATCCAGGAGCAAAAGGTCATGGACCGGTTCTATTAACACTTTTTTTAAAAAAAATGTACATTGGAAAAACAAAATATAGGATTTTATATAATCAAATACAGTAGGTAATGTATTCAACATAAAATAGTTTTAGACATGTGGATAATATTTCTAGATTTTTTTTCTGAAGCTTCCTATTTCTTTACCTTCGATATTGTTTTCTTAGTTTTCTTTGGGATGGTTTTAGTTGCTACCTCTTGTACAATATTGCGAACCTCCATCCATAGTTCTTCAGGCACTCTATCTATCAGATCTAATTCCTTAAATCTATTTGTCACTTCTACTCATATAGAAGTACTCTACTTGTATATTCATCAAGGGTATGATTTAGTTCATACCTGAATGGCCTAGTGCTTTTCCCTACTTTCTTCACTTTAAGCCTAAATTTTGTAGTGAGAAGCTCATGATCTGAGCCACAGTCAGCTCCTGGTCTTCTTTTTACTGACTGTATAAAGCTTCTCCATCTTTGGCTGCAGAGCACATAGTCAGTCTGATTTCTGTGTTGACCATCTGGTGATGTCCATGTGTAGAGTCATCTCTCGGTTTGTTAGAAAAGAGTGTTTGCTATGACCATCGTATTCTTTTGACAAAATTCTATCAGCCTGTGCCCTGCTTCATTTTGTACTCCAAGGCCAAACTTGCCTGTTGTTCCAGTTATCTTTTGGCTTCCTACTTTTAGCATTCCAATTCCCCATGATTATAAGGACATCATTTTTGGTGTTAATTCTAATAGACTTGGATTACTGTGATATTGAATGATTTGCCCTGGATTCGAACAAAGATGATTCTGTCATTTTGGGGATTGTATCCCAGTATTGATTTTCGTACTCTTTTATTGAAGGCTACTCCATTTCTTCTGAGGGATTCTTGCCCGCAGTAGTATACCTGATGGTCATCTGAATTAAATTCACCCATTCCTGTCCATTTTAGTTTGCTGATTCCTAAGATGTCAATGTTCAGTCTTGTCATCTCTTGTTTGACCATGTCCAGCTTGCCTTGATTCATGGATCTTACATTCCATGTTCCTATGGGGAATAGATCTTTACATCATCAGACTTTCCTTTCACCACCATATACATCCACAGCTGAGCGTCCTTTTGGCTTTAGCCCAGTCGCTTCACTCTTTCTGGTGCTACTACTACAATATGCTACTGGAGAAGAGCAGAGGGCTACTAGTAGGTGCTAGTGTTAAATAGAAAAAAAACTATTTATAATAACTTTAAATGCACTTATAATAATTCCATGGAAAGTGACCCAAAACTTTAAATATTTTGGAAAATGGTTTATCTAAATTGGGTTAAATGTCAAGCAAAGACAACTGCCTCACATTATAACTGTTGATCATGATATTTTTTATATCTAAATTTATACAGTAAAGGAAAAAAAACCCCATGAGCTAAATATAAAATGTTACCAGATGCAAAGGAAGGAGGAGGATTGGGTTTACTGCATTTGAAATTGTACATAATTGCTTGTTTTGTGGTCTGGATAAAAGAATAGATGTTACTGACATACAAGAGACAGTCAGAAGATTATGACCTGAAGCTTGGATGTCATGGATATTTATGCTGTGATAAAGTTAATGTGGACTTTAAAAATCATTTTATTAAATATGCCATATTGAGAACATGGAACAATTATAAACCTGGGTTATGCCCGAAAATATCTTTATGGGTCTGTATCAGTTGTGAGTTTTTTGTGCTCTTTTCTAGATGAGGGGGTCCTTGACATGTTCTGGTCATCTCACAGTTTAATTATTACAATGCAGTCTACATGCAGCTAGTCCAGAAGGCTGTGATGGGCATACTTAGGTACCCCTGTGTCATGAACTGCATGGGCTGCCAGTTTGCTTCTGAATGTAATTGAAGGTGTGGGTCACTGCCTGTGAAGTCATATATGGTATAAGGATTGATCCAGTGGTGGAATTCATATCTTTTTATTTATTGTTTATTTATTTATTGGTTCGATTTATATGCCGCCCTTCTTTGGAGACTCAGGGCGGCTTACAATGTGTTAAACAATAGCCTTCATACTTTTGTATATACCTGCTTAATAGGGCTTTCAGCCCCCGCAAGCGGTGTTCTTTTTATACAAAGTCAGCTTATTGCTCCCACAATCCGGGTCCTCGTTTTACCTACCTCGGAAGGATGGAAGGCTGAGTCAACCTTGAGCCTGGTGAGATTTGAACTCACAGTAATTGCAGGCAGCTGGCAGCTAAGTGCTACTTAACAAGACTTTAGTCCGCTGCACCACTACCGGTTCTGTGGGCATGGCTTGGTGGGCTTGGTGTGGCTTAGTGGGTGTGGCTTGGTGGGCATAGCAGGGGAAGGATACTGCAAAATCCCCATTCCCACTCCACTCTGCGGCCAGCCAGTGGTGGTATTTGCCGGTTCTCTGAACTACTCAAAATTTCCGCTACCAGTTCTCCAGAACCTGTCAGAACCTGCTGAATAGCACCCCTGGCCTGGTTCCTTAAGGCCTTATGAGGCTTACCTCAACTAGTATCATCCTGATTAATCCGAACAGACAGAATGGGTGTGCTCTGGATTTCATTAAACAATGTTATCTTCTGGGACCCCAGAATCATGTCTTCTTTATAGCAGGGTCTCCTGATATTCAAATGCCCCCTCCACCTCCTTATTGGTGTTCAAAAAACCCAGGTCTTTGCAAGCGTGATTGAAACTTCCCTTTTTTCTTTTTGTTGTCATCTGAGTTAGGCATCTTTACTATCTTTATAATTTCTTTGTTTTATGTTGCTTTATGCTGTTGTTGTTGTTCTGGTTGTTGTTTTTTAGGGTTTTGTAAACAACTCAGGATGCTGGGAATTGGGCAGCATAAAATATTTATCATTTGTTTGTTTGAATGTATATGGAATTGGAGGGAAATCTTATGACAGAAAAGAATCAATCATTTAATTCTGTGGATTGTACACACTGGTCTGGTGATAGCTAAACAAGGTTCCCTTTCACTAATTTCAAAATTATGCTTAAATCTTTTGAGGACTGGGGGGAAAAAAGCTCTTTGGGTAAGTAATTCTTTGAATTCAATATCTCAGTTGTGATGATGATTCCTAAACTCATAATAAATGTATGACAGATTATGGTGCCTCAGAGAAATTTCGCAGTCAGAAAAAGAAATGCAATTTTAAAATACATCTCTTTCAAATATTTAAATAAGCAATACAATTAGCCAAGCACTTAGGGTTTATTAGCTACAGCAAGTAAAATTAATAAGTAAATTCAGCTAAAAATGATTATGTGTCACAGTATATGGTTTTTACACTGACATTTCACATAATCTGACTTTGCTCAAGGAGAAATCACTCATCTGTTAAAATTACTTCTAAAAAGCTGTCAAAATTGGAAAACCGGCTGTCAAAAATATGATGAGAAAAGTTAAAAATGGTGAAGTATGTTGCTTTAGACAAAAAAGAATCCTTGGGAATGGAAAACCTTCATATAGCTTCAGTACTCAAAAAGTATCTTTTTCTAAACCATGTTTGTTTGTGGGTGCATATTTGTTTGGCCTCACAGGTATATTTTTAGACACTTAACATATAATTAGATTGTACTATTGTGCAATCTAAGATTTAATGTTTTTTTTTAAAAAAACTGCACAACTATTCTTATTTATTTATTTATTTATTTATTTATTTATTTATTTATTTATTTATTTATTGGTTCGATTTATATGCCTCCCTTTTCCGGAGAATCAGGGCGACTTACAATGCGTTAAGCAATAGCCTTCAGACTTTTATATATACCTGCTTAGTAGTGCTTTGGGTGGGGGGGCAAGCGGTGTTCTTTTTTATACAAAGTCAGCTTATTGCCCCCACAATCCGGGTCCTCATTTTATCTACCTTGAAAGGATGGAAGGCTGAGTCAACCTTGAGCCTGGTGAGATTTGAACTTGCAGTAATTGCAGGCAGCTGGTGTTACTTAACAGTACTTAACAGTACTTTAGTTTGCTGCACCACCAGGGCTCTTATTCTTCTTTTTTTGGGGGTATTTGGGAATTATTATAAATATTGGCCAGCATGCAGCATATTGAACTGCCCATGTTCCTGTTTCTAATTTGGATGTACTGGCAGTTGTAAAGCAGTAACTCTCCTTGCCACATAACTCAAAATGTTGTCTGTGTTTCACATCATCATCCTAGTATTTTTCCCACAAATGCAGAGTCCACTTTTTAGATCAACAAGCGCCATCTTGTGCAATAAAATGCAGCATCTGGGTCATTTTTCATGTCCACATTTATTGCATCTTAACATCTTTGCTTTGGCCTTCCATGTGGGCACTTTCCAGTGGGAAAGTGGGCGGTGATGTGGGCAACAGTGTGGGGTGCTGCTTGTAGAACATGATTGTAACACTGTAGACATTTCTCCTGTCTTTTCTCTGATATTGGTGTGAAAAATTGCAGGAGAAATGCCTACAGTGGTATGGCCATGTTGCTAGTGTTTCACTTGCAAAAATCAAATGCAATTTGTATCTTTTTGGAGATCAGGTAACTACACCTATCAAGGTGTGGCGGATATAACATTTCCTTGGTCTAGATATATAGTTGAATTGACAAACTTCTGGTTTTTGTGATATATTTGTCCATAATGTCTATTTCATTTACTTTTGCTTTGGTTTCCTCCAGGGGTGAAATCCAGCAGATTCTGACAGGTTCTGGAGAACCAGTAGCGGAAATTTTGAGCAGTTCGGAAAATCGGTAGCGGAAATTTTGAGTCGTTCAGAGAACCAGCAATTACCACCTCTGGTTGGCCCCAGAGTGGGGTGGGAATGGAGATTTTGCAATATCCTTCCCCTGGAGTGAGGTGGAAATGGAGATTTTGCAGTATCCTTCCCCTGCCATGCCCACCAAGCCACACCCACAGAACCAGTAGTAAAAAAAAAAAATTGGACTTCACCACTGGTGTCCTCCTTTCCCAACTTCCAGAGGCTGGTTCTTCTGGGCATGCTCATTCATTCATGTTCATTGAAGATGGATGGCTGCATGAATTTTTTTTTTGATTGGTGTCTATTACTACATGATCTTTTTATGGCTAATAAGGGCAAAATTCTTATTTTTGTAAACCACCTTGAGTCGCCATGTACGAATAAGCAGCAATATAAATTTTCTAAATAAATAAATACATAAAAATCAAGCTAATATTTGGTAAACGTGGAATCTTAGACAGTCACCTGTCATCAGTAAAGGGCGGGTTATTTCTTTTGTGCTGATAAACTAAGGATTTTTCCCCTTCATTCATTTACTTCTACAGTGGCAACTGCAGAGAGATTTGTGAGTAAATCTGACTATCTTTGGATACAGACAACAGGATGTGTATGTTATTTTGTTGAAATGTTAATAGCCTATGATGATAAGATAGGAGGAAAAGATGCTGCTGTAGAGGTCAGACACAATCGATGTGGTTTGATGTTGCCTGCATTGAAGTCTGTTTCAGAAGACAATAGTCCTGTAGCACTGATTTGAAAATAAGAATGAAGATGTAATATGACCCTTATCTGCATAGCCATTGCAATATACAAACAGTAAGTTTTCTGAATATTTTAATGGAGCAAAAGGGGTTTTCATAAATGGTTTTGAACTAATCGAGAAATGGGGGTACAGAAAAACCTGCTTCTTCTTATTTATTTAGCAAATGTTGCTTAAATATTTCTTTAAGAAGTCTGCAATTTTATGCCTACTTACTTACTACCAAATTTGGTGAAATTCACTTTGTACAGACATACAGTAGAGCAGCTTTTTCAACTTATCCACTTCCTTATGTCTGAGCAAGGGAGAAAAAACATTCTTCTAATGCCCTTGTTGTTTTTGCAAGTGGTCTTTCATTTTCCTTTTTGCTTCTGCCTGCTTAACTTTGGCCTTATCAAAGGCAGAAGCTGGCCCTCACTGCCAGAATTGGGCTGTAAAAGATTTTCTTAAGCTGTGATTGAAATAAAGAGATTGTTCTCTGAATGTCCTGTTTGGATCAACCTGTATAAATATTCTTTGGAGTTGAAAGAGAATATATCACACAGTGAGGAAGAGGGAAAAAAAGTTATTATGCTATACGAGGCACATTGAAATACTGTATTTTTCGGAGTATAAGATGCACTGGAGTATAAGACGCACCTTAGTTTTTGGAGAGGAAAATAAGAAAAAAGCTGATTGGCAGGTGGATCGGCCTCTCGGAATATCCCCAATCAGCTGTTCCCAGAGGTGAATTTTAGCAACAGGTTCCTTGGTTGTGAGCTCTGTGCCTTGCTTTTTTTTTTTTTTTTTTGCTTTTTGCTTTTTTTCCTACCTCTGAAAGCCTCCGAAACAGCTTCAAAAAAAAAGCCTCTGAAGCTCTTTTTGGGGGGCTTTTTTTTCTGAAGCTTTGTTTCTGATGCTTTTTTTCAGGCTCTGAAACCTCCATTTGAGAAGCCAGGCAGGGCTACATTCAGAGTATAAGACGTACCCAGATTTTCACCCTCTTGTTGGGGGGGGGGGGGAAGGTGTGTCTTATACTCTGAAAAATACGGTAACCATACTTCTATTTCTTTCTCTTTTTTCCTTTTTTCCTTTTTTTTTTTTTTTTTTTGATATGTGTTCTTTATTCCAAATTTCTATTCACCGCTTAGAGATGATACAATGTTTGGGATAGACAAATATTTATGGCTAGTCCTGAGAAAAGAAGGATTGAGGGTTACATTATAGCAATATTCCAGTATTTGAGGGGCTGTCACAAAGAACTTATTTTCAAAGCACCTGAGGGCAGGACAAGAAACAATGGATGGAAACTAATCAAGGAGAGAAGCAGCCTGGAATTAAGGAGAAACTTCCTAACTGTGAGAACAATTAACCAGTGGAACAGCTTGCCTTCAGAAGTTGTAGGGATTTCATCACTGGAGGCTTTTAAGAAAAGATTGGACAGAAACCTGTCTGAAATGGTATAGGGTCTCCTGTTTGAGTAGGGGGTTGGACTAGAAGACCTCCAAAGTCCCTTCCAGCTCTATTCTGATTGATTGAGGTGATATATAGAACCTCACACTACCTCTGTGATAGTACAAACTTAAATATTTTGAATTCATATGACTATGTAACAAAAAGGTCAGGCTCAATTCTATTTCAGTAACAATCCAATCCAATTTAGTATCAATGAGTCATGCTTTGCGCTGTTTCATTCATCACTAATTCACTATAGTCTTAACATGTTTCACTGATTTGAACTGATGAGCTTTGCCATGCAATAGAAACTATTCCTGTATAGCACCAAAGTAAAACAGTTTAAAATCAAGTCATGTCAAATCATCCCTAAGATTTACTTATTCGTTAACTTAATTGTTTTCCATCCCAAATGAAATTTGCTGTATGCAAATTAAATTAATACCAAGTGTCAGCATTTGAGCAATGCTCATTTCGCTTCCAATGATTTTTTTTTCCTCTTTCCATTTCCTTCATTTGTTTTAAAAGAATATTGGTCCCCCAACTCCCTCTGGCATTAACATGGCAGAAAAACACATATCTTCTCTCCTTCCTGTTGGCAAAGATGGAATAGCTATCAACAAATCAATAATACCTGGTGGTAAAATATTTATATTATACTTTACTGGGAAAGTGAATTTGGTTTTCTATTTCATTTCAATGGTTTGTGCTCATAGTGGCATACTTTTCTTTGAAAAATGAGGGATAGAATTCTAAACGCTGTAGTAACTTATCTCCCAGCTATCAGTGATTGGAAAAGAATTAATAAAAATAGAGGCCCTTTTACTTTTCCAGTGAAAGACATTTTAACTGAAGGCACACAGGGCAGTAATTAGTCGCATCTCACATTCACCGTCATTGGACACTAGTCCAATAGATCAAACACATTTGAATGCGGCCCACTTATTTGGTTGCTGGGTCATAATTTTGAATAACAGCACCGTTCGTGCAATGTGAGAGCGGGGACTGGTTTTAAGCCACCGAAGCACTCTGAAGTCTAGCGATGTTCAAGTACAACCCTGTGTTTATGTAGTCCCCAAAGTGTATCAAAGCTCAGATCCACAGAAATAAAAGAAAAGTCAAACAAAACAAGCATTAGACTGCGTAAAATAAGGTATGGACAAGGCAAACAGGTGAGGCATTGTTTAGGTGGCTAAGGTAGATCAATATCTGTACTTGCAAGCCAGGAATTTTGCCCGCTTTCCTCTGGCACTATGCAGATCATCTTACGGCCCGCAGACAGACTGTCGCCTAAGTCCAACTGACAGGCAACCTATTTCACCCCTGCAAAAGGGTGGGGGGAATCATAGCCATCTTCACTGGAAAAAAAGCATGTATGCTGCTATTAAATCACTCCAGGGCATACATGTGAAATAATATACCTAAGAACCACTTTCTTCTGATGAAGTTAAATTCATGTCCAAAATAAGCCAGGCTTTCTTTCCTCAAGGCCACACTAGTATATCTATTATGGGACTTATTGCTCTAGTGAAAGATACACATTGTCAGGACGGGAAATTATTTCTGTGACACGCGCTCTTCAGCTCCCCCCACTTACCCTCCATACACCATTCACACATAAATTCCCTTGAATTACCACAAATAGTATTGCGATAAGCAAGCTTCAAAATAGAGTGAACTCATTCATCAGGCAAAATGATCCATTTTATTGAAGTTCACCACAAAGCATTACTGATCTAAGAGATATAGTCTCAGTTTTTAAAATTAGCTATTTTATTTGATAAGCCTTTGATAAAACGCTGGGCTTAAAATATAGCTAAGATCAGTAATGCCTGTGTACTAAGATACCCTTAAAAAAAACACATTATTGTATTTTGGGCAGTAGAGCTACAGTATCTTCAATGTCAGCAAACCATGTGCCAGTTTCTGATAATTCAGTCAAGGAATGAGGAAAGCATTAAATTCATGCTTAAATTAATTAAATTAAATTAATCACATCAGAAAAGAGGAATGTGTAGAATATAGCCCTACAAAACATAACTTTTGCCTTCCCATAATAGCCCACTTTCTTTCACTTTCTTCACAATAGAATCCCAACTAGTAAATCTGTTTATGTTCATTTAAAATGTAGACATTAACTAGATGACACTCCTACAAAAGAAGACATTCTTTTACTAAGAGCTTACTAAGAGTGATAATGTTTACTTACCTATTTAAAGTCAAGTCAAAATTGACCAGTCAATAGCAATGTTAAGAAATCTGTCAAATAGACTTGCTTAGCTTACTGCCTGATGTCAACCTAGCAGTGTGTATGTATGAAGTTTCAACAAAGCACAGCATAGTATGTGCCTTTGTATCAACAATGGCATGCTGTATGAGCATTTCTAATTTGCCACATTGCAATTAAATTACAATTCTTTAACACTTTACTATCAGAGGTAAGGATTCAATTTAGAGAATGAGCCTTTATCAATCTCAGTTCCTGCTACATGTACTAATATGGTTGTCTCCTAAAGAAATATTTCCTTTGAATAATTACATTTATTCAACATCCATTTATTCTTGACCCTATCTCTTTTTAATTTACCACACATATTTCTTCAGAACCCCTGTCCTACTCCATTCTAATTATTTTTAGGTTTTCCCTGGCAAATACTATTTTCCTGTCCATATGTCAAAGTGGGAAGAACAACATACAGCTATTTTCACTTCTTACAACACCCATACAATCTTGTAGCAGGCCATATATAACCTACTACCTTTCTTCTACCATTTGCATATTATAAAAATTTCTCCAGTTTTAATAAGCAGTGTACTAAGGCACACAAATTCATTTATGGCTAAATGGTTTTTTCACTATTTATAACTTACAAACATACATTCCAGGGTGGGTTCTACTTACCTTTACTACTGGTTCGTAGCGGGGCCGCGTCCACGTGCTTGCTTTGCTCACTTGTGCGCACACTCTTCTGTGCATGCGCAGAAGCATTTTGATGATGTCAAGGTTGGTGGGCGGAGCCTCCCGCCGGTTTTACTACCGGTTCTATAGAACCGGTGCGAACCGGGGTCAACCCACCACTGATACATTCCATTTTTCCTGTCAAACACAACTTCTTTGATGCTGCATACATTCATTTTCAGGTCCATATTGCTCACGCCATTATAGAATCCATCTAATATTTGGATTCTCAGTCAATCATACCATTATCTACATATATCAATGCACCATTAATAAGTATTCCATATACATTTATCAATAAACACACTGTGGATAATACAATTCTTGTTCAATCCCCTGCCCAATGAAGAACCATTTGCTAAGTTTTTTAATTTTTTTCTCAAGTATTGCATAATCACTTTTTTATTAAGTTCAACAACCAACTAAACATTCAATTGCATATTCATGCAAAAGTTTCCATAATTTGGGCCCATTCATTTTACAATTCACTTTCTCTAAAGGAACAAAAAATATTTTTTCTAACATTCTTAAATTTTCAGTGGCTGTTGTAGAGCAAACATCTACTCTACAACTACTAAATTCGTATTGCACCATCCAAATTCTGCACTTTGTAATATCTCTTATCTAATTGTTGCTTTTAATTGGGATTCATGATTTTTCCTGATTGATATTTCATTATATGTTGTTATTCTTTTAAATTACAGTTTGAGATGTGTGGGTATATATATATATATTTAAAAGTATATCTGTTTGAATTGCTTGTAAAATTGCAAGAGTCAACCACAATTAAGATTGTCTGCCAACATAAATAAATTGATTAAAAATAGATAAATAGTTTAACATTTCTGCAATCATACTGTCCACACCTGCCATCATTTTCAACATTCTATTTTTGACAGTTATAATTTTCTTTTCACTTTTTTTTTCCTTGAGCACTAACATCTGGAACATTCAAGAAATCATTCCTGTACAAATCTTTAAAATAATCATTCCAGCATTCTCTCAATTTAGTTTTACCCAAATGATTTTATCACTTTTTACTTTCACTCTGTGAAGCTCCTTGTTTAGCCCTTTTGATTCACTTCCATTGTATTTTATTACTGAAATCACTGTACACTTTCTCTGTTATTTTATTCAGTCATCTTAAACAGTAAATCATATACTCAGCTCAACAAGAAGATCACAGAAAGTGATTATAAACAACACAGTTGTCAAAATGATTCACTGGAACTTCTGTACAGCTTGGTGGGAGCTTAATTAATGGTTATGGGCGCAACTTGTTGTGCCTGCGTGACACCCCTCCTGCGCGAGCTGCACTGGCTCCCAGTGGTCTTCCGGGTGCGATTCAAGCTGTTGGTCATCACCTTTAAAGCACTCCATGGCACAGGACCCGGGTACCTTCGAGACCAACTTCTGCCACCAATAGCCTCCCACCGGCCAGTTCGCTCCCACAGAGAGGGTCTCCTCAGGGTGCAATCAGCCAAGTTATGTTGGCTGGTGACACCCAGGGGGAGGGCCTTCTCTGTGGGAGCCCCAGCCCTGTGGAATGAACTGCCCCCGGAAATATGTAAGATCTCCGAACTCCGGGTGTTTCACTGCACACTGAAGATCGTGTTGTTCCGCCAGGCCGGGCTATCAACATAATAATTTTAAACTGGGGTATTTTAAATTTTTGGGGTTTTAAACCGGGCCAAATCTATTTAATTATTTTAATTTTTAATCATTGTTTTGTCTTGTGTTTTTAAATTGGTTGTACACCGCCCTGAGTCCTTCGGGAGAAGGGCGGTATAGAAATAAAATTATTATTATTATTATTATTATTATTATTATTATTATTATTATTATTATTATTATTATTTAATCTTTAGTGAGATTCACAGCCTTTGAGGCTGGTTAATAGCTCAGCAGCTCGAGTCCTAACCAAGGACCTAGGAACTGTTAAGGTATCGTCGGAGGATGTAAGCTGTTCCGAGTAAGGTGGTTTTTTGTAGAGTCAAAATGTTCAAGTCCGGCAAATTTAGAATTTCTAAATAGCGGGGTAGCCCTTTGGGTATTGCTCCAAGGGCTCCAATTACAATTGGGATAACACACGATTTTTTTTTCCACAGTCGCTCAAGTTCAATTTGCAAGTCCCGATACTTTGTGATTTTTACTTGCTGCTTATCTTCAATACGTGCATCACCAGGTATTGCAATGTCAATGAACCATACTTTTTTCTTTTCAACTATTGTTATGTCAGGTGTGTTGTGGACCAAGTGCCTGTCAGTCTGAATCCTAAAGTCCCACAAGATCTTGAGTTTCTCATTCTCTAAAACTTTCTCAACTTGATGTTCCCAGTGGTTTTTGCTGTACTCAAATCCAAACTTCTGGCACAATTTCCAGTGAATGATCTTAGCAACACGGTCATGGCGTTGTAGGTAGTCAGTTTGTGAAATTTTGCTGCACCCACTGATCAGGTGGTCGACTGTCTCATCTTTCTCATTGCAGAGGCGGCATTTGCTGTTGGTGGTAACATGTTGAATTTTTGCCTTCATGCAGTTTGTGGCTAGGGCTTGTTCTTGAGCTGCCAAAATAAAGCTTTCTGTTTCTTTTTTCAGTACTCCTGATCTTAGCCAGTTCCAAGTTAGTTTCTGGTCAGCTTTGCCTTCAATACTTTTCAAGTATTGGCCATGCAGAGCTTTGTGTTTCCAATTTTCAGCTCGCTGCTCAATTACTTCTTTCTTATATTCTGCTTTTGTTCTAGTTGTCTTTAAAAGGCCTCCTTTATTTACTTCCTTAATCATTGGTTCTTCACTTTTCTGGATGTAATCATTCAAGCTGCATTTTTCTTCTTCCACAGTCTGCTTTACTTGTTGGAGTCCTTGACCACCCTCTGCTCTTGGTAAATATAATCGGTCAACATCACTTTTAGGGTGCAAGGCATGATTCATTGTCATAAGCTTCCTTGTTTTTCTGTCCAAATTGTCTAACTCCATCTGGGTCCAGTCAATTATTCCTGCAGAGTATCTAATCACAGGTATAGCCCAGGTATTTATGGCTTTTATGATGTTTCCTCCACTCAATTTGGACATTAATATCTTACGAATTCGCCGAATGTACTTGGCTGAAGTTAATTCCTTGACTTTATTATGCATTAAGTCAGAGGCTTCTAAAATCCCCAAGTACTTGTAGCCTTCTTCTGATTTTACTGCCTTTATCATTTCTTCATTCTCTAGTTCTATTCCATCCTCTTCTATGATTTTGCCTGCTTTGGTTGCTATTGTTGCACATTTGTCAATTCCAAACTGCATTCCAATGTCTTGGCTGAATTCTTTTGTGTTTTCAATTAATAAATTCAGTTCAGCTTTTGTTTTACCAAACAGCTTCAAATCATCAAATTATTATATTCAATATATATTCAAATTATTATTATTATTATTGTTGTTGTTGTTGTTGTTGTTGTTGTAAAAAATAGTCAAAAATGAGAAGGTTAGAATATTGCAGGATTTCCAAATACAGACTGATAAGATCCATAACCAGATATAACTGTGGTTGAAAAGAAGAAAGTGTGAATAATTTATGCAGCAGTACTAGAGGATAGTAGAAGACAGAGAATTGGAGAAGATCAGAAAGTATCAAGATCTGAAAATCAAAACTGAAAGTATATGCCATAAACCAGCCTAGTGGTTCCACTGGTAATTGGCACACTGGGTGCCGTACCAAAAAAATCTTGGACAGCACTTGAAAAATGTCTGCATAGACAAAATTTCCACCTGCCAATTGCAAAAGGCTATACTGCTTGGATCACAAATATACTTATACTTTAATACGCCATTAAAACATCCTAGGTTCTCAGGATGAACTCAATGTGTATAAAGGCCAACCCCAACTAAAGAACTGTCAGCTATGTCTTCATATCACTGTGAACAGAGACCAATAATAATTCTAAAAATAGGACAAATTTAAAAATAGTATTGTAGGAAAATAATTCCAAAACTGTTTACCATATTGCTCAGAAGCTTCCTTGTCTCTATAGAGTAACATACATAAAATGCCCTGAAGATTCTAGGATTATGGTTTACAATATTCTGGATGTGATTTCAGATTTACTTTGGAACATGTACATATTTTGTACAAAGCAGAATAATACATTCCCCTTGTAGATTTCCTTCAGACAAATTTAGCAATTTCTTGACATGTATGTGTTTGCTTGCCCTGAACTATTTAATCAGAAAGCAATGTTTGAATGTTGACATTTCAAGATCAAACTCAAGCTTTATTCTAAAGACAGAAAAGCATGTTGCTTTAGTCCCCAGAGAGTAAAGGTCACTTCTCTATGCTAATGCACATCACATCACTGAATGAGAACAAGTGCTTAGTTTCTCCAAGGAATCATACAAGTTACTGATTTTGTAATCATTATTTTCTGCTTTCCCTTTCTTTATGGCTGAGGAAATATAATTTACTTGTCAGACTGCAGTGGTTGATATAAATCTTTATCTTTCCTTTCAAACAGGTTTTTCTGAAATATTATATTATAAACAACTGGCATATTTAATTAAACAACTAGCTTATTCTGAGCAGAACAAAAGAGTGTGATTATATTAATTCAGTGTGTGGACCTGTGACCTAAGCTGAAAGAAAATATGTTCAGTTCCACAAGGTATGATTAGTTTAATTCCAAAGATAGATATGTGGCAGAATTTAAACCAACTACCTCATATCTATTCCATATCTTTGTGATTGTTCAAAACAGAAGTCCACATAAAATGCCAGGTATACATTGATGGTAAGATTGATAAACTGTAACTTTCTCATTTAATGTTTATTTCTAATCTTTAATTGGTCATTAACTGAAATATTCATCTTAAAAAAACTGATACACTTTTAATATATTGTTTCAACTAGCACATTCAAATAAAAGTAGCTCTGAAATCTACTGATATTTATTATTTATTTATTATATATATATTCTATTCTTTGAATAGGTAGGAAGAAAAGGGTTGGATTTTTCTCACTCTTTGATTTTCAATCAACAAGAATTCAAATTTTAATTTTAAGAAGATCAGCATCAAGGACATCTACTCTGATACTGAGAGAAGAATCATTCAAAACATCAAGGTACCTAATTAAAGTCCACCTACCATCTAATCAAAGTCTCACCCATATTTATTTATTCTCCCTTGACTGATAGCACATATGTAATCTGTTGCATTTTATTTTGCATTGAAATAATGGGAAACATGCCCACATTTGGAAATAAGCGGTTAATTATTCACTAATCTATAAGACAAGTATCTATCTTCCCATCCTTGTTCTGTTCTCTGCCTCTTGCTAAGTAAGGCAACGGCAAGAATGAAGATGTTCTTACCCCAATCCTGTAATGAATGAAATGTAAAAGGCTGCGTTTTGGTACCCATTCTGTTTATTTTTGTTTCTTTAACTGAACAGATGAAGCATTTTGGATCCAGATGTGACAACGACACTATTGTCATTATCTCGGCAGAGCTACTAGATTGTTGCTGTTGTTGCTTTTATCACATCCCCTGAGTATATTCATATTTTTCTCTGGAGAAAACACATCAGATACAAAGCACTGAGTCCTCTCTGCATCTATAGGATGGAAAATTGTCACAAATGTTTTAGAACGGAAACTTCTTTAACTATCTGGTAATCTTAAAGGATTTACTAGTGGAAAAAAATTAAAAAGACTAATTTGCTGAGATGGACGGCTATAGAAATCAGATAGGTAGGTAGGTAGGTAGGTAGGTAGATAGAAGATAGATAGATAGATAGATAGATAGATAGATAGATAGATAGATAGATAAAATTAAAGTGGAACTATGACAACTTCAAAGAAAAGTATAATATTTAATGGCAGAATAAATAATAAGTGCATTGAATAGCAGTCTATATAATATGTACCATACAGATTTTATTTTTCAGTCCTAAATCAATTTACTTGAAAATGATTCCTTCTGATTTCTGTTGAGTCAGCCATTTTATACTGGCAGAATTACAAACTGCAAGACAATCGTGTCGATCTATTTGGGTGTGTTTTTGCTGTCCACAGAAAAACAGACAGAGACACCTTTCATTATTTTTCATTGCCTTTATGCAATTTAAAATGACTGCTTATCATATCTAAAATGTGCCCCCATTTTCTCTCTCAACTTCTATTGTGCAAGTACATGTGTATACACATGCAGAGATAAATTCTAATAAATCTCTGAAGAGATTTTTTCTCTAAGGAGCTCATGACACATTTTAGAATGTTATTCCCACCACAAATGTCTTAAGAAGAAAAATAGGAACTGACTTATACTTAAGTCACCCAATGACTGAACAATTTCATGGCTGAGAGGAGATTTGAATCCAATTTTCTCTTAGATCTTAGTCCAACATTTGACTGAATGACATTCTATCTATGTGTCTGGCCTTTAAACATTCCTTCTTTTAGAAATTAATAGTTGAGCTAGGGGAATTATATACAATAGTCAATATTAAATATGATCTCAGATATTGTGACAATGTGTTGTCTTATACCACAAAAACAGCAATTTCTTGAAAACCTGCTTATTTAGATTATAAAGATAGTAGCATCTATTCGCATGAACAACAAAAAATGCATATTTGATTAAACCAAAAGCTGTGTACTCCAACAATCTGCTCTAAAAAAGTGGCCAACCAATTGATTTTAAGAAGTCTGAAAAGCAGAATTATAGTTCAATAGCACCCTCTCATTTATGTTTTCCACAGAGTGATTGTCAAACACATGCTGAATCAAATGTGAAGTTAAATAACCACCAGTAGCCTTTTCCCACCACAAACCTTCCTAATTCCCTTTTAAAGCTATTCTAAACTGGTACATTTTCTACTATAAAATTTCATATTTATTCAGGGATCCTATAATAAAAGCTCTCCCTTTTATTTTTCCTGAATCTCCCACTTTTCACTTTGTTGGATGACCCCAGATCCCTGTGTCATATAGTACTGAATCTCCAGACTATATCTAACTGTATATACCTTTATCACTCCTTTCATTCCCTCTTTTCTCCTATAAATCCCAAAGTTCTCAAAGAGGACAAAGGTTGCAAGGTGATTTCTCTGACCCCTTGACATTTTGGTTGTTTTCTGCACATTTTCCATAATTTTCTCTTTAAAATGTGCTGATCATGTAGATAAGTGGTCTGCCAAACCTAAGTTCTATATGGTATTTTCAATTGATGCCTTAATGATTGCCACTGTTTTTCATAGCAATCACATACTGATCCAAATGATTCTCTACAACATCCCAAGAAACCTTTTCTGGTGCATTACTACCTGCTTGTACTTTATCAATATATGCATGAAGTTTAGACATTGGCCAACTTGTATCCTTTTCCTTTTCAAAATTGTGAGGACACTATATTGTGCCTTAAAAGCAGAATGTGTCACATGGATATTCTAAGATGTCCTAATTAACAGAAATATATGAAATAGGTATATTTAGACCTCTGTGAATATTTCATAACAGCAACATGTACTCAAAACCTTGCATCTGTTTAGAGCAGTAGGGATATTTGAAAGTAAGACAGACTGCACGCATAACAAAATGTTCTTCTTTCTACACTTCTTCAGTTGAAATTGGGAAGAATCCAATGGAAGCTTGGAACAGGTCTATGCTTTCAGAATATAAACTGTATTGTTGTTGTGTTCTGCTGGGTTGTAGCTAATTTCTAGTGATCTCATGGATAAGCAACCTCCGAGCTGTTCTGTCTCTCACCTTATTATTCAATTCTTGCAGGTACATTCCTGAAGCTTGTAGCACTCCATTTAGGCACTTTCTGTGCTATTGGCCTGATCTATCCATCTTGACAAGGTTTATCAGTTTCCCTATAGATACATCATTTGTATTATATATCCAAACTACAATAATTTTTTATTTCATTATCATTGTTATCAATAAGCATTCAGCCCAGCAGTGAAATCCACTTACTTTCACTACCAGTTTGGGAATGGGGGCACACGGGAGAGTGGGTGCACTATGCACATGTGTGCCTCTTCTGTGCATGTGCAGAGCATTTTTAACATGTGCAGAGGATAATAATGGGACATAATGATGTCCCGGTGGGTGGGTGGAGCCTCCCGCTGCTGACACTACCAGTTCATGCGAGCTGGATAGAACCGGCCGGATATCACTGCTGATTCAGCCTTGAACACTTTCAAAAGTGAATGGCTGATCTTCTTGGCTATCCAAGAAAAGTGAGACAACTTCCTTCAGCACCATAGTTCAATCTTTTTCTTCTTACTCTCATGCAGAGTCCATCCCTCAAATCTGTACATCGTAACAGAGAAGATCAGTAAGTGGACTATTCTGATTTTTTTCTTAATTGCAATGTCACAAAATATTTTCTAGGCTCCCAAGACTTTTTTCCCCTCTCTATGTACACTGAATCTTCTTTGTGCATCCAGTGTCTGGGACCAAACATTCTGATCTTAGAAGATTGACACTGTCAATCACTTCTATCACTACATAATTTATCTTACACTCCTCTAGTTTTCCAAGACATTATTTTTGTTTTCTCTGTAAGAAAGCCCAACCTTTCCGTTCTTCTGTTTCAATTTTAGAATGATCATTCTCATAAATCTGTTTCAGTTTCTGCAACCAAGGTAATATCATTCAGATATCGAGGGTTACTGAAATTCCTTCCATTGATTTTGACACCAACGTTCAGTTCTTCCAGACTAGTGGCATGTGTAATGTATTCCTTGTACAAATTGAACAGATATGTTGAAAACCTGTTGCTATATTTCATCAAATTAACTGGTATCTTTTCAGAGGGTGAAAATACCTTCCATCTCAATGTTTTCATAATACATGTTCTTACTCCTTAATGTTCAGAACTCATTTATGGTAGTCAAATATTTATCTCTTGGTATATTGACTAAGGATTAATTTAATAATCAGTCAGATCAATAGATTTACATGTTTTTAACTCATACTGAACCACAGCCATATCTAAAGAATTTGCCTGCTTCGCTATAATGTGAAATTGCTTAAATTGCATCTTTGTCAATCTCTCTATTCAGAACTCAAGATCATAGTAACAAAATAAAGTTAAGTGAATGTACAACTTCACAGTCCATAGCTGATATTAGTTATTAACTCAGCTGTCTCCTCTTTCTTCTCATTTAGTTCTACCCTCAATTCTTTGCACCCACTTCCTGTGATTCCAATTCTATGGAAAGCACTCTGAAGCCATTTTTGGCTGACCATTATCTTAGTGACACAGGATGCAAAATCTGGAGATTGAAAACAATTTAGTGCAGTGCCATAAATCCAAATACTTCATCATAAAAAAAAAAAAAAGATGTCTACCACAAGAGTTTGGTCCCTGCTGATTAAAACAAAAAGTAAATGAAGCTACTCTAAGACATATTATGCATGTAAACATATTTCTTCCTTTCAATACATTGTAGAAGAAAACAAACAATATACAAAAATGAAGGACTCAAAGTACAGTTCAGTATGTCCCACTATACCAAAGAATTATATGGCAGCCTACATTTAATTGTATTTAAAATTTTAAATACAATTTTAAAATTTTAGAAGATCAAATTTTAGGAGATCAAAATAACCTATTATCAAAAACATATAAAAATCTGATTGCAACATTTGCTTTTATTTTCATTGAGTTAGTAGATAAAGTTTGTGTATAGGATGTTATAAACCTGAATATATGTGTAACAATAGATAGATAGATGATAGCTAGACAGACAGACAGATAGATATCCCCAAACAGAAATTTTATCAGTAATGAAATAAATATATCACACACCCACAAACACAGGGATGAAATTCTCCCAGTTCAGACCGGATCATCCGATCCGGTAGCAATGGAGGCGGGTGGTTCGGAGAACCAGTAGCAAAAATCCCTGCCCCCCCCCACATGCCCAGCTGAGCCGCACAATCATCAGAGGTTTTTTTTTACTTTTAAAAGCATTTTCTCTACAACCTCTTCAGGCAAAAAATGCTTTTAAAAGTAAAAAAAAAAACCTTTGATGATCACGTGGCTCAGCTGGGATCGTCAAAGGCTTTTAAAAGAAAAAAACCCTTTTTTTCTTTTAAATGCCTCTGACGATCCCAGCTGAATTACCTGATCGGCAGAGGCTTTTTAAAAAAGCCTCTGACGATCAGGCAACTCAGCTGGGATCGTCAGAGCCTTTTGAAAGCATTTTTTTACAACCTTGCCAAAGAGGTTGTAGAAAAAATGGTTTTAAAAGAAAAAAAAAATCGGCCACGCCCACCCAGTCACATTACCCCTCCCCACCAAACCACGCCCACAGGTTAAAAAAAAAACAAATTTTAAATAGTAACAAATTTTAGATTTCACCACTGCACAAACATGAACATATATCTTGACATTATTTTAAATAATTTAATTATTTATGCTTAATATATTGTATTTATTGAATATAAAAAATATGGACCACCAACAGTCAACAATTATATTTAAAGGTTAGATATTTTCAAAATTCTATACAGTTAGTTCTCAACGTATGACTAGAATTTCCCTGGTCTAAGTGATTTAGTCATTAAATGGGTTGTGGCGGATTTTATGAGGATTCTTTTGTTGTGGTTGTTAAGTTAAGCAATCATTAAGGGAATCATGCAATTTTTAAATGAATCCACCTCCCCAGATTGACTTTGCTTATTGGAAGCTCTCTGGGAAGTCACAAATTGTGATCACACAACCTGGAATGCTACAACCATCATAAATACATGATAGTTGATAGATAGATATATACATTCAATTTTTGTGGCTCAAACACTAGCAGTGTGGTTTTTTTAAAAAAAATGTGCTCTTTTAAATGTGTCAGGGTTGTTTCATACATTGTGATTTATCATTTTGAGACTGCATGGTGTCCAAATCTTTCCTCCATAAATGGAATCTTCCTATACCTATAATTTCTCCTACATATTCTCCAATCATCCCCAGAATACTGGAAGCTTCCTTTGAAACAGATATAAAATATGTATAGATCCAGGAGATCCAGAACAAATAGAAATCTTCTAGGATAAAGTGGAGTACAGTCCCATGGGGAACGGGAAGCAGCTCAGGAATGGAAGTGAATTAAAGGTATAGTTTGGGAAGAAATTAGGCTTAAAATTAACTTGCCTTCTAAAGCTACAGAAGGGGAAATACGTTAAGATCATGAAAACTAAGTATACTTACTTTTCATGGTTGGAAGGAAAAAATAAAATTAGATAACTGGATGAATTCAAAAGTTTGAAAAAATGGAGAATAAACTAAATGCTTTTAATATACATCTAATGATATTTAATCAGTTACATTATTATAAAACATAAAAAGAAGTGTTTTCACTCCCTTTCCTCTAGATCCCATGTTTCTTGTAAACCTGTTCTAGAGTCCCCCAATTATCTGTAACAAACACAGTAAGGAAACAATTACAGTTGAGGGTAAGAGTGACTCCATCAGCCATTGGTGTGTCTATTCAGACATCTCCAAGATGTGGGGAGGGGAGGTCAGGGGTGAAATTAATGAAATAGTGTATATCTGCACTGCTGATGTATTTGGGGTGAAAAATCTGGAAGGTATGTGCAGTGGTGGGATTCAATCAGTGTAACAACTGATTTGCTTCGCACATGCACTGAACGGGAGATCCACGCGTGCGCAGTACATTTGAAATCAGCACCTTCTACTGCAGCTGCAGTGAATAAAACAGCAATCTGCACTGCCGCGCCAATCAGCTAGGCTTCAAACAAAGGAAATAAAGGTAGGTATAGTGTAGGGGCGGGTGGGCAGACCCAGCTGATCGTTGGAGTGAACCAGTTTGCTCTCAGCTGATTGTCGGAGTTACTGGTACACACGAACCAGTCCAAACCGGCAGAATCCCAACAGTGGTGGGTTTCAATTTTTTTTACTACCAGTTCTGTGGGTGTGGCTTGGTGGGCATGGCATGTCTTGATGGGTGTGGCTTGGTGGACGTGGCAGAGGAAGGATACTGTAAAATCTCCATTCCGACCCCACTCCAGGGGAAGGATACTGTAAAATCTCCATTCTGTCCCCAATCCAGGGAAGGTTACTGAAAAATCCCCATTTCCTCCCAATCAGCTGGAACTTGGGAGGCAAAGAATAGATGGGGGCGGGGCCAGTCAGAATTTTTACTACCAGTTCTCCAAACTACTCAAACTTTCTTCTACTGGTTCTCCAGAACTGGTCAGAACCTGCTGAAACCCACCTCTGAATCCCACTCCTGGGTATGTGTCTGAACACATGTATATACAAAAACATAATTTTATGGTGCAAGGGAAAATAAATGATATCCAATATTTGCTATGAATTATTCATTCAGGAATGGTTAATATCATATTGAAGATATTTTCTATGTGCAACTCAGTGATATAAGACCCTCAGAATGAGAATGAAAGGGGTCATTTTCTAGCCATTTTTTATTTTTGCACAAATGCAGAGCCAATGGATTAACTCTGCTGTTTACTAGATGTCACATGTATTGCCGATCAAACATCTGTGGAACACAATATCTGCTAAATGTTAGTCAAGGATCATTTACCTTCAAAGAGCTTATTGATTTAAAATCAAAGCAGCTTATAAAATTAACTTCTTAAGGAAAAGAACACTACACATTTTTATATTATCGCTTACCCTCATTGTTTAAAATTGTAATATCTTGTGCAACGGACACTTGAATACACAGAATGATCATCATGCAAGCCTCATCTTTTAAAGCATACAATATTAACAGTGCTGTTTGTAATTCGGGAAGCGAGGATGATGATGTCCAAGACTGGCTTTTAAAACTGTTAATGAGCACTGGCAATGTGAAAAAAGATGGATTAGGTAGATGTAATGAGATATGATTAAAGGGTGTAAGCACTGAAGGGTGTTGGAAAATTCTTTTCAGAAAGAATATAATTAGTGTCTTGTAAAAGTACTTAGTAGATAAGATTTTTTTTAAAAGAAAGGTTAAAATAAACACATACTATATGACAAACCTGCATAATTATTTCTCCCCTCTGGTGCTTTTATGTACTTAATAATCTACAGAATTTTTCCAGATAAATAATGTTTATTGAATATTTGCTGAAACTTCAACACACAATTGAAGTGATTTTAATTGCAAAGCACGAAAAGGGCAAGTGCAGATATGTCCAATGTAGAGTTCTTTGTTGATTTATGTAATGAAGCTAATAATATGCAATGTACCTGGAATTTAAACAAACAATTTTGCCTCTTTAAAGCAAACCTCCTTTAAGTTGCTTAGTAAATTTTAATTCTTTATTAAAATGCAAGGAGTTGTTTTTCCAAGGTAATAATTTCAAAATACACTCTCATCAACAAATATATAAGAGGGTTTTTTTTTTAAAAAAAAAAAGCTTTAAATTAAGCAACTTCTAAAAGCTCATATTGGAGTACATACGCAATATATGTGTATGCACACATGCACATTCATGGGTGTAGACACACACAAAAGACTTGATGTAAACGTTTGACAATACGCTACAAATGGCACTGCTGCAAAACTTCAGAAAAATCTCAGTTGTACAATTAATCTTAATGTTAGAGCTTCAACTTTTCAAATAATCTGTTCTGAATGTAAATCTTGACTTTAAATATTGAGGTTAACTTGAAGTAGCTTTGATGAACAACAGTGGATTTATTTTATTACAATCAATTATATGGTTAACACCTGTGTTCCCTATTCCCCAAACTACCACCCCCTGGTGTGGAGCAATCCATGGGGAAGCAGTTAATGTTTGCCCAGAGAGAAATTAGTATGTAAATGACATGGTAACATTGCACATGATAAGTTTCTCCATGCTGGTGTTAGGAGGTTATCTAGGCCAGCATCTGTTTCTCCACCCTCCCCTTGATCTTTCCATTTTTGTTGACACCCACTTCACCAATCTTGAAACAGCTACATTACATTTTCTGATTGTATCAAACATACATTAAACATTTTCCCCAAAATTTTCTCTCTTCCTGTCCTTCACTTTTGCCTATTCCATGCTGTAATAACCACATGGCATTTAAGCGAGATTTTACTCATAACATGGTGGGCAGGAAGGCTAAAATGTACCTGATAACAATAAGACACTTAAAGGGGAAGGTAGATATTTTTGATGATGAGATAGTGTCATGGGACTTGAAGGAAAACAGAAAACTCTTTGAAGCCTATAGTATGCTTAATTTAATCATGCATTTTTCTGGGGTCACAAAACCCTGAACTACAGTATAATTGTTCAATACAAAAAGCTAAAAAGTTGGGGTATACCATCATCCAAACACACAAAACAATGGCCAATGGTGGTTGGTGGTAGGCATAATACTGTAGCACTAGCACTTAGACTTATATACCACTTCACAGTGCTTTACAGCCCTCTCTAAGTGGTTTACAGAGTCAGAATATTGCCCCCAACAATCTGGGTCCTCCTTGGAAGGATGGAAGGCTGAGTCAACCTTCCATCCTTCCAAGGATGGGTCGGTGAGACTTGAACTGCCAAACTGGCAGGATGAAAGTAAAGGTAGAAAATATTTCTCATTTTTTCATAGGTTTAAGTCATATAAGTGAAAATTTACTCTAAGTTTTGGGAAGTGGATGATACTACAGTACACATAAGTTTTGAAAATCTTTGGGAAAAAATATTTCTAAAATATTAACAGGAAAGCCAGTTTGTACTACTAATTAGGGTGCCAGGCTAGAAACTAGGAGACCATGCATTCTACTCCTGGCTTAGGCATAAAATCAGCTGGGTAACTTTGGGCCAGCTACTCTGAATCTTAGAATGAAGACAATGGCATTATTCAATTCTGGCTTCATTGCACTGAGCAACCAAAATCAAGCCTTCAGTTTTGTTTTCATTTAATGTTCCAATTGTAAGCCATTGCCAGGTTTTATCTTTATTCATTTCCCCCTTGACCTTTTTTAAAATTGACCATGTACTTGTTGTTATGACTATATTTTATATAGTCTATATAGACTATTTTATTATTATTGTCTTCATGTTAAATATAGTCTATATTAGAGTAGAGGCCATAGCCAACCAATCTGGGATATTTCTTTATGTCTTTGCTGAATCAGAAAGGCTAAATCAGTGATGAGGTAGCCAACACTGAACTAGTAAAGCAATAGTGAAGAATTCAGTAAAGCAAGAGAATTAACAATAAGTCCTATATTTGGGTTGTTTCTGCAGGAGGCAGATCAGTTTGCTAAGTTTTTATCATTGATACAATAATGGGTATATGCTTCCAAAATTGCCCTAACATGTACTATTAACTGCAACACTCTTTGCATATTAGCTTGTGATGGGCATGTGGCTGGTCCCTGTGGCAACAAAATGCCAAACTAGATGGAACTTGGATTTGGTCCAGTGAGTCTCTTATGTTCCCATCATTGTATAACTGCAATTCTAGCTGAACAGTGCCAAGAAAAGGAGCCAGAATGTTGGAACTTGGAGTGCAGTGAAGGAGGATTAGTGCACAGTGTTTGCTAAGTATGCTTACTTAGAGGTTAGTCTCACCTTCTATGACAATCTAACATTACTTTTGCAGTCGTGTAGATTGGCACGGTTTATAAGCACTGTTGTTATAAACAAACAAACAAATAAAATATGTTCTTTAAGTTGTGAAACACAGAGAACCTATTGGTTCATTTCTGTGATTCTCACTGAGCTTGATTTTGTAAACCAAATGTGTTGTGGGTAGAAGAGAATGCTCATAGCCACCCTCTCCCCTTTAAGACAAGGATAGAAAAGCAGCCCTTTTCATCTCCTTCTTGATTACTGCTTGTCTGAGAAATGAGCTGGGCCAGCACTTTCCACGGGGAGGTAAACTCGAGCGGTTACTTAGAAGATGTCCAGAGATCTTTTTAAAAATATTACACTTTGTCCCACTTTCTTCGTTTCTTTGCTTTATGTGGATATGTTTATGCTCCTTTCGCATTGTTACCCTTAAATGGTAGCCTTCCTGTAAGAGAATATTCTGAAAAATCAATCTTTTGGAAATTTTTCTTCTGAAAATTTGATGACCCAAATTACTTGGATTGGAGAGGTTTGCTATTAAATTCCATGGGAACGACGAGGTTTATTATTCTTATTATTCATTTCGTGTATAAATGTGTACAGTATATGTACTGTGTGAATATATGTATATGAATATATACTGTATAAAGGACATGGTGGCTCAGTGGCTAAGATGCTGAGCTTGTTGATCAAAAGATCGGCAGTTCAGCGGTTCGAATCCCTAGTGCTGCATAACGGGGTGAGTTCCCGTTACTTGTCCCAGCTTCTGCCAACCTAGCAGTTTGAAAGCACATAAAAAATGCAAGTAGAAAAATAGGGACCACCTTTGGTGGGAAGGTAACAGTGTTCCATGCCCCTTTGGCATTTAGTCATGCTGGCCACATGACCACGAATATGTCTTTGGACAGCGCTGGCTCTTTGGCTTTGAAACGGAGATGAGCACCGCCCACTAGAGTTGGGAATGACTAGCACATATGTGCGAGGGGAATCTTTACCTTTTATATACTGTATATTCATTCCAGCATAAGTTAACACTGTGGTTTACCAAGAAAAAAGGTTCAGGAAAGCAAGAAAAAAACCCCCCTAAATTAACAAACTCTTAGAGAAAACATTCAAATGTAACATTAGATGGGGTGGGGGGCATTCCAAATTACACTGTTGATCCCTACAATTTAGAGTTGGCTATATGGGCTGGCAGAGTAAGTCTCTGGGATTCCAGATATGAATATTATTTTTGCTCTGGCTTCAACTATGTACGGTAGCATGTGAACTCTAATCTCCTTTTGCAACAAGCTGATGGAATCACTGTTGTGGCCCCGCCCTCTGAGCCTATCTCATTGGAGGAAGAAAGCTCCGAACATGAGGAAGAGGAGTCAGCCAGGCCTCCCTCTCCAGGCCCCTCCCCTCTGGCACTGTCTCAGGTGCTGGCCGAGGAGAGGAGATTAGCCAGGAGCCAGGTGTCTCGGATGAGAGCGAAGGAGAGCCGTCATTTCTGGATGCACACCAACGAAGGCGTGATAAACGGTTGCAGCAGTTAAGGAGGCATGCTAGGGATTAGAACTGAGTCACTGGGCCACACCCCAGAAACTATATAAGAGAGGGTGGTGGCTGGTAAAACTCCGTGACGAACAAAAACGAACTTTGGCTAGTCGCTTGAACAACGTCTGAAGCTGCTGAAAGGAATATTGTTTTGCTGGACTATTTGCAATGCGTATGTAATTTTGTGTTATCTGTTGCAGTAAAAGCTCTTGGCAGACGGTGATTATATTGCTGCCAAGTTTGAGTTAACGACCTGTGTGCATGCCAAGTACTTTCTTAACCCTCGGCTGGCTGTGTTTGTGTGTGTGTGTGGACGGGGACAGATCAATCACCTGCAGATGGAGATAATTTAGCGAAAAGAGAAATCAGAAGTTGGTTTGAACTGAAAATCATAGCAATAGCACTTAGACTTATATACTGCTTCATAGTACTTTTACAGCCCTCTCTAAGCGGTTTACAGAGTCCCCCACACACACACAACAATCTGGGTCCTCATTTTACCACCCTCAGAAGGATGGAAGGGTGAGTCGGTGAGATTTGAACTGCTGAACTGCAGCTAGAAGTCAGCTGAAGTAGCCTGCAGTGCTGCACTCTAACCACTGTGCCACCTAGGCTAATCATCATCCTCATCCTCATCATCATCATCATCATCATCCAGCAAAGGTGTACTTTTTCTTAGTTTAAAAAACAAAACAAAGCATAAATTGCAGTCACTCCTTCAACTTTGTGCTGTCTGCAATAGGTTGGAGCAAGAGTAGAGCTGCTCAATGTCTTGGATTCAGTTCTAAAAAGGTATTTGGGCTGCATAAGGCCACAAAAGAAGCACCAATCTGCAACTCTTTAAAACAAACAATTTTATCCTTTTATCCATTTTTCAGAGCTGCCGAGACCAGTCATGTGATTCCCAAGAAAAGATATAGTTATTTTATAAAATTGAAGATGCTACAGTTGCATCCCTATGCAATCTAAAGCATCTTTTGGGGAATTGAATCTAAAAGGAAACAAAAAAGCATAGCCCCAAGAATCCCCAGCCTTTTATCTTCCAAGCAAAGCTGAAGGACAGTAAATATGAAGGTATGTGATTTTGAAATGACATAAAATCGCTAACCAATTTTTGCAAGAAAATTAATGAATAGGGTTTAAATAAGAGTTTTTTCAACCAATAATGATACTCAGAAAGAGTTCTCTGAAAATAAATGCAACACGTAAGGTGAAAAAGCACTTTTAAAATAGGCCTCCTTTGTAAATTAAAAAAAAAATTGAGCAGTCCCACATTTGCAAAATCATCATAATCTCTAGCGGACAGAGAAACGTTCTCTAACAACATTTCTAGCTATCTGCCATTTTTAGAGCTATCTGTATTCATATTAAGATACTTATATTTTCTTTATTATTTATTCTATTTATTAATCAAATTTATATAGCTACCCATTTCACCGAAGGGGCCTCTGGGTAGCACACAACAAACAAGTAAAACCACATATAAAAAACAGATTAGATAGTTGATGATAGAGATAGATAGATAGATAGATAGATAGATAGATAGATAGATTAGTTTTAGTTTTATTAGATTTCTATACCGCCCTTCTCCCGAAGGACTCAGGGCGGTGAACAGCCAAAAGATAAAAACACAGAAAATACAAAATTTAAAATAGGTTAAAACAGATTAAACAGTTTGGCTAAATTTTAAAAATATCCCATAATTAGACAAATTCAAATTCGTGTTTAAAATTTAAATTTAAAATTTAAAAATTTTAAAAAGGAGAAGATTTAGGCCAGGCCAGCTTGATGGAATAAAAACGTTTTAAGTGCACGGCGGAAGGTGCGCAGATCCGGGATCCTCCGTATCTCCGGGGGGAGCTCGTTCCAGATCGTAGGTGCCCCCACAGAGAAGGCTCTCCCTCTAGGGGCCGCCAGTCAACATTGTTTGGCAGACGGCACCCGGAGGAGCCCCTCTCTATGGGAGCGTACTGGCCGGTGGGAGGCTATTGGTGGTAGTAGGCGGTCCCGTAGATAACCAGGTCCTAAGCCATGGAGCGCTTTAAAGGTGGTAACCAAAACCTTGAAGCCCACTCGGAAGACCACCGGGAGCCAGTGTAGCTCGCGCAGGAGAGGTGTTATATGGGAGCTCCATGTTGCTCCCATAACCACCCGCGTGGCCGCACTCTGCGCCAGTTGGAGCCTCCGAGTGTACCTCAAGGGGAGCCCCATGTAGAGAGCGTTACAATAGTCCAGACGAGAGGTGACGAGGGCATGAGTGACCGTGTGTAGAGAGTCCCGATCTAGAAAGGGACGCAACTGGCGAATCAGGCGAACCTGATGAAAAATCCTCCCGGCCACGGCCGTCAGGTGCTCTTCTAGAGACAGCCGTGAATCCTGGAGGACGCCCAAGTTGTGAGCCCTTTCCGTGGGGGCCAATGATTCGCCCCCAATAGTCAGTGATGGCACCAGCTGACTATATCGGGACGTCGGAAACCACAGCCACTCAGTCTTGGATGGGTTGAGCCTGAGCCTGTTCCTCCCCATCCAGATCCGTACGGCCTCCAGGCACCGGGACATCACTTCAAGGGCATCGTTGGGTTGGTCCGGGGTGGAGATGTACAGCTGGGTGTCGTCAGCATACTGGTGGTACTTCACCCCGAAACCACGGATGATCTCGCCCAGCGGCTTTACATAAATGTTGAACAAAAGGGGCGAGAGGACCGATCCCTGCGGCACCCCACATATGAGGGGCCTCGGGGTCGATCTCTGCCCCCCTGTCAACACAGACTGCGACCGGTCGGAGAGAAAGGAGGAGAACCACCGTAATACGGTGCCTCCCACCCCCAACTCTTCCAACCGGTGCAGCATGATACCATGGTCGATGGTATCAAAAGCCGCTGAGAGATCTAACAGGACCAAGACAGAGGAGCAACCCCTGTCCCGAGCCCTCCAGAGATCATCAACCAATGCGACCAATGCCGTTTCCGTGCTGTACCCAGGCCTGAAACCCGACTGGAATGGATCTAGATACGACGATTCATCCAGGTACTGGGGAAGCTGTCGTGCAACCACACTCTCAACAACCTTCGCAACGAAGTGAAGGTTGGAGACTGGACGATAATTAGCCAATACTGCCGGGTCCAGGGAAGGCTTCTTGAGGAGAGGCCTCACCACCGCCTCCTTCAAGGCAGCGGGGAAGGCACCCTCACCCAATGAAGCATTTATAATCCCCTGGAGCCAGCCTCGCGTTACCTCCCGGGAAGCCAGTACTAACCAGGAGGGACATGGGTCCAACAAACATGAGGTTGCATTCAGCCTACCCAGAATCCTGTCCACGTCATCTGGGGTCACAGGATCAAACTCGTCCCAGATAATATTCTCAAGACCTGCCCCCGTCACCCTCGCTGGACCTACCCAGTCGGAGTCCAGACCTTCCCGAATCTGAGTGATTTTGTCATGCAGATATTGTACGAAGTTCTCGGCTCTTCCCTCCAAGGGGTCCTCCCGCGCTTCCTGGTGGAGCAGGGAGTGGGTCACCCTAAACAGGGCGGCCAGGCGATTATCTGATGACGCAATAAGAGCAGCACAATGTGTACATTTTGCTGCTTTTATCGCCACTAGGTAATTCTTAATATGAGATCTTACCAGTGTCCGGTCCGATTCAGAAAGACTAGCCCTCCAACTACTCTCTAGGCGTCTTTTCCGGTGCTTCATCTCCCTCAGCTCCTCAGTGAACCAAGGAGCCAGGTGAGAACGGCGCCGGGTCAGAAGCCGCAAAGGCACGACTCGATCCAGAGCTCCAGCGGCCGCTCTATCCCAAGCGGCCACTAGGTCTCCAGTCGAGGCGTGTGCAAGATCCTCAGGGATTGGCCCAAGCTCCCTCTGGAACCTTTCAGGTTCCATCAGACGCCTGGGGCGGTACCATCTTACCGGTTCCGCCTCCCTGCAGTGGGGTACCACGGTTCGAAGGTCAAGGCGCAGGAGAGAGTGATCCGACCATGAGAAGGGCTCAATAACTATGTCCCCTATCTCAAGATCACTCAACCACTGTCCAGAGACAAAAACCAGGTCCAGTGTGTTTCCCCCCCTGTGCGTAGGGCCAGAAATTAACTGGGTCAGGTCCATGGCTGTCATGGAAGCCATGAACTCCCGAGCCACCTCAGATGCCTCACCTGCGGACGGCAGGTTGAAATCCTCCATGACCATAAGTCTGGCGGTATTAACCGTCACCGCGGCGATAACATTGAGTAGCTCGGGCAGGGCTTCAGCCACGTGGCAGGGAGCCAGGTACGTGATCAACAAGCCCATCTGAACCCCGTGACCCCACTTCACAAGGAGGGACTCACAACCGGCTGTCTGAGGAACAGTGGTCTCCCTCGGCCTAAGGCCTTCTCTAATAATAACCGCTACTCCCCCGCCCCTCCCCTGAGGCCTCGGCTGATGGAATGCGCGGAAGCCTGGTGGGCACATTTCTACCAGAGGGACCCCTCCCTCCGGACCCAACCAGGTCTCCGTAATACCCGCCAGGTCCGCTCCCCCCTCCTGAATAAGATCACAAATGAGGGGGGCTTTATTTACTACAGACCTGGCGTTGCACAACATCAGTCGAAGGCCTGGGCCCTGAGGATCTATGCAACCTGGAGAACGAGTGGAGCTATGGGGGCCGGAGCGCCCTACCACTTGAAGACAGCGGGTGCGTGCTCCCTTCACATGATATGGCCCCTTACTCCCGCCATATCTACCCCTCCCACTCACAGTACCAATGATGGAAACACAGTCTGGACAAGCTTGACTCCCCCTGTTACCCCCGGATCCCCCCCACCCCCCGCCGCACATCCTGGCCCGGTCCGACCCTCCCCTAAGTGGGTTATCCCCCAAACCCACAATCCTAATCCCTGTCTAACCCCCCTCCCCCCTCCCCGAACCCCTTAAAAGTTTGGACAAAGACAATTTTAAAAAATCCCGCAGCCCCCTCTTTGTGGCATGCCACCTCTCGGGGTTCCAAAGCCCGTCATCGAGGTAGGCCCTCGATAGAGTGGAGGGCCAAGCCTGCGAGAGGGGGGAGTCTCGCAGACCAAGAAGTTCCGCCGCTGAGTACATCTTAGCCAAACGGGTAGCACGACCATATCCTAAGGGTCTATAAAAGGACCGGAGGAGTAGACAAAGAAATGGGGGATCTATGAACATATTTACAGGACCAAGTCCGCTGTCTCCTCACAACAGGGGATAGAATAGATAGAAGATAGATAGATAGATAGATAGATAGATAGATAGATAGATAGATGGATGATAGGTGGTAGGGAGGGAGGGAGGGAGATAGATGATAGATAGATAGATAGATAGATAGATAGATAGATAGATAGATAGATAGATAGATAGATAGATAGATAGATAGATAGAAGATAGATAATAGGTGGTAGGTAGGTAGGTAGGTAGGTAGGTAGGTAGGAAGGATAGATAGATAGATGATAGATAGATAGATAGATAGATAGATAGATAGATAGATAGATAGATAGATAGATAGAAATCACATTAAAAGTAAATATTACAAAAGCAGTTATTATCTTTTTACTTAGTAGATTTTTAAAAATATTTTTTTCTAGGATCTCTTGTTTCCTTTCCCCCCCCCTCCCCTTTGTATTTTCTCAACATCACTCCCGCTCCTGGAAAAATGAGATTATATGGCATAATAAAAGTTTGGGGTTGGAATAAGAAGCAGTTAAATGATCATCTCCTGTTTTCCACTTCACCTCTCCTCCTCAATACATCCTTATGAATTGTTTGGAAAAGACTTGGAAACTTTCACTTCTCATTTTTCATTCATGAAACCAACTTTTAAATAAATACAACATTGGGCTTTTTTTCCCTTCAAGTATGGTTAAAGAAACTTTGGTGTGACCTCTGTGCTTCCCTTCAGCTGATATGCATAGAGGTACATAAATGGAAGGTGATGCAGTAGAAAACTCTTTGGAAAAACAGAACTGTAGACAGAAAATTTAAAGAAGAAATCTATCACTGTAGAAGTGTTTCTGGTTGTTTTGGCTGTAAGCCAGCTCTGAGAAAAATGAAAGCCATGAATTTAAACTTCATACATGTATAGTAAGTATTCAAAGTTGTAATTGGTGGAAGTTCTATCCTGTACTTTCAGCTAAATTCCTTAAAGATTGGTTAGCGTTTTAATAGGTTGTTTGTTGTTTGAAAAGAGTGGATTTAAACAACATCTCTTTAAAGTAAAAGTCCAGTTTTTAGTCAAGTACTGTTCAGTGACAGTCTGATCCAGGGGTGGATTCTACATACCTTTACTACCAGTTTGCAACAGGAGTGTGCGCTTCTGTGCATGCGCAGATCGTCAATTATGACGTCCGGGCGGGTGGGCAGAGCCTCCACGCACTTTTACTACCGGTTCTAAAGAACCAGACAGAACCAGACAGAACTGGGAGCAACCCACCTCTGGTCTGATCCCAAATGCAGATTAATTTATCTAAAACCATTGTTTTCCATCTACCTCAATGTTGCCTAAGATCAGTAGGTAGGTAACTTATCTAAAACCATTTAAGTAGGTAACTTATCTAAGTAGGTAACTTACCAGAAACGTAGGTAATTTACCAGATAAGTAGGTAACTTATCTAAAACCATTGTTTTCCATCTAGCTCAATGCTGCCTAAGATCAGTAGGTAGGTGGGTAAGTAGGTGTATTCGGGTCTTCTCCCGTGTAATATTGAGAGCACTTTGGCAATGTTTCGGCAGAATCTCATCTGCCATCATTAGGCTTATGCAAGAGGTCTTTTGCAGCAACTGCCGTTACTATTTCAAATCTGGTGCTGGTAGTCTGCTTTCCTGGGATGGCCCCACCTCTTCATTCTGATTGGTTGGGAGTCCCAGTCTGTGTCTATTGGCTTGGCTTCAGGTGTATGGTCGGTTTTTCTCCACCAGGTGGCAGAGCTTCATCTTTGTGGCTGGCTGGAATGTGATTTGGCTGGAGGTCTAAGGGTGTGTGTGTCTGGCTTCTGGGGTGTAGATTTTTCTGTCTGTGGGTGCTGGGACTCATTTGTTGACAAGGGCTAGTTTCCAGATGTCTGGTAGGCGGGAGGTATCGTCACGTTTATTCATTTATGGGGGCGTTTTTCTATTTCTATGGCTTCCATAATTATTCTCTTGTTGAGGTGTTCAGTTTTGGAGATTAATTTGGTTCCTTCAAAATCAACCTGTCCTCATTGACAAACGAGTTCCTAACACAAAGAATGACACCAGACCCACACTCACGAAAACCACACAGGATGTCACCACCACACATCCAAGCAAAAAGCAAACCCACACTGATGAGGCATGACTACAAACCAGAAGCCAGACCACAGCTGCATCATTAGCCACTTCAAACCCCTCCAATCCATACATGAAGCAAACTGACACCCACCATGAAGATGTGGCATGACCACAAACACGAAGCCAAACAACAGCAATGCAGCTCACCAGCTCAAATCCCCCTGCAACTCAGACTAACCCGAGCACAACCAAGCCCCCACCTAAACAGAACATACCGCCATCCAATCAGAGCACAGCCAACCCCCCATCCAATCAGAGCACAGCCAAACCCCCACCCTATCAGAACACACCTCCACCCAATCAGAACACAGCCAAGCTCCCACCCAATCAGTTCACACCCCCACTGGCAGTTAAAAGGAAGAAACAGCTGTGGTCACACATTGTTCCTAGAAGCATGAAGCTGAAAACACCAGCCTGATGATGACGAATCCCAATCCACTAGGTTAATGATGCAACTTTGGTCTGGCTTCTGGTATATATACATGTTTTCTGAGATTTTTGCAGGTATTTGTATGTAGGTCTTTGGTTATTCGGGTTTTGTACTGTGTAAAACTGGAAGTACCTTGGCGACGTTTCGACGAAGTCTCATTTGTCATCTTCAGGTTGGTGTCTTCAGCCTTGTGCTCCTAGAAATGCCCACACAGCATGAATAAACGAGATGATACCTCCCGCTTACCAGCCATTTGGAAACTCACCCTAATTGACAACCGAGTCCCTAACACAAAGAATGACACCAGACCCACATTCACGAAAACCACACAGGATGTCACAACCACACATCCACGCAAAAAGCAAACCCACACCGATGAGGCACGACCATAAACCAGAAGCCAGACTACAGCCGCATCATTAGCCACTTTAAACCCCTCTAATCCATACATGAAGCAAACTGACACCCACCAGGAAGATGTGGCATGACCATGAACATGAAGGCAAACAACAGCAACGCAGCTCACCAGCTCAAATCCCCCTGCAACTCAGACTAACCCGAGCACAACCAAGCCCCCACCTAAACAGGACACACCCCCATCCAATCAGAGCACAGTCAAACCTCCACCCTATCAGAACACACCTCCACCCAATCAGAACACAGCCAAGCTCCCACCCAATCAGTTCACACACCCACTGGCAGTTAAAAGGAAGAAACAGCTGCGATCACACATTGCTCCTAGAAGTACGAGGCCGAAAACACCAGCCTGATGATGACGAATGAGACTTCGTTGAAACGTTGCCAAGACACTTCCAATTTTACGCGGGAGAAAACCCAAATAACCAAAGACCTACATACAAACACCCGCGAAAACCTCAGAAAACAATATATATATGCAAGTCTTGGTGTATTCGGGTCTTCTCCCATGTAAGATTGAGAGCACTTTGGCAATCTTACAATTTTACATGGGAGAAGACCCGAATACACCAAGACTTGCATACCTGTACCTGTGAAAATCTACGAAAACAAATATATGTATGTATGTATGTATGTATGTATGTATGTATGTCTTTGGATACATAGGATGAGGGTGTGTCTAACTGATGAGGACTTATAAGTCCAAAATAGATCTATCTTAGTCTCCTTAGTCTCCCAATGGGCAGCAGAGTGTTTGCTGGCTGCCAGAAAAAAAAAAAGCCTAGAAACTAGTGGATTGTGATTTCACTGAACTAAGGCTGCATAAAAATCTTGGTTTACGTAGAAAGAACCTGGCTAAAGAGAAATACATACATACATATATACATACATACACACACACACACACACACACAGTACCTGTATACATACACACACACACACACATATATATATATACACATACACGTACATGTACATGAACATGTACATATACATATATTATTCTGGCTGTCAATAACTGCAGATAACTAAAGTAATAGCTATCATATATTTCTGAAAACTCTTGTTTGGTTTATCTATGATTATGCAAATTTGGTGCTTGCCAAAATTGATTCTTGCCATCTGCAAGTTTTGTAAGTTCAAGTATTGAAAATAAAAACATTATTGAAAAAAACTAAACTGGGACACATTTTTAGTCAAAAATATTTTAATTAAATTATGTAACATTTATACGACAACACTAAACAAGATAGGGAAAGCATGCAGAGTGCGACTTCTGAAATTCTTTCCAATCCCTTTTACCAAGATGGACCATCAGAGGTTTATCTATTTTCCTCTGTGTGGATCAAGCAACATATTGTTTCTGTGTTTGTGTGTGTATAAACGTAGCTCTACTTTAATTTGTGTTTTAGCTGCATGCATTGGCCTATATGTGTGCACAGAGTAGGCAGAGTATGATCTTCTCTAGTTTATCTGTAAGACCAGCGTAGAAGCTAGAAAGAGATTTTAAAAAGCAGTTTCATAAGGAAGCCTGTTTTTTTTAAAAAAAGAAAAAAATATTTTTCACCATAGTCCCTGGCCTGATTTATCCCATTTTCCAACCAAATCATCCTTTATTAAGTTTTCATCACACATTAGATCTATTTGATTTTTGGAGAGCTATCTTGCTGATGGATAGACAGACTACCCCAAGCATTTTATGTAACTGAATTCCAATATCCACCATTCTACAATTACAACCCAAAGTAAATTGAGATAATAGGCAGATGATATTCCACAAATGCTAAGATTGTGGGGTCATACTTCCATTCTGTCCATAGCAGAGGTGGGTTTCAGCAGATTCTGACCAGTTCTGGAGAACCAGTAGCGGAAATTTTGAGTAGTTTGGAGAACTGGTAAATACCACCTCTGACTGGCCCTGCCCTCGTCTATTCTCTGCCTCCCAAGTCCCAGCTGATCGGGAGGAAATGGGGATTTTACAGTATTCTTCCCCTGCCACGCCCACCAAGCCATGCCATGCCCACCAAGCCACACCAATAGAATCAGTAGTAAAAAAATTTGAAACCCATCACTGGTCCATAGGATCACAAAGAGATGGGCATGACTTAGTGACTGAACAACGGCATACTCCCATTTCCTCCCACTTAGTTGGTGTTTGATTCATGCCCAGGTTTCTAGAAGTATGTTCTACTGAATTCTGTGGGAAGCCTCTTGTATAATTTAGTATGTGTCCATCTTAAAGCCAAGAGGCCTACTTTAGATGGGACAATGTATTTATATCTTTCTTGTTCTTCAGGGCAGTCAAGATGACGTTAAGGCAAACAATATTTCATTTCATTGTTAGGAATGAATGTTTGAAAGGATCTGAAAGAATCTTTCTGTGAAAAATTAAGAGCACAGATGATTAATTTATCCAGCAGAGGACTTTCCAATAACGTTTATTTACCTCCCAAATTTATGATGAACTGAGTCTTTTTTTTTTCTCCCTCCACAGGCGAGGATTGCAAGTATTCCTCGACTTACAACCACAATTGGAACCAGAAGTGTAAATCACAGTGATCAAGACACCACATGACCAAAATTGATGTTATAACCAGGGGTGAAATGCTCCCGGTTCGGACCATTTCGGGCGAGTAGATAGCGATGGCAGCGGGCAGTTCGGAGAACCGGTAGGAAAAATCCCTTCCCCCGCCCCCCCCCCCAGCCTCCAGCTTTCTTACCTTCACATGCCTGCCTTACTTCGCTTGCTGTATCCCTGCAATCCATTGCATCAGCAAGCAACTGAATCTCCCTGCCTGCAATCAAGCTCATCGGTGAGCAGCTCTTTCTGCCTGCCTGCCTGCCTGTAAGTTTTTTCCCCCTTTGGGAGCTTTAAAAAAAATAGTTAATGGGGGTTTTTTTTAGTCGTTCTTTTTTTAGACCTAGCCATTTAAAGTTTAGGAAGTTTTAAATTTAGCTGCTTTTATATAAAAATAAAATAAAATAATATTTGTGCAGCTTTCTGAGATTTTGTGTGTTTCTGTAGTTAGAACACTCTAGAGTTTCACTCTAACTACACAAACACACAAAATCTCACAAAGCTGTATGTGGAATTTTGTGTGTGTAAAGTGTGAAAGTTGGTTTTTTGAACTTTTTATGGCTGTGTGAGGTTCTTGCTTATTGCAGGGGCCATTTTGCCCCTGCTTTTACATTGTGGGTGAGCCAGGTATGTTGTGTTGTGTTGTGTGTGTGTAAAGTGTGAAAGTTGGTTTTTTGGGCTTTTTGTGGCTGTGTAAGGTTCCTGCTTGTTGCAGGAAACTCATTTTGGGTCTAGCATTTTGGGTCTAGCACAGCTGCTTTTACATTGTGGGTGAGCCAGTTGTGTTGTGTTGTGTTGTGTTTTGTAGGTTAAAAAAGGGCAAAGAAGTGACGCTGACTTGGCCACGTCCACCTGACCAACAAGACACACCCACCCAGTCACCTGACTACCAAGCCACGCCCACTAATTAAGCCACGCCCATAGAACTGGTAGCGAAAATTTTTAGATTTCACCCCTGGTTATAAGCCCTTTTAAAATGGTTGTAAAGCAAATCACTGCAATGATTAAGCAAATCCATTCTTCCAAATGTCTACTTTCTGCAGGAGAATGGCAAACAAAAAATCTCACAAATCATGGTCACATCACTGTGAGAAACTGCAACCAGTCATAAATGCCAAACTGTTTCTCAAATGCCTGAACTGTGATAATGTGACTGGGGGGAGGGGGTGTGCGTGCCAGTCATAACTTCAAGAGTAAGTGGATTTTTAGTCTGTTGTAACTTTGAATGGTTATTATATGGCTAGTCAAAGGTAGAGGACTTCTGTATTCCATGTTACATGGGTTTTTTTCTTTTCTTTTTTAATGTACTTCCTAGCCCATTAGGAAGAGCTTTTATGGTACTTATGGAACACTTCCTAGAGTGTTCTTATGTGCCAGGCTTCCTATCTGTATTCTCATGGTATCGGTGCATCTCATTCAGGTAAAATTCTTTGAGCTGCATTTACTAGATCACATGGAGATAAAGCACATAAAACTTTAACTTGTGGTTGAAAATCTTCTTCAGATGAGGCCACCTACTTGAAAGTAAAGGAAGCTGGTGATCATTGCCTTGGAATATTTTGGGAAAGAGAGTGAGCATATCAAAGAAGAAAGGATTTTCCTCATCTAGGCTGGTTTCTCCATATGTATTTTGAGCTAGTTGAAAATGCACAGAGCATTTTACATTTTAAGAGTCCTGTATGCCAAAATCCTTGATGCATTCTTAGCTGCCTGCCAAAGTTCTAGATCACATTCTACTATTCCAAGTTTCATTTTCTTGGCAGCCTAGTCAAACCTTCTTCTTCTTCTTCTTGTGCCATATCCATCATTGGATGTTGGTGATCATGTTGGCAATCCTATTTTTGTCAACAGTCATGAAAAAATGCTGCTGAGTTTTGTTCAAACCAGTCCCTTAGGTTTTGAAGCCATGATGGTCTTCTTCTGCCTGGACCTCGTTTGCCTTCAATTTTCAGTCAAGCCTAGAAGAGTTAAATAAGACATTACCAGTACATATGACTGAGGATGAGGATTGAGGAGTTAATTGTCATCAAATTCAGTAGATAAACATTCAAATTATTTTAATTATTGTTGTTGTTCTTATTTAAAAATCCTATCTATATGACGCCAAATATACCAGTGCGTTTGTTTTTGGAAAGCCAATCAAACTTTACAAATACGATGCGGACTCGTTAATACAATGGGCCACAAGGAAGAAATTTACACTTGTGCTTTTGTGCTTTTCAGGTTGTGGTAAAGGAACATGAGAACATCTCAAAATGTGATGCCCCATCACCTCATGATTACCAGGGCTCTGACAAGTCATAACATCACGGGTCTACAATAAATCAACATCTACAATAAAAGTGAAGGTTCCCTTGAGACCAAGGAGAGAAAAAATTTGGACAGAATTGTTGTATTATGCTTGTCTGTTTCTTATGTTCCTGATCCTCAGGCTTAACCTGACAATGGCTACAATCTTCCTTCTTGCCCATGACCTTCTTATTTGGACTGCTCATTAGAACATTTGACTTTCAGTATGACACTGAATAGAAGATCAGAATGTGATTTCTTCCTTAAGAAGCAATTACAAAAGTAATTATAAGTGGTTTATCACTAGTTTGTTTATATTCAGCTGGAGCTGTGTTTGTTTGTGAAACTCAAAATCATTAGACCATGCTGCCCTTGGTAATCAAGTCCTTGCTGTTAAGCCTGGAGTGCTTCTGCCTCCCTCTAGTGATCTGCTAAGTGCCCATGTCCATTTCCCTAACCACAGACATATCTGCCCTGTTGATGACAACAGAACAAGAAATGCCTGGCAAGAAATATGTTTTATTTCCATTATTAAGCACACATGCATGTTATTCCTTTTCAGAATAAGCAACATTATGCAGAGGAGAGAAAGGGAATCAGAAGTAATAGACAATTAATTAAAGATATATTAGAAAAGGAAAAGGAAATATAGCTAAAGTAGGCACTAGGAGCTCTTAATTACACTCACATGAGCATTCCTATAATCCTTGCAATCTGGTACAAAAATATACTGATATAAACTGCACTACCTAGATAGCAGATCTTGTTCTATCTTTGTGTCAAGATGCAGTCCCTACAATTTAAATATGGGAAAATTCAAAAGCAGCAATTGTGGATTCCCTTGGCTGTTTCCTCTCTGTTCCACATGCCAGGCAAGGAAATCACCATCAATCATAGTCCCTAAGATATTGTGGCCCAATCTCTTAAGGAAAGTCGGTAATTTTTTTTTTTTTGGGGGGGGGGGGGAATAGGGATGGAAGCTTTAGTCATTTTTCACATGGTCGGAGTTTGGTTTCTGGGTCTGAGCGCTCTTCCAAAATTTCTCTGGATCTGCTTGTTGAAAGGTTCTTCTTGCATTCATTCCTTGCAACAGACCACATGATTTCTATAAACTCGCTACTAGTATTCTCCATCTAATGTACCATATTAAGTGAATGCAATACATAGCAGGGCAAATGTAGACATTTGGAACTGGTTTTTAGAAGAAAGTTGTGAAACCTATGTAAAATGATAGACGAAAACATTTAAATGGATAACTAACAATAATCCTATTCAATGTAAAGTAGGCTGTTGACAGTTGAGAAAACAAATAGAAGGGAAAGGGAGAATGTTTTACTGGATAGTCTTCTATGTATGTACGTAAGTATGTATGTACACATGCATATAAGTGTGTTTTTCAAATTATATAGCTGCCCATTTCAAATTCATGACTTTGGCTAACAACAATTCAATATGCTTTTTAAAAAACCATAAACTAATTTTCAGAATTAATCTTGAATTTACTGCAAATTATATGAATATTCAATCAATAGCAGAGCTTCACCTTTATCTAAAATTACATATTGACATCCCCAACCAGCAAACCTCTAACATGATTACAGGCATTCCTTTTATATTTCACCATAAATAAATTAGAAAACTAAAAGAACATCACACATCCATGTCTTATGTCCTAATCCACATTGAGCTATCAGCTAAGCATTCTATTTATTCTCATGCATTCCTTATTTCCTTCCAATACCACATTTAACCAATTTTCAACACTATAGTCACTCAAAATGTTCCATTGTTCAGCTATTTGCTTTATCAGAAGCTTTTCCTAGATCTGCAAACATACAATAATTTCTTTTTCTCAGATCCATTTATTTCTCTGTGACCTGATGAAGAGCAAAAAAATCTGATCCCACCTCTCTACCCATGCATAAAACCACAGTAGACTTTACCAGATAGTCTTTATTGTCAACTCTTGTACTCTTTCATTTAGGATTTTGGCAAAGACTATCCCAGCCACATTTAGCAAAATAATCCCTCTCTAGAGATGTACACTCTTGTTACCTTTTGCTTTGTGTATAAGAACAATCATAGCATTCTTATGATTGTGTAGTACAAACAAAGTCTTTACTCACATGTCAAATAAGTTGCACAACTATTCCATAAGCAAACTATTTTAATAGTTCTACATCTGAACAGTCTATACTCACAGCTCTATCATTTTTCAACATTATTTTAAACATGTATGTGTTTATTTTCATTTTTTTCCCCTTGGGCACGTATTTTAAAATGTGTCTTTCTGTTCCACTCAAGTATATCCCTCATCCCCATACAATTTTTTTTAATCCTCCTGGCAGCGTTTTCTCAATTCAGTTTCATCCAAAATAAATTCATCATTTCTAGTTTTAATTCCATTCACAATGCTAAAGGTCCTTCTTTATCCCTCTTCATCTATTTCTGAAACATTTTTCTTTATTTCTATCAAAATCATTCTGCACATCCCCTGATATTTGCTCTTGGTCATAACCATGCTGTGCTTTCTTTGACTACATGCTTTGCAAGTATATTTTTCTCTATATACACTTTCTTTCACTTTGCTACTCCAAGAAACATCATTTTTCATGCTTCCCATTAATTTAACTCTACATGCTTGTGATACTCTTTTCATTCTGTTCCAAATAGCTTTCTAGTCCTCTTTCTTTATACCCATTTTCTATTCCTTCTATTGGGGGTTAATTTGTCTTCAAGAACTTTTTCATTTTGTGGTGCTTTCTCTTCCCGCAGTCTACCCACTTCTCATTCCCTATGCTGCTTTGTTTTTCTTCTATGTCCATTTTCTTCCATGTGCATTTTTTCTCCATTTTACCACTCTTGACACTTTTAAAAAAAGGAATATTCCACATCCAGAACTTTTCATTACTCTTGGATCCTTCACTAATTACTGTATCTCAATTTTTTCATCATAATTAATTAAATCAATTATGGTTTTTGATATTTATTTATTAGTTAGTTAGTTATGTAGTCATTTTTCAATTTCTATAGCTGCCCAACACAATCAAGTGACTCTGGGTGGCTTACAATTGCATAATTATAAAACAATTAAAACAATTAAAACAATAAAACAGTAAAAACACTATATATATATTCTTGATTCTTTTCCCATGTATGAATGTATGAATATGCTTATGTTTAAGTCACATGTTTATAATATGCCTCTTTCCAAGCAGATATTCCCCATTCACCATACCTACTTCTGTTGTTCCAAACAGCCCAAACATTTTTTTTTCATATTCTCTCATCCCAACCCCATTCATTATTCATGTCTCCTGACGGAATTCTTCCATCTTTTTTACCATGCTACCTCTTTGTGTAGGAAATTTATATGGCTCAGCAACTCAAATGATTGCAATTCCAGGTGGCACACAATCAGCAAACAATAAACAGCAACAAATTTGCACCGATGGACAAGTACCTTGTGGAGTATGAAATTCTATATTTATACATCCAGAATACTGAAATACTTACAATGAGCAGCAGCAATTAATTGACTCAATTATCATGCTGTTGCACAATGTGCAGTGACACACAGTTCATAGAAAATGTGATGGATAGATTTAAGAAGAATTGGTAAACATGCTAAGGAAGATCTCGTCAGGGCTGAATTTGAAAGAGATGTGGGTTCTGCAGTTTAGTCATTTCTTCAGCTAAATTACAGAGCGTGGAAAGGAAAACTCAACTTTGGGAACTAAGGGCTGATAGTGAAGTTGGCTCTGTTTCACATGACCTTTCTGGGAGGCATCAATCTAGCCACAAAGAGTGCAAGCAAAGGCAATCATTGGGAACAGAAATATCAAGGTGGCCAGGGAAGTCATCCCAGTGTGGGTTCATGCAATGGTATCATCCTTTTTGAGGAGGGCAATTGTCCCTTTGGCCTTAAGGAAGGAAGGCCATATGAAAATGTTCCCCTCTTGAAAAGCAATTGTTGGATCTTTTCACCCTGAACAATTATCAACATTCTTCAAATCTTCCCTGGGAAAGTTCATAGAGAGGTGGTTGGATAACAGCTACAGAGGATCTTGGAGCAGGAACAAGGGAAATTGATTGTTTAGACCTGTTTCAGCCAGGCTCCTGACCAGGGTACAGTATGGAGACAGTACTGTTTACACAATGATCTTTGGCATATGGTGGTATCCTTGTGTTCCTTGATTTCTTAATGGCTTTTGAAATTATTAACCATGGTATTCTTTTGGACCTGCTACAGGGGTTAGTAATGTGGGTTTTGCAATGGTTCACCTGCTTTCTCAGAGGTAGATTCCTGTCAGAGCTATCAGATCAGAGAAATAGCACCTGTGGCCCCTCACAGTGGTTCCTTTGGGATTCAATGCTCACATATACTTCTTCTATTTAATATCTGCATGCCATGGAGTGAGGTTTGGATGCATCAGTTATGGGTTTGATAGCAATAGCACTTAGCGATATGGCTTAAATTTATATACCATTTCATAGTGTTTTACAACTCTTTCTAAGCAATTTATAGAGTCAACACATTGCTCCCAACAATTTGGGACCTCATTTTACTGACCTCGGAAGGATGGAAGGCTGAATCAATCCTGAGCCGGTCAGGATCAAACTGCTGGCAGTTGGCAGAATTAGTTTGCAATACTGCATTCTAACCACTGCACACTTGATATCATCAGTCCGTGGATGAGATTCAATTGTATATCCTAATCCTGGCTGTACAGGTGTTATGGAAATGGCTGAAGTAAAGAACACAACACTGAGGAGAAAAATCAAGCTTTATTGAAACAATTGTTGGATGTCTGCTTCACAAGAAAAAGAGAAGCCAAACAATAGAAAAGCAAATCTTTTATAGAAGGTGAGGTCTGGAGGGCAAAAAAAAATTGCTATGGATCTGATTTGCTGGCCAGTTTGGTGAAGCTAAGTAGATCCTTGTATTGTATTTGGGATTATGCTTATTGTTAATCAAAGTAATCCTTTCAGGAGGACAGCAGGCTAGGAAATGTTGGAGGTAAAAATGATGGAATGTTGAGGGCATCATCTGATGGCAAATAGAACACTAGAGTTTCTCTATGTTGCAATTTCCCTGTAAGGACTGTACTTAAAGAGAAATGGTGAGCTGGTGGGGAGGCTTCCATTCTTTGATCTGGATTGGCTTTCAGGGAAGCTTTATCTGGGGTCAGGAAGGGTCAATTTGGGTCTGATAGGATTAGGCAGACAACGCTTTTACTCTCAAAGAGTTGCCTGCTGGGAGGAAATCCTTAGAATGGAACTAAAATGTTCAGGATTTCCCACCCACCCTATTTTTTGCTGACTTGTCTGCCAGCTTTCCCAGAAAGTCAGTGAGGAAGGCAGCAAGGAAAGTTACAAGTGGAAGGACAGAGGGGAGTTGAAAAACTTTGTGGGGCTCCAGGAATGGAGCTGAAATCTTCAGGATTTCAATTCTGTTCCTACAGATTGCTAAATGGTTTACTCTCCCTCTCCAAGTGGAGAGGAAATCCTTTGTGGGGCTAAGAGAACAGAGTTCTATCTTCTGCAGCTCCACCAAGGATTTCAGCTCCCCTCCAACCCCATTGCTTGTAATCCTCCCTGCCAACTTCCCAATTGACTTTCTGGGGAAGCTGGCAGAGATTGCAAATAGTGATCAAATGATCATGGGGTGCTTAGCAACTGTGATAAATGCATGCCAGTTGCCAAATGCTAGAAATGTGATCACATGACCATGGGGGGGTTGTTATATTTTACAATGGCCAGAATACTTTATGAGGTATAAAACAGCTGTCATAACCTTGAATGGTGATTAAATGATCAGTCATAAATTGAGGATTACCTGAAGGTGGAGCTGCCAATGTATTGTTTTCTGGAGGCCATTTGGGTGTAAATGGGGAAGAACAGATTTCAGTCCAATCTTGACAAAATTGAATGGCTGGGATCAGGTCAAGGATGTTTTAAAACCTCCTTGGTAAAAAACCTGCACTGACCAATTAACAGGGGTCCTGACAAGGATTTTTACCATTTCCCTGCAATTGGCTAGAGTTCCATTTTGCTTAAAAGCAGCCACAATCATTCCAGTTCCAAAGAAAGCAGCCACAAACAGCCTGAATCACTATACACCCATTGCACTGACGTCTATAGTGATGAAGTACTTTGAGAGAATGGTTCTATACCACCTCAGATCCTGTCTTCTACTAAATTTCGATCAACATCAGTTTGGTTATAGAAGCAACAGATCAACAGAAGATGCCATCGCCACTGCTTTACATACTGCATTGAGACACCGCGAGAAATCTGGGCACTATGTCAGAATGCTTTTTATAGACTATAACTCGGCCTTTAATATCAACTTACCAGGCATTCTCATTGAAAAGCTGACTGACCTGAATTTCCCACCCCTCATTTGTCTGGGTCAAAGACTTCCTGATGGACCATCCACAAACAGTAAAGGTTGGGTCTCTGACATCTTCCACCCAGAAGCTCAGCACAGGTGCCCCTCAGGTCTGCTCAGCCCTTTCCTGTATACTGTACATATCCTGTACTCGCTGTATACATATGACTGCAAATCCTCGAATCCATCTAATACCATAATAAAGTTTGCAGATGACACAATGGGGTTGGGGCTTATAACTGGAGGGGGGCGAATCAGTATACAGGAAAGACATCCAGAAGGCATCCTTATGGTGTTCAAAAAACAACTTACATCTAAATACTAGCAAGACAAAGGAGACAATGCTAGATTTCCAGAACCTGCAGAGAGAAACCTGCCCCACTGTAGATCGAGGGGGGCTGCATGGAGAGGGTTTCCTCTTTTAAATTCTTGGGATTGTTCATTAGTCAAGATCTCACCTGGAAAAACAACACGTCCCTGGTGGTTAGTAAGGCTCAACAGAGACTTCATTTCCTTAGAGTCCTGCGGAAAAATCAGGTGGAACAATGGCTGATGATTTCTTTCTATCAGTCTATAATAAAAAGTGTCCTCATATACTGTATAACAGTATGGTATGATGGTCTAACAACTACAGACAGGAAGGCACTACAGAGAGTGATCAATTCAGCACAAGAAACCATCGGTTGCCCTCTAACACCAGCCAGGTCTCGCTGTTTCAGCAGAGTAAGGAAGATATTTAGAGATGATTCTCTATACTATTTATGTTGTTTTGTATTTTCTGTTATGGATTGTACCAGAGAGGCTAAACCAATTTTGTTGTATATATGATGTACAATGACAATAAAGGTTATACTATACTATATTAAACTATAATTGTTATATTTTCACTGTTGTTAAAAATTGTTATATTTTCACTTTTGAGGCTGGGACCCAACTTGAGGGAGGGACTTTCTGGATTCATAACTACTGATGAGCAGAAAGCAGCTGTGACCAGAAGAGACTTTGCATAGGTTCATCTTGTGAAACAGTTACAACCTTTCCTCAACTTCCTTCAAAGTATTACTCACACCCTCACCTTGGCACTGACAATTGCAGTGCACTTTACTTTGGTTGCCATCCAAAAGCTACATCTGGTTTAACATATAGCAACGCAATCAGCCTAGCATTGGCTACCAGTTGGCTTTCAGGTACAATTCAAGGTGCTAGACATCACCTATATAGCCCTTCATGGCATACGTCCTTGTTATCTGCATGAATGCAATAGTTTTTGTCACCTAGTACATTCAGACAAAGTGGATGTGCTCCTGATCTCCTCAGTTAAATGTCATTTTATGGATTCGAGGAAGTACACATTCTCTGTTACAGTCTCTGCCATCTGGAATAACATCCCCCAAGAAATATGTATGGTGCCCACTGTTTTAATGTTCCTAAAGGTTCTTAAGATCTGGCTTTGTTCCCAGGCCTGGAGTCAATGTGTCAATGGAGCTCCTGTCTTCTTTGTTGCTGTTGTTGTTGTTGGTGGTGTTTGTCCTTGTTATTTACCTATTATGCCTGCCATCATCATCATCATCATCACCATCATCATCATCTGTTTGACCTGACCATAGGAGAGCTTCACTACTGTGTGTCAGAGCAGTTCTGGAGCAGTATTCGTACAATGCCATTTTTATAGAAGACTGAAATAACGCAACACTGAAATTATGGAACTGGCTCCATGTCCAGCTTCAACATAGAGGAATATTGATGTTTCCATTATCTCTATATTGGCAAATTCCATTTGCAATTCCCTTTCAGAAAAAGATAATGTCGGTCTATTTTAGTTCTGTACATATGTATATAGGATAGTGCACTCCGGCCTCATCCATGTACTGGACCAGTTGGAGATGCAGTGTGAGCACATCTTTCCATTCTCCTCTGCCACTTACGTAGCACTTACAAGAGGAAAGAGAGAGACTTTGTGCATATGTGTATGTGGAAAAAGCAGACATTAACAAGAGTAGAGAGAATGCAGGAGTTGGCACACACTGGGCAAGTTTGAATCAAACAGTACTCTTAGCAACACTAGCTGTCCAAATATAAAATAGGAAAGAGAGTGGGAGGAGAAGCCCTGCTAGCTGGTGACATGCTGAAGAGAGATGACAGCAAAGCTGAGGAGCAAACCAACTGCTTTGCCTATCACAGTTGACAAACACAAAAATCAGGACAATACCATTGAGCAGACACAATAGAGGCACATTGCAGATTGCCAATGAAGACAGCAAAAATTATGCTGCTGTTATTTTCTATCTAAAAGGTTAGTTAGCATTTTAATTCAATTGTAAAGAAAGGTCCAAGAATACTGGGTGAAGCCCGCATTCCATAATTAGAAACCAAGAAGAATCAGAAGGTTTTTTTCCCCCCCTCTCTCCCCCAACCTCAATCTCCTTACTCATCTTATTTCATGTTGCTGTTTGTAGTCTATGGTGAAACCACCTTCACTATTGGTGCAAACAAAAAGATATGTATCTCTTTGTTGGACTTTTTTTTGAGTTTCATTCAACACTTGCCCCCTTGATTAATTCCACATTGCCAGGCAAACAAGGTAGTCTGTCTTGGGTTCATGTTCCTTTAATTAATAAGATGATTCTTGTTTATTTAGATGAAGCTTGCAAAATGGTAATTATCAGCAAAAGATCTCAATGTGACTTAGGTTGTTTCTCCATGCCCAGAAGAAAGGGGGGGGGTCTCTTCTGAAGTCCAAACAAGAGGCCTGGTCCTTTTTCCCCTACTGACCTTCCACCCTTTGATAGGGACCCAAATAAATGGTCTGTCTCTATTCCAGTTCTTTAGGCTGCTCAGAAAGTATTCCTTTTAGGCTTGGAACATGGTTTGCCAAAGTGTGGGAACTAGATCCTAAATGACCCTTTGAACTATCTAAGGCTGCAAGGAAGGAGGAACAAATAGCTAAAACACCTTTCCATAGCCTTCCATCTTCCAAGATAGATTAAATTTAGATCTTCCTTCAAATCAAAAGCCAAAACAACTATTTGATGTAAATTAGAAGTGCTGAAGCTATTCATGACTGGAGGACTTTAAGTTGAGGAATACTGGCATAGGCTACTCAACTCTTCTGTATCATGGTGAATTAATCTAAAGTCAACTCCAATCCCTTCTCACCATCATAATTCAAAACAAGAGTTCCAACCTAAATTTGAAACCTTCAGTGAGGAAGAGTCTGACTTACTCCTCTTTCTTCCAACCACACTAAGTAGCAACAGCTAGGGCAATTTCAGTGCCATGTATGTTTAAAGCAGTTCCCTATATTTCCTGGAAGTCACTCCCAAATAAATATGGAGAGGGACTACCAGCATTGTAACTGAAGCATTATTCCTATGCACATTAACTTCAGAATGGTATAGCAGCTGAAGAGTTAGATTGGCGATGGGGATGCTCAGGTTTTTGTCCATAGACAACCATGAAAACTCCCTGGAGAAATCAATCAATCAATCAATCAATCAATCAATCAATCAATCAATCTGTCTGTCCATCCGTCTGTCTATCCCTATCTATCTATCTATCTATCTATCTATCTATCTATCTATCTATCTATTTATCTATCTATCTTGCCTTATGACACTGGGATGCTGCTTTCATCAGACTACCCAGCAGTGGAAGGGATGTCTTGTGTCATTTTGTAGTCCCTTCTATCCCTATTGTGCGGAGAGAAATAAGTGACTCTAGATGGTATTTAGGGCATTTATTTCTTTATGTATTTTTATGTATATTCTTGCATAACAAATAAAATCTTCTTAAAGGTAGTCCAGTCAGTGGAAATTGAATTAATCTGTTCAAACAAACAAATATAACATAGTTACTTACACCACTCAGTGGTGGGTTCCTCCCGGTTCGGTCCGGTTCGGCCGAGCCGGTAGTGGTGATGATATGATGTCACCGAACCGGTTCTCCCCCCCCACCCTCCCACCCCCCCATGTTATTCTTACCTTTTATTTGGTCCCACCCCCAATCTATTGCTGCCTCCTGGGTCCCAGCTGACGACTAGAGGTAAAAAAACTGTTTAAACTCTTGCCGCGGGGCTTCAAAGGGCCGTCCTACAGCTGATCAGTGTTAAAAGCAAACAAATGAGTCGGGTCGTAAGTGTGAGGACTGGTCGTAAGTGCGAGGACCTTCCAGAAATGACTCTGACCAGCTAGCCACGCCCACCTAGTCACATGACCTCCAAGCCACACCCAAAAAATAAGCCACACCCACAGAACCGGTAGTAAAAAAAATTAGAACCCACCCCTGCACCACTACTGTATATATCTGAAATAAACAGTAAGGGTCCCTCACCCCAAACAATGCACTTTTAAGATGGGAGGGCCATCATAAATTCATTGAGAATAAAAAAAATAAAGGCAAATAAATTTATCATTATTATTTGCATTTGCCGTATTTAAGATGGGCTGTAGGATGGCTTAAAATTCATGTCATTTCTTCCAGCAATTTTCCCAGATATACAGGGTCAGTCTCTAGCATGGTGCACCTGTTTATTAAGAATAAAAGCCTATTAAAGTCAGTGGGGAAGAAAAGATAAAACAAAAGTCGGAAGTGCTTTGCAAAGAAAACCTTTCTCTTGCTGACTGTTTTGTGTCTCTTAGCTAAGAAGTTTAGTCCACTATAGTCAGGAAGATGTGCAATGGGACCGTCCACAACACAGCAACGCAGGGAAATGCTTTCTCCCAAATCCATCTCTATGCTAAGAATGCAACATTAAATCTATTGCAAGTAAAAAAAAAAACTGTCACTACTGAAGTGTTAAGGGAGAAGTTCAGTTAATGTATATATTCTCCAATTTCCATATTTCAAAACCCATTAAGCTACAGCCCTTCAGTTTAAGTAGAAGTAAATTACTTCTCATTTCAGAGAAGATGAGTCTATCCATGACTATTAAGGAAACAGTTTTATGGGACTCCCATGTTCTGTGGCAGAATAGTGAGAAAGAAGAGCACAAAAGCTTTGTTGTGGACTAGCTGGAAGAAGGGGCATATATTTTAAAAAGTTCAAAGAAGTCAAGACAGTGGGCACAATTGCAAGATCCTAAGCCCACCCCTTTTTGGGTGCTTCATGAAGCCTTTGAAAATCAAACCCAGCAATTCATTAGGAAATTAAGTCAACCTAGAGATGCTAAATTTGTATTTGTATGAGCTGCATGAATCTAACTGAGCTTTTTAGTAGTTGTCCTCAATTATTGGCCCACCTCATATTCTGTTTGCAACAACTGATCATCTCTATCTGTCAAACTATTCACTAAGTCTGCATTACTATTAATCTTTTCATCGTTCCTATCACCCATCTCTCCCACTTATGACAGTATGACTGTAACTTGTTGCTGGTATCCTTACGATTTATATTGATTGTTTCCTAATATGATTCGATTGCTTATTTGTACTTTGTGATTATCATTAAGTGCTGTACCTTATGATTCTTGACGAATGTATCTTTTCTTTTATGTACACTGAGAGCATATCCACCAAAGTCAAACTCCTTGTGTGTCCAATCACACTTGGCCAATAAAGAGCCGAGGTGGCACAGTGGTTAGAGTGCAGAACTGCAGCTACTTCAGCTGACTGCTAGATCAGCAGATCAAAACTCACCGGCTCAAGGTTGACTCAGCCTTCCATCCTTCCGAGGTGGGTAAAATGAGGACCCAGATTGTTGGGGGCAATATGCTATTTGGTGTAAGCCGCCCAGAGTCCTTGGAGAGTGGGTGGCATAGAAATATGACTAATAATAAAAGAATTCTATCTATCTAGCTAGCTAGCTAGCTAGCTATTGTCTAATATTTGTCTATGTGTTATGACGCTTTGGATATCAGTTGCACAACAGTATCTCCTTTCCTCTCTTCCTTAAAACAGTCATTTTTTCAAATAAGCCTGAAAAAATGTGCCACTACTTTAAAAAGTCAACTCATTAAAGTCAACACACTTCTTAAAAGAGTAGCACTGTTTTATTTTGTGTGTGTTTTTCCAGGCTCATGGGAAAACTGAAAAAGAGAAGCCATTTTAATGAATAAAAGAATGGGACTGTGGTTGCTTTTCAGCTTGCATAAGGTCCAATTCTTTTCTTTTAAATGTCCAGAGTTCTAATATCCTGTGGGCCTTGTAGAAAGTGTTCCTTTCACAATGCCAGCATCCTCTCTGCACATTTAGCCTGGTTTGAGAACAAGTTGCTTTATTTTGATTTAGGCCATTTCCTTACTTGCTTTTTACATTCACATCAGAATGCTCAAGCGATCCTATCATTTAGCCTTGATTCACAATGCTGGCCTTGTCTTGTTCCAGGCCCACACTTTTAAAAGACTTAAACTGATCAACTGCTGGAAAATAAAGACTTTTTTTCCTCCCTGAAAGGCCGGAGTAAGTAAACTTTGCTTCATTTTCACTCCTCTTTAGGGGGGAGTTACATTCATATGACAAATCCTGCCTTTATCCATTGTTGATAGAAACCCAGGTGCCCTGTATCTTATTATGTGAACTGGCAAACACACATCGTTGGTTGTATCTTTTCCTATGATCACCATCAAAGGAGACTGTACATTCTTCTCCCTATCCCAAATGTAAAGAAAAGACAGGACACCCTATTACTACCAGCATATGTGCGCGCATGCAAGTGCATGTATACATGTGTGCATATATGTGTGCACCTTCTTGATTCTTGACAATTTATGGCAACCCTGCACAAGTCTCTGCAGTTTTCTTGACAAGATTTAAGAAGTAGCTTGCCATTCCATGGTTCTCAGGGCTGAGAGAGAATTACTGGCTGAAGGTTACCCAGTTGGCTTTGTGACTAAGGTAGGAGTAGAGCTTCATTTCTGGTGGGGTACCTTAACCACTACACCAAACTGGCTCTTATTACTATCCCTGCAAATCATTATATTAGTCCTGCAAGAACCAAAGAAACTTTGTCTTTTTTTTATCCTAATCAGTGACTAGTGCTAAACTACTGTGTTTCCCCGAAAATAAGACCTCCCTGGATAATAAGTCCTCCCCCAAAAATAAACCCTCCCCCCAAATAAGCCCTCCCCCAAAAATAAACCCTCCCTGGAAATATTTAACGACATGCACAGCCGATCCCTGCCATTTCCTCTGGTTAGGGTTAGGGAGACAGAGCTGGAAATCAGTTAAGATGGCAAGAGGATCCCCATCTTGCTCCATGTGCTCCAAAATAATAAGTGTTCCCCAAAAATAAAGCCAAGCGCTTATTTGGGGATTTTTTAAAAAAATATAAGACAAGGTCTTATTTTCAGGGAAATATGGTATAATGTTACAGGTAGACATTTTCAGACATTTTTACAGACAAAATATCACCCTCCATTGCTCTTAAGCCAACCTAAAATTTCTTGCCCCAACTAGCCATTTCTAGTCTACCTCTCTCAGTCCTGGGAAGTGGATAATGCAACCAACAACTGATGCTACTCTTACTGGGTACTTCAGGACAAAACCACCAATTATTTCCCCTGCCTATTGGAAGGCAAAATGTTTTCCTAACATGGGGTGGGTGTTTGGGTGGGCACTTGCAAATTCAGCTACCTCCTCCATTGCTCAGATAACAGGTTTCAGGCTCAGAAGTGTTCCATGCCTCTAGCTATAAGCTGAGCTATTTCTGAACACAGATCTAGCTTTTCTGAAAGTGCACTAAGGACTGTCCAAAGATAGCCCAGCTGAACAGACACAGAAGGGAAAGAGCAGTCAAGAACAAGTAAGCTCAGACCTCAGCTAGCATTACAAAGGAATGACAGTGCTGGCAACAAGTCCAGATCTGTCTTTGCAAATGGCAGCAACCAGAAATAAATAGCCTATAGACGGCCATGGAATCAGACTGAAGTAGGCAAAATGATACTGCCTCCTCCGCCTCTTCCTGTAATAAAAACAGTAAACATTACGGCTATGTGAAACCCTTTGTTGACAGAAGCAGAAAATCTGTAAGGTATTTGAAGGTGACAGAATCAAAAAACACCAGCCCTGTTTCCTGGTTTCAATCAACCAGCACAAGCATAGCACATTTTTTAATAATCACTAAACCTTTGTTTATAGAAATTTGCAAATGTTATGAGAAGTACTTCAACATTACATGCTCTCTCTCCCCCCCTCTCTCTCCCTCTCTCTCTCTCTCTCTCTCTCTCTCTCTCTCTCCCCTCTCTCTCTCCCTCCCTCCCTTTCCCTCTCTCCCTCCCTTTCCTTCTCCCTCTTCCTCTCCCTGTTATCTCAGTTCTCCTGCAGAAGAGGCAAAACTGATAAGGAAAGACCATTTCCAACAACCAAGGATTCCTCATGTGGCCCATAGGATCTCAAGTGCTTTATCCCTGATTAGTAACCATATATAACCAATGAAGCATGTCAGATTGTGCCCATGGCAAAAATCATACAGGGAGAATAGCAAAAACACTGTTTGGAACTTAGATTTGGAACCCAGAAAAGTTACCTCAGCTGCCAGCTGCAGATGAGGTGAAAGTAGTAGCATGAGGCCATATATATATTTGAGGAAGATGAAGACCAGTGCAACATTTTGCAGCATCAGCCAGCCACTTCTGTAAAGGCATGTTAGCAATGCATAGAGGCTTTATATTACTCTACCACTGACTGGGTGACTGGGTAAGATGCAAGGAAATGGCCTAAATAGATAAGTACCGTAAATGTTCTTAAATTATTGTACTGGTTTTCTATTGGAATCATTTGGGACAATCATTTTGGGACAATCATTTTGGAGCAGTTTCTTTAAGGGATTGGAGCATTTTTTGTAAGAAAGATGAAGTTGTGAGTCCTAATGAACCTTGGAGAAGATATATTCCCAAGAAAATGTGACTAGAATTTGCAACTTTAGAATCAGAGACCAGAGAATCAGAGGGCTGGTTTGGAGATTTTTCTTACAGCAAAATGAGATAATATATTTCTGGAGTGCAAGAATAGTTTGTGACACTTGGTGCTACAGATGGAGGAAGGAGTTTGACTGTTGAAGATTTTTGATCTAACCACTGCTGTGCTAATTTAACACCAATAAAGAGAAGATTTATTTTACCATCACCACAATGGTTAAATGGCATGTTAACATACTATAAAAAGAAAGTTGTGTTCAGATCAAATAGTCAAAGGAGTTTTAGCTTATTCTCACCTTCTGCTTCCAGGATGAATAGGAGCACGAAATAACACCCGAATGAAAATTTTCTTTTCTTTTCTACCTGAAACCTATTCCCCTACTTGGGAATCCACTCCCATCTTTTCTTTTCATATCTTATCCTATCACTTGTGCTTGAACAGATAAGTGCAAGTATGATGCTGGAAGCAAATCCAAAGTTGCTTAAATTGTGGATCCATCAGTCTGAACTTCCTACCCAAGGCCTTTGTTCAAAAAAAAAAAAGCACTTAGTCCACAAAGTGTGCGGAGTTTATACTATCAAGGGAAAATGGCACAGCTAAGTAATGTAAAATATTATCTCGTTAATCTTCCTTTCCTGTGGACAGATCTAGATTCTTGTCCTGAAGCCCTAATCTGGTAGCTTTTGTGGTCTTGCAAGCTGTCAGATCAATAGGGGACTTGAGTGTCATTGTAGACATGAGAACAATGGACTGAGGGAACACACACACACACACACACACACACACACACACACACACACATCCTTTCAGATTACAAGATATCTGACTACCCTGACTTCCACCTATGGGACATGAGCTCTGTCCTCCTGCTTCTTCTGATGACTGGAACCTTGGGATTCTGACCCGAAGTTCTGCCTGGATGAATGAAGCAAGAAGACATTCCAGAAGCTTGTCTGAAGTGACCTCCAGTGTGAACTGAAAAAGGCAGCCAAGAATGGTTGGCTCTTGTAAGAGTAGATGCTGAGGCTCTGTGGAAAATAAGGAATTTGAATGAATAAAGCAGTGGTCATAGATCTCCTGTAGGCTGTTCTAGGCAGAGGGTCTCAGGGATAGTTCCTGAGTAACAGACAAATAACTTAGTCCATTTTTGGCCCACATCTCCTCTGACTCCTTGGTCTGTTCAGTCACAAAATGTACTCAACATTCTTTAGCTACTGTTCCTCTGTAACCTTAACAATGTGCACAGAAAAAGTCATGACACACTATCCAAAGGCCAGAATATTATTTCATTTACACTGTTTCAGTTTCTTCCACCCTATCCCCGAAACCAACAGTGTTCCCTTGCGTGTGTGGCTCTTATCTCAATCTCCCACCCTTTTCAAGCCACTTTTCTCTGAAAGATTTTTTTTTCCCCTCCACTGAGGGGGCCCCTCCACTGAGGGGGTCCCGTGCGGACACTTCAGGTTGTGGGTCTCTGCCCTGCAGCACTGGTGCTCCATCCTTCGAATTATCTGAAAGAAGCAAAAAGGAGAGGTTGGTAATCCACGTATATGACTTTCCTCTGCATCTGCTTTGGAAGAACAAGTAAGTGTGTGTGCACATGCAGGGGAGGGGGAAGGGGACCTGCTTGGCCCCACAAATGAAAACATGACGTGTAACCATCATAAAAACAGCAGCAGCAATAGCAACAGATAAAAAAAAAAATCTCAAGGAAAAGAGACATCACCCAGGGATCTGTCAGCAAATTCGCACCCCCAGTCTTCCGTATTATGTTCTTCTCCCTCAGATGTCTTGACTTCACTTATTTAAAGGTTTTCAGGCCACCACTGAGGACTTCATTTTTCCTGTTCAGGAAAGGCGAGCACATACTTAGCTGGGAGCCCACAAGCGAGGACATCAAAGCAGATTTCAACTCATACATGCTCAGAACATCTTGTGCGGAATCTGAATAGCAGTGGGAGGAAACCAATAAATGAGCCAACTGCTGGGTTTGAATCCAAAATCCATAGCTGGCAATGCTTTTATTGGAATCACTGAAGAATAGTCCAAAAGGTGATACCCAGGTGAGTTTTTAGGGGAAACATCTGTCCACACACCTTATATTCTAGTCCACCAACAACTAAGGAAGCCCCCTGGTTATCTCTGGGCCAATCTTTCTCTCTCAGTCCAATCAAGTTCCCAGGATAGTCGCTGTTGGGAGAAATTGGAGGAGGAAGTACTCTTTGTGCTTGCCTTGAATTTTTAAATGAAAGGGAGGACAAATTGCTAAACAAATATTCTTCCCTAACTCACAAGCTTGCATAATTTTTGTCTTTGTCAGTTATAGAACTATTACGGTAGGTCTAAGGATGAATGTTGGTTTTTCTTTCTTCCTCAGAAAGTCTCAATTTTTCCCAAGACAAAGTGAGCCTTTGGACAGGACCTTAAAAATATCTTTCCAAGTGCACCTACAAATTCCTGGAGAGCTTTTAAAAAGTGGCCGGCATAGCATTCAATCTGCCTTCCTCAACTCCTATTTTTTATGGTCCTGTGAACAGTGTTAATGAAGCTACTTTTAATAGTCTTGCGCCCTGTTGGTCTTTGTGAGAAATCACTTTTTTTTTTCTTCATTTCTAGCCGGTTCAAACTGAAGGTGGTTTAAGTCTTAGCCAGCAAAATACTTGGTTATTGCTGCTGAAGCATTGCAGAAACTGAAATCCTATACTTACCCAGCCAAAGTAAGCGCAATGTGGCACTTCTGGGGAAAGGAGCCTCTAGATAGTTGTGCTAGGAGAATTGCCTCCTGGTCCTCGCATTGCGGTGCTAAACACAGATGATTTTTCACCACCTGTTCAAGAAATAGTGGTTTGTTTTTTTTAGATTGATCTTCAACGGGGTTTGAAGATTATTAAAACGTCCCCTGATCAAACTTTTTTAAGCATTACTTTTTAAGTAGAAGTAACTTTTGGCCAATGGAACCTTTGCTCTGGGAATACAGAATTTGCAAATATGTGGTACCCTATTTATTTGAAGTACTTCTGTTACATATATCCTTTACATACTGCTCAGATACTCAGCTATTGATAAAATGTAGATCCAAACCAGCAATCTCTCTCCCTCTCTGTTTTCCCCCCACTCTCTCTCTCTCTCATAAAATTTTATTAAAAGTTTTTTCAAATGAGTGATTTCTCAAAGGTACAATTAGGACCACAGTATTACCTGCTCCAGAAAACATCAGAAAAATTTACGTGTTTTTTTTTTTTCTCTCATTATAAAAAGCTCCATTTCATTCATAGCCACCCAAAAGTAAAACCTGAATATCTACAGAGATTCCCAGCCATCCAAGTCATGGTTGTCACAAAGGTGCTTTTGCAAGGGGCAAAAAGTCCAGTTGCCTCTTGGAAAAAGCACCTTTGGGATAAAATCTGAATAGTTATCGCCTTTGGGGTAGCAGCCATTCTCCCTCTCTCTCTGCCTTAGACTGGAAGAGGGAAAGAGTGAACCGCCTCTACAATCTTGCCAAAACAAAACAAAACAAAACAAAAACAAAACAAAACAAAACAAAACAAAACAACCTGGACCAGTTTATGAAGCCCACTTCCCCCCCTCCAAATAAATAAATCAAGACTGTGTCCAAAACCCTCCTCACACACGCGTGCGCGCGCGCACACACACACACAAATATTCCATTGAATTGGGCAGAGGAGAGCAGTCTTAGTTTTGACCAGTAAATATTGGGTTCGGATTGCCAATACACTCATCCATCCACACAGCGCTCTGGACCGAAAACGCGCCCGCCCGCGGAATTTTAGCTGAGATTTGTGTTCTATTTCAATAGAGATCGATTAGGCACAATGTCCCCCCCTCCCGGCTGGGCCTCGCTCTGTTCCAAAAAGCAGAGCGCGCTCAGCAGCCTTGCCTCTGCTAGCGGTGCCGAGATCGCATTACCTTGCCTTGCAAGGCAGTTTGCAAACGGGGCGCGCCGTCTCTCTCTCTCTCTCTCTCTCTCTCTCTCTCTCTCTCTCTCTCACACACACACACACACACACACACACACACAGAGAGAGAGAGAGAGAGAGAGAGAGAGAGAGAGAGAGAGAGAGAGAGAGAGAGAGAGAGAGAGAGAGAGAGAGCGGGCGCACATACCGACAGACTAAATTAATCCAGCGCTCCCTCGTTCAATGTGTAAACCCTGCTAAATCATCAATCGTGGCACGAAATATTTTCAATCCATGAAGGGAAAGTTTATGGAATGGGAGGAGGGGGACAGATTTATCGGTTACTGACCAGAGTTTGGGAATGGACCGTCGGCTGCTGGCTCCACTCGCTGGACATGGCCAAAACCTAGGAAAAGCGGTGGCTCTAAGATTTTGGGACAGGGTCACTGGTGGACAAGTGTGGGCCGGGGACAAGCCATAGGTGTTTGTTTTTTTTTTTCCCCTTGGGGGTGGGGAGAGACACTTGAAAATATTCTTGTCTTTAAATGCCGAAATTCTACTTTCCTTCTCATCCGTGTTTTTTTTCTTCCTTTCGAGGGTTTTCAATCCTATTTCAGAAGTGTCTGCGAACCCTTCGTAGGTAATAGGCTTAGAATGAGTAGGAATCGCACTGAATAGCACGGAAGGAATCTGGGAAATGCTTTTTAACTAAATACAAATTCTCTTGGAAGGAATAAAGTTTGGAGCCTGTATTTTTCCAAAGGAAAAAAAAAAACCCAGCCGTATCTATCGCGATTTAGGCACCCCGCTCAGGGATAGATTTGGCGCACCGGATGGAGATGGGAGGGATTTGGTTCCTTAAAATATGTACCACGATTTACAAGTAAGTACGACTTACTTCCACCAGATTGACTAAATTTTGGAAACTAGACCCATAGATGTCCACTAAGCTTGCTTGTCAACCAGCCCAAAGAAGTAAAAAATGGCCCGCACCTACCCAACGTAAAGGGGGATTCTTTTGCAAGGCGCCACATGTTAAGGAAGGAGGACTGCTCTCTCCTATTATGCCTTGGGTAAAAGGAACGGGGTTGCGGTGGAGGAGAAATACAACCTGGAGTAGTGGTAGTAATCCACCATTCGATTAGAGGTCGGGGTGCCCTCCCCTTTCCCCCCACCCCGCCAGCGAAATTCTCTGGCAATCCCCAGAAGCACCCCAGAAGTGCGGCTGAGCTGGGGGGGGGGGGCGGGCAGAGGAAAAGTAAACCCGAGAAAAGGCTGGTTTGTTTGGTTGTGTTGCGTCCTTTGATAGGGTACAACAGTCTGGACTCGCCGTTTTGTTTTGCAGCGCACCAAACGCCCTGCTTTCCCCCTAACACGACCTCAGCTAAAATACATTGGCAGTCAACTAAAATGAATGCCCTCTTGAGAGCTGGCAAGGAACTCGGGAACGGTTGGAGGCCTGGTACACTGCTGTTGATGGTCTCGCGGCCTTATTTTATCCCACGGGCTTGAGGATGAAGCGTTGGGCGGTAAGGAGACGGCTCTGCCAACAAGGATGGGGACCTAAAAAGGCGACCTCTTTCCGACAGCCCAAGCTTTCCTTCTCCCCCCCGCCCCCCTTTCCAGCTTTCTCCTCGAAAGCTGCACATTTTTACACCTTTGGGGGGAAATGAGGAAGGGGTGGCACGGGACAACCCTTCCTTTTCAAAGTTTTCCTCCTTTTCTTTTTTTTTTAACCATCTTCTGAAATCAAGACTTCGGGCGTGATGGCCAAGAACATTTTGTGCTTCGGAGCCAATTAGGGCTATCTACCATCTTTGGCCCATAACGACGACAACAACAAAAAAGACACTACCCACCCGTGATGTTAAAGAGAATCCTGGCACAATGTGCCATTCAGCCCACATGTAGGGAAGGGAGAACTGTTATATCCCATTATTAAGTGTGGATAAAATAAAAAGATTTTGGGCGAGGGGGGGCACAAATACAATTTTATGTTCGGGGTGCCCTGCCCCCCCCCCCAACCTGGAAGTTGTCTTGTTTGGTAAGGTTTTTCAGACACTGTTGAGTTGATATTGTAGCCATGAAGTCACACTCGATATACATGAGGCTAGATCTCTAGCATGAAAAGGGCTCTTTGGATCCTGGTATCAGGGACTAATAAGCAGCCCATCATAGGCAAAGTTGCCATCATCATCCTCACTCTTACCTTCACCGTCTCTTTATATTTGTTTCATCTCCATCTACCAGAAAAGGTTGGGTTCAGTGCATGGTACTTTTTCTTCCGCATTTTGTCCAGTAAGGGCTGAAATAGGATGAATGATCCTGATTCACCCACCATTCGCTCCAGAGTAAGAAGGGCTTCCCTTTCAGAATCTCCCTGACAGGTCATCTTATAATGCACACATTGGGGAAGAGGTCCTGGTTATGTCCATGAACCCAAGGTGTATGTTGCGTGTTCTGGACTGAGGATTTCATTTGGGATTTGGAATTTAGTTCTGTTTTATTTTCTACCTTTCCTGTAAATCGTCGTTGATGATGGCGCTGAGATGATGATGATGATGATGATGATGATGATGATGATGATGATGATAGAAAATGGGAGCAAAGAATATTTCTTTTCCACCCCACATCTTTTACACAACAGTAGACCTGAGAAACCATTCTTCTCCTCTTTTACCAACTGCAAATTCTCGCAAAGCTTCTTAACTAGTGAATAAAGTGAAATGCCACATTCTGGGCTATTCAAAAGCAACAGATAAAACTTGAAGAGATGCTAGGAATGCTGTGGGATCTCAAGGCTATTTTCCTATCAACCTTTTTCTTACTGAAACATTTAAGAACACTTCCGTTTTAAATGCATTTCCTTGGGTGGGTGGGGGGAGTCCTCTTTTAAAGGACTTTTAAATGTTTTCTTTTTTACTTTATATTTTCATCTTTACGATTTTTTAAAAAAAATGCCAGCCAGTTCAATTATTGATTTAGATTGGGGTGGGTGGGTGAGTGGAGGGAGAGTGGAGGGAGAGGATCAAGGAGTAACACAAACACTGCAAGTTCAACTTTACCTCTACTATTTAATCTCCTTTCCAAAGACAAGAAATCTGGGGGAAATGCAAAGAATATTCTCTGCTGGAAAGTAGAACATGAAATAAACGCTTCCAAAATAACAGCCCAATTCAATTCGGCTGTGAGATCCACTCCTTTCACGGCAGCGTCTTAAATTATCTCCCAGTTTTCCTCATATACAAAACTTAGCTGGGTGATATTTTGTTTGCCCTAACTAACAGATTTATATTTCTGGCAACAGATGGAAACAATTTTGATTTTTAACTGCTGAAACCTGAGAGTTACGAAAACAGGAGAACACTTACTGGTTGCTTCTTTCTTCTTTACAGAAAGGGGAGGGGAAGCTTGAGGGGAGGCTTGCAACCTGACATCACTTCTGCCCTTGATAAGGCTGAACTGTTTGTCGGCAGATCTTTTAAACATCCATCTAAGACTGCAACTTGATAAAGACCTGCGCTAAACACTAGCCACATTTTTCCTTCTCCCTCCCATCTGTCTCTCTCCCCCCCACCCATTTTAAATTCTCTTCGCTGATGAAAAGTTCTGAGAATCTCAAAGCCTGCAACGATTTTCTAAACCTTTAGTTGATATAATCAGCGCATTGCCTTTCTCCTCTCATTCAGCATACCTATGGTGGCTTCAAGTATACCCCTACCTAAGTAAGGAACCTCTTGCTCCCTGCTGACAATGTTTTAGAGGTGTTTAGAATTCTAGCTTAAAACTGTCAAATACACCCAATCCCCCCAAACTCTGCACAAACTCGTTGCAAAGTCAAATGACTATGTCTTCCCATATACAAAATACTCACAACGTTATTATTTTTTTTTAAAAAAAATTATATATCTCCTTCAGGCGGTACGGCACATTTTCGGTAGGACCAGCTACGTGTTAACTTGAAAATAAAACCCACTGCGCTCAATATGGCAAATAATTTCCAAGTAAGGGTCCATATAAACCTTCAGTTTGGAGCTCGTGTCCATAATATTAATACAAACCTCCCTTCCTACGAGGCACGTTTTGGGACCGGGTTTAAACACATACATACAGTTAGGGAAAACGCGCCAATAAGCAACGCAGAGAAAACCTACGCCCTTTCCAAGGCTTTTTAGTTTAGTTTGGTTTGGTTTCTGTGTGTTCATCAACATTAAAGAAGATCACACTTAACGTTCAGAAAATATTGTTATTTTCTATAATGGAGAAAATTGGACTCCTGTGAGTTAGATCTGTGGTTTTTAGGGATAGGATGCAAATTGGACTGACACCACTTTGCACTTTAACAATCGGATTTCGTCAGGATACAAGTTGTTTGTTTAACCCGACAGCTCCGTGCACCCCGTCGCATGCTTTACACACTCATTAAAACGATTATTCACGACACTGTCGAATGTTTTCGAGTTTCATTCACAGAAAAGAGAGCCAGATAGGATCCAAGCAGACGCCGCCCTCTACTCTTCCCGTGATGTGCTACCATCTTTTTTTTTTTTTTTTACGATTTTAAAATAAATTATTAACTCGTATTGAATAGCGTTGAATAGCTATTGAATAGCGTTATGAAGTTGGGATCATCATCTGGCTCTATTTCCCAATACTTTGTTTTGTTTTTAATTTCTCTAACTCAGATCCTTAAACTTTAGAAGTTACATTCAGGGCTAGGAGAAAACATTTTCAGGTTTACTCCTATGGAAACCCTCCAGGACTTCTAGGGAAGTTCTTTCCAAAGATCTGTGCCCCAAAATGATTTTCCATTTCCCCTGGGAGAATCCTACCAGGGATTTCCAATAGAAATGACTTAGGGATTGCAAGACTTTTCAGAAACAGTTTTTGACACTTCTTGGCTGGACCCCAAACAAACTTTCCTTTTTCCAACTTCTGCAACCTTGGGCTCATACAAGAACGTTGAGGAACTTACCCAACTAATAAACCTATCCATAGATCCACCGGTTTAAACTATTACACAAGAGCACAACGGGTGAGGAGAGGTGAGGACTACCTGTCGTTCCCTCACCCCCACCCCACCCCCACCCCGTCCAATCTCAGCTCCTCCATACGGAGGGTTCCGAGAATCCACATGCGAAACAGCTGTGCTGTCGGGCCAATTTTTTTTCCCCTCAATGCAAATCTTTGCTACGGTAGTTGCAAAGGAACCCCAAAGAGACTCGAAGGCACGAGAAACTCTGCAAGTCCGTAGGGTATACCGCTTCCCACCTCCACAAGCCCGATTCGAAGCCGGAGGGATTTATGCAGAGAAAGCCTGTGTAAGATCGAGCGTCTCCGTGCATTGAGGCTTGGCGGTGCTTTTTCCAGCCTCTACTCCTCGCCTTTCTTCCACCAAAAAAACCCCCTCCAACCCTACGAACAAAAGGACTGTTAGAAGCCGGCAAACCTGGGATTCTCTCTCTCTCTCTCTCTCTCTCTCTCTCTCTCTCTCTCTCTCTCTCTCTCTCTCTCTCTCTCCCTCCCTCCCTCCCTCCCTCCCTCCCTCCCTCCCTCCCCCCCCCCCTCTCTCTCTCTCTCTCTACGCCTGTTCTAACTGGGAAAGGAGTACAGAAAAATCGCCTGGGGGTGGGGTGGGGGGACAACAACTGCACCATTCAAGAAAGTTTCCCGACGCTTTCCTTCCCCTTTTTCTGAAGGGAAGCTGATTGCTGTGTAAAAACGAAAGGCTTCGACTCCAGGGTTGTGTTGCTGGAGACTCGCGCACGTCTGAAAACAGAACGAGCGAGCGAGCAAGCACTATATATATAAAAAAAACCATATATATATGGTTTTCTGCCTTATTTTTCCCCCTCCTTTTATCCAGCCATAAAAGCAGGCTTTATCACGTCCCCACAACAACAACGATAAGGAGGGAGAGGAACCGGCTTCGTCGCTGCGCTGCAAGCTTGAAGCTTGGTCTTCTAATATCTTGAATGCGGGTTGATACAGAGAAATAATAGAGCCAGGAATTCTTATAGAGCCCCTTGAATTTATCTGCTCGGATTGGGAAGGTGGGATGAGGTGGGGGCTTTTTTTGTTGTTTGTTTCTTTGTTTAAATTTCTCAGCAATTAAGGTTATCTTTCTTAAATTAGAAGGAAAACATAAACAAATGCAAAAGTGCCGTGAGGAACGGGATTCTCTCCCCCCTCCCCCATTCAGATGAAATGCTGGAAGTCTGCAGTCAGCAGGGGCTGCTTGTAAGTAAGACCCATCATCCGCTGATCTGCGGAAGAACAGCTGGGCCGGGCCTATTTTTTTCCAGGCGCGGGCTCATCCCAGGTTCGTTGCAGCCATTGAAATGAATTACATAAATCCCGCACGTGAACTCTCCGGATCGATCAGGAGGGTAGCCAGTTCTTATTCTGTGGCGGGCGATCGATTTTTTTGTCTCCCCAGTCCAACCTACCGGGATGACTGATCTGTAATTATTAGGATGGGGGCAGCCACGGGAGCGGGACGGGTGGGGGTGGGCGGGAGAAGAGAGAGAGAGAAAGGTGAGGTGCTTTTTCTTTTCACCTGCCTGGTTTACTGACAAACGCAAGACGCAAACATACAGAGAGATTTCCCTTCCGTCCCCATGACAGGAAGGCGAATTTCTGTCGCACTAAAAGAAACAACGTGGGATAAATCGAAAAGATTTTTTGAAACCCTTTTGCAAGAAATGCATCTTGGAAAAGAGATGCGGCCGTTTATAATAAGGTTTCTTTCTCTTCTTCTTCCGTCCCCAAACCTTAAATTATGCGATGGGAAAGACATACTGATTTTTGGTGGAAACTGGTTTCCTTCCTCCCCACATCCCCTTCCTTGCAGTGTTAATACAAAACCATCGAGGACGCTACTTTAAGCAGCCCTAATCATTCCCATTTAAAGCCAAACAGAATTTATTCAATTCCCTTTCCCCGTTTCAATTCTCATTTCCTCCCCCACGTGTAACCCTACCCGTTCGATCTACTTTTAAATAAAGTAAGTATAGCTAACTTTAAAGAGACGTTGTTCTGATCTTTGTCCCCGGCTGAAGGTTTTTTTAAAAAACCAAAACCAAAACAACCAATGCCGTAATGCTGAAAAAGAGAGAAAGGGGAACATAATTTCCTACTTTTCCCAAAGTCCACGTTTTTTTACCTCATCCTCCAAAACATTGCTAATTATCTCCTCTTCCCAGCATTGTTTTTCCGTACAAATTTCACGCTGGAAACTGTCTTGAATGATCATCAAATGGCACCTGGGGGCCCTTTTTGCTTACACCTTATCCCCAAGTCCGCAAAAACAGCGAATTCCTGAAAAAGTTGAGAGAATCACTGAAGGCTTTTTTCTTTGATCTGAGCACAGATCGGAAAAAAGGGAAGAGGCCAAACAAAGCGAGGCAAATATATATTTTTTCTTCCTATCATCCAAGTCCCTATTTATTTAAACCCGCCAAATTCTCACTAGATTCAATCAATTTCATTTGGCAGAAAAATACTGGATTAATTGATCTACTGAACGAGAAAGAGAGAGAGAGAGAGTTATGCCAACATCTTTAAATTAAATAATAACTTAGTTTAACATTGAAGAAGGAAAGAAGGAGGGAGGGAGGGAGGGAAGGAAGGAAGGAAGGAAGGAAGGAGAGAGCACTTTGAGTTGGTTCCCTAAACTAAGCCTCCCTGTTACCTTTCCCAGCAACGGGCATCATCCCGCCAAAGCATTCGAACGACTATTGTTTGCTCGACTATTTGATTGATGGAATTCGGGTGGAAGTGAGAGATTGCTACCTATCAGGTGATAACTCTCAAATGTTGAGATCCCTCGGATCAAGTGAAACATCCTAATAACTGAGCTGAAAATGTATTTGTCAGCCAAATTTACAAAGAGAGGAAGAGGTGGAATTTCAAAAAAGCTTTCCAAACTCCTGCTGAGTTAGCAAAAGGGCGTTAGGGTGACAGGTAGAGGGTTGACATGACTTGGCTGCATCCTTTGGGTCCCTGCCTTATAGGCTAACCACTCGGTTTTATTATTAATTCCTTTCCTTCTTTCCGTTTCTCTGCCCTTCTCGGAGCTTGTGCCCTGCTCCCTCGGGCCTGCCTTCCATTATTGTCCCTGTTTCGGCCTGCCGGAAGCTGGGCAGTAGCGGTTGCCTGGGTTTATGCAACCTGTTCTCCCTTTGCTGCCATGGCAACGCAACACAAACCTCCCACCATGCTTTTTAAGGTCGCCTTTGCTTGTGGGAGGGCGCGGAAGTCGGCACCGTCTTACGGAGGGATCTCCGGGGAGACCAGGCTTTCTATGGCTCTGACTCCTGAGAACAGAGGTTGGATCCAGGCGACGTCCTGTTTAAAGATAAGCCCCTGACAATGACGCCTGTCTAACTTGTGCCATTCCTGCCAATGGGTTTCTTCTTAGAAAGATTACTTCTGGGGCAACCCATTGAATTTTCTTGTGGGAAGCATTTTAGGGAGGGGAGGGGAGAATACCTGTGACTAGATTTTTCGGCCTGGAAAAGGAAGCGCTGGTAAACCTATAGCGCACAATGCGTAAAGGTAAAAAAAAAAATGAGGGAGAAAGGGATTTTATATACCCATGTCTTTATAATACTCAAATTGTCTGCACCTCCAAAATTGTGCTTTACTGCCTGGATATTAGGTATTTCTCCCCCCCCCACCCCCCACCCCCAAGGGGGGAAAAATGGAGCCGTGGTCTCTTGCGCTTGACAAGAGCGCCCTCGCCTTGCGATTTAGAAAACGGCAACACCGCGCCGCTCGTCGGCGGGATCGCACGCGCGCGCACGGCGTGGCGGCACACACAGCGCTCCTTAGAAAGCAGACCCATTGAGTTCAACCACGTCTATCTCCAGGCAAATGCACGGAGGATCGCGGCTGGCTTGAAGAGAGAAACCTGCGAATCACGGCAGGCTGCCGTTCATTCTAAGAAGCAGTGCGGGCAGTTGTTATTATTGTAAAATGGAGGGAATAACAGTTATCTTAGACGCGGAGAGAGAATAAAGGAGCAAGGGGGGGGGGAAAACCAACACCCTGAGTATTTATTTCTTCCACCCTTTCTAGAGATTTTTTTTTCCACGCTAAAGGTTCAGCCTCTATCTATTCCCTGCAAGACCCGATGAATCTCTCAGCACCTCATTACCGCTGGCTCAGATTGCATTCAGCAAACGTGTTACCTTTTACTGCGTTTGAGTAACTCAAATTGGGATATTAACAATTAATTATTTTCCTGAGATTTCAAATTTGCAAGAGCAAGGGAATTTTAAAAAAACAACGGACGCACAACAATTTGCGGAGCGGAGTACAGCTAGCTTCCTTATTCCCCGTACTGACTAACTGGGGAAGGAAGATAGCAGTGATTAGTAAAACAAAAAATAAACCACATATATATGTGTATATAATATATAATCATTATTTGGTATTTTGATTTTTTTTTAAATAGCCAGACATGATTGTAAATGTGGATGGATAATACTTCACAACCCACAATACAAGTATAGTCCTTCCTTTATTATACCATGACTTGTATCTCTTTTAATATAATCCTCAATATTGTATTACAAATAGTCTTCAGTCTTTTAGAATAATCTTCATTCCTTGAAAAAATATGCAGGGTTGCAGTCTAAGCCCCAGTCCCAAGTAGAAATAATAAATTTCAGAGAACTCACCCTTAAGCATAGATGCATCTCCATGCGGAAGAACTACTAATGCATTCACTATTCAAAAGTCAAATCCAAGCAACGGAGTTCAGGGTATATTAGAACAAGTAGCATATCAGCCCCTGGAACTTTCCAGTCAATAATTTGGTGCCTTTACTATGAAATGTTTTCTACTAAAACCAAGGGATTTTGCTCAAGAAAATACAGGTTGCTATCTAATCATGGGCCGCTTTTGTTCCCTCATTAAGTATACTCAGGTAAGCAGAAATAAGATTGAAATTTCAACTGACTTTTTACCGGTTAAAACATACACCAATCTTTAAAAAAATCAAAATTCTGTTAAATTACTGGCTAGTTTGCTTATTCTTGAAATAAGATTCTACCTTTCTCCACCTTTCCTGAATTTGCTTAGATTTTCTTAAGTAAATGCATTCCGGTCGGAAATCAGAGGCATTTCAAAGGATTTTTAAAACAATTCTTCAGCCCTCAAAACATGTACATAATATCTCAAAATAGGATTTCCTTTTCATTTTGCATTCTAACACTTCTGAAGACAGAAAGGGAGGTTCTAAAGTATTTTGAGTGCTGAGCAGTGCAAAATTCGTTAAAATAACAAAAGGAGAAATGTAGATGTGTAACCCTTATTACAGGGAGGATTCGCCATATAGAATTCCTCCTCCCCCTCCCCCCCTTTCAAAGTGTTACTACAACTTCTTGGCCAATGCCTTAAACTGGCCTGAAAGTACTTATTTTGCTCAAATTCAGATTTCTTCAATGCATTTATCTAACCAAATTTGACAGAATAGAAGTTGAAAGTCCCTTTTCCTTTAAAAAAAAATACAGATTTTTTTTTAAAGGAAACAGACAACAGAAAAATGTTGTCTTCAGTCCTGCATTTTTTTTCCCCTACGCATCAAGCAAGAGAAGAGGAGAGAAGAGATTTACTACCAACGGAAGAACCAATAAATTAGCATTGTGTAAAATTCTGGAAAGCAGGACTAAAAAAAAAAAAAAAAAAAAAAAAAACCAACAACAACAAAAACAAACCCACGATCGACACTCACCCGCTTGGAAAGAGGTGAAAAGACCGAAACGCTTGAAGCCGGCTGGTGTCTTCTGGTCCCGGCTGTTTCTTTGCGCCACAGGTCATTCTTCCCAGCCGCTTCACAAGGCAAACAAAAGATGTCTCGGCTTTTGGGTCCCCCTTGGCTCTCTTGCCTATTTGGCATGCTGAAATTCCTTCGAGTCTTCCGTTTCCTTGGGAGTTGGGATAGATCTAGGTCAAGGGGAGAAACAGTTGTAAGCATTAGCCCGATCCTTAAGCAAGGAAGAGAAAAGAACTATTAAAAGAGGAGGGGGGGAGATGGGGGCGGATAATAATAATAACAATAATAATAAGAGGAGGGGGAGGAGAGGATGGAGAATTGCAAACGCTTCAAGGGCAGGTCCCCGTCAAGCTTGCGGATCGAAGGCAGGTTTTAACCTTTCGCTGGCAGGGGAGGAGGGCGCAGCGAGAGTTGATTTGGGCGTCTGTGGGAGCGTTTGGGGGGGAGGGAGGGGGAGATAGGACCTGTAAGACGGAAGCCACCCACTGATCATTTTCCCCGTCGCCCTGGGGAGAAGAGGGGTAGTGCGGTGCCTAATTTAAAGTTCACCTACCCAGCCACCTTGCTGCGATCTTCCAGCAGGATTTGGTTTCGCCTTCCTGGAGGGTCCCCCTTCTCTTTGCCGGCAGGTTTGGGTTTGTTGTTTTTTTTTCCCCTTCCGTTGAGATAGAAAATCGCAGGAACACCACCGCCTTCCGGGCAGGGTCACCCCCAAGCCGTCCAAAAGAGCCGTAAGGCGCAGTCAGGCGGACCTCCGAACGTCTCCTGATCTTCACCTTCACCTTTCGTTAACCCAGAGCTCCGCCACTTTCCGAAGCAGAGATCCAGAACGCAAAGCGAGCGCCAAGTCAACCTGCGCAAGTCCTGAGCTAACCCTCTCTCCCCCCCCCCACACCTCCACCTCCCCGCTGCCACCAAGGACCACTGAACTGAGTAGGCCTCCTTGCGGGAGCCTAGCTGGTGGGATCAGCTTTGTCATTTCTCCGCCTCGCTCCTTTTCTTTCCTCCAAGTCACCTTCCCCAAGGCTGATCTGGCTTCAAGGACGGAAGAGAGGTTTGCCCAGGACCATCTATTTGCAAAAGTATGCGGGGTGGGAGAAAGAAAGAGCATGCATTCATATGCAAATAAGTCTATGAAGATGAGAAGTTCATCAAAAAAAAAAAAAAAAAAACCCACAAAAAAACCGGGGGGGGGGGTGTGAGGTGAGGTGGGAGAGAGAATGCTAGGTGTTCTGGTCTGGTTCAAATAATAAAACTGATGAGGCTGGAGGTAGAACTGAAGGCCCAAAAACTTCTTCAGGATTTAGAGGGACAAGGCCAGGTAAGTCCCACAGGATGGAGAAATGGGTTCAATTTATCCAGACCTAGCAATAAAAATCACGGGAAGAAAAAAAGGGAAAAAAAGAAAACTTAGGCAGCCTAAAACAGTGCCCTGGGGATTGAACAAAAGCACCTAGTTCTCATTTTAAAATAAAGCTTTGAGGGGGGAGGGGTCTTTGGAGGGGTTAAACTGTTTGACAGCTTAAGGTTCCCAGATTTAACTAAGCACCCTCATTATTTCAAAGGATACCAAAAGTTCAAGTCCCAGATAAGCACCCCTCTTTTTAAGACTGGAAAGGCCAAACCACCCAGCCTTTCTATCAGTTGAGTTTAACAGCACCCCACCCTCTAAAAAACAATTCCCTTTTTCTAAAAGCACCATTTCTCCTGCCCTTAGCTCTATACTCATTTACTAGAGAGTAAGCTCTGCTAAATCTAATGGCCTTACTCTTAGAATCATATTGACTTATACTCTAATCATACTTTTAAAAGTCAACTTCTTAATGGCCCACTCTTCCAAAATATCGGCACATCATTTATGATGGAGAGAACCTACAAATGTACCATTTCTTGTGACAGGCTGACTAGTTACTGACTAGTAACTTCCAAATAGTTTTAAATTTAACCCAAACAATTTAAATATTCGAATGGTGGGGGGAGAGAGAGAGAGAGAACAAGGAGACCACTTTAAAAAGGTACATCTAATAGGTTATCTGCATGCGATGGCCATAGTAGTAACAAATTACGGGGAGATATTTAAGGGATATATTGGTAGCATTTATTCAGAAAATCCAGAATCTGAATCTTTTATTATATAAAGAGCGCGTGAGTCATCTCTAGAGAAAAAGAAAAGGTTTAGTAGTTTGGTTGATAGTTGAAGGTAGATAGATGATATAAGAGAAAGTTTGTGAAAAGAGTTTGGGGAGAGGAAGCTGATTGTTTTCACAACCAACACAGAAAAGACACAGCCTAGTTATCTAGCTCCTTCCTTCCTTCCTTCCTTCCTTCCTTCCTTCCTTCCTTCCTTCCTTCCTTCCCTCCCTCCCTCCCTCCCTCCCTCGATGGCATTTGAAAAAGTACTTTGCAACTACAATAGAAATAATAATGAGATAGATCGATGCAACAGTTACGACTCCTTCTCCTCGGCCCGCATCCTACGAGAATGTTTTTTTTAAAAAAAGGAAGAAGAAAAAGAAATGACACCCGAATGATTTAATCCACATCAACCCGTTTCAGAAAGCGGCATCTGAACAACAAGCGCCTGTTTACACCTTCAAGATGAAATGCGTGCGGAGAAACCCACCATCGCCCCACCTTTTTCTCAGCCATGATTATCCACCAAGTTTACCTAATTAATGCTTATTAACCAACGGGGGGATTCCCCCCTCCTATGTCTTTGATTAGGCTTGCAATTATTGAACCAATCTGGCTTCTACATACCACGTCCCCCCACCCTTTCCAGACCTATGTCTGTACTCACATATTCACACATACTATTTGGAGCACACCCATTATATCTCTACACCCACCCATCCCAAAAAAGCACTATGAAATAGCAGGATTAAGCCATGCTGTTGGGTTTCCCACAAGAGTTAGATAACAACACACCAGGTACTATGTCAACTGGACCCCACCAGACCCTTCTGCTGAGTCGTTTGGCTTCAGCAAAAGTGATGTCAGGCGAAGACTCTATCTTGGAATATAGGTTCAGATATAGACCCAGATAGTTCTACAGATGTTAGATATAAAATCTGTAGTCTACGAAGTCTATAGGGAAAAAAAAATACCAGTAGCACTTTATATTTTTAGTTTTGTTTTGTTTGTTTGATCGATTCTTTAACTTTCTTTCCTTAAAAAAAAATCGAGGTGCTCATTAGATTTTCTAGCTTTGCAAAACTAACCTAGCCTAGTTCTAACAGCGGTTGCAGGAGAACTGGATATTGACTTTTACAATGGTTGCTATTGTGTAAGTCGGCTCATCTTCTTGACAAAGTTAAGAAAACTTCAGATCTTCTCAGCTGCCTCCATCTCTCTTTTCTTCCCGATTTATTATGATAACAACTTCGAATTCTCAAGGTCCCTCAACGCCACCTTTTCGCTTCGTAATGATGATATCAATCTTCCTGCATTTGCTCTTATCACTCAGCCTAGCCGAACTTCTGTTCCTTTTGTGGCGGGCCTTTCTCTCTCCCTCCTTTTTTTTTTCTGGGCGGGTGGAAGTCTCCTTTTTAAAGCATTTGGCGATAGCATCTCTAGGAAAGAGATTATTTTTCTTCCCCCGTGGTGAGAAGGGAGCCCGTTTATTGCTTTAGCCCGGGACATTTTGCGGACTACACAATTGCAACAAATGAAGAACTTGTTCTCCGCTGACTCTCTGCGGGATCCAATTAGCCGGGGGTGGAGGGTGGGGGGAAGAAGCCCTTGCACAAATTCTGCAGTGATTTGCAAGAACGATTGCCCTCCTTCCCGAAATTGTCCCTAAAACCGGATGTTTATTTTCCCCTCTCTGCTCGTGTGGCCACAAAACAAACTCTCAAAAGCAACATTTCCCCCAGTCTTTTCCAACCAGCAATTGCGTTTGGGTTTAAGAGCTCTGAAGAAGCTGAAGTCTGTCCCTTTCATCGCAGAAATTGATGTCATTCGTAAGGACTTAAACGTTCAGTTCTGCAGAGTCTGTGACATCATTTCAACATAGCTTTCCTCCCCTCCCCCTTTTTTCTAACAAATCTTTGTACACATCGTTACATCGTTCTCTAAAGAAAGAGAGGGAGGGTGGGAGAGAGAGAGAGAAAGAAAAAGAAGGAAAAGAGGAAGGAAGGAAAGAAGGAAGGAAGGAAGGAAGGAAGGAAGGAAGGAAGGAAGGAAAGAAAGAAAGAAAGAAAGAAAGAAAGAAAGAAAGAAAGAAAATATTCCCTCCAAAAAAAGCATACATCTAGAAGACTTTTTAAAACTGGCACCAAATATACATGTCTTTTAGAATTTAGAAACGGAATAACAAGAACTGCTTATGTCTATAACTGTACAGACACAACATACATCCAGTTCACACCTTTACACTCACAAAGGGCCATGAGGTTTGCTTCACATCCAAAAGCTCAAGAGAGAGCCCAGACCTAAGCAGCTAGGCCCTGCCGAGTTCAGATGGCTTTATGGGCAAGGCTAGGATTGCAAGGTCTCGTTAAAGTCAACGAGGTTTACTTCCGCAGTAAGCGCGGCTCAAATGCTGGAGGCTTTGAACGACAGCAGCTCGGCTGGCGTTCAAATGGTCCTTAATGTCACCTCCACACGGCTAGCCCTTGCAAGGAAAACTGCTTGTAGTTAAAGCCAGGAGCTTTGCCAGGCAGTCCAAAGAAAACGCCAACCTCATGATAGCACAAAACGCCGCGATTTTGTGGCTGCCCTTGCAAACTGTTTTTCATTGAAAACTTAGCAGCATTTTACTGATTCATAACTTGCAAGCAGAAAAAAACGAGACATGCTGTATTTCTTTCCTGCCTGGAAATTCTGCCTGGAGCCATTGGTTCTTTGGCCAATACTGCAAAAGTATCAGGGGCTGGAGGGAAATTCGGCCCTAAGGTTTCAGCTTTAGTTTTTTTTTTTACAGTTTTAAAAGCCTTTTGGGTATTAAAACGCCTGGATAAAAGAGACAAAAGCATTATGGAATATATATGAATTTAGCCTATTTTTTTATTTCTGTGTGTTCATAGTAAACATTTTTTTGTAAGTGACAAACACGGGCATATGACCACAGTATCACAATCAAGTTTTTTTTTTAAGACGACATTAACAATCACTCAAATTTATGCGGCATTTGCGCAACACAAGTTACATATTTGCAAGGTTTACCTATAAGTACAATAGGTATTAACATTTCACTACATTTAAAAAAAATAAAGGTGACCTGTTAGTGACCACATACATCTAAATATACACAACACAAACTGAAGGCAATTCATGATTTTCTGTCCCCTCGGATTCACTGAAATGGGCAGTGCTGCAAAACTGAAATTATATCATTTTGATGTATGATATTCCATATTTTAAAGAAAAGAAAACATTTCGCATACTGAGTGCATTTTCTAAAAACCCAATCTTTGGTCTAAAAGGAAACAAAAAGGAGGAAAAAAAATAAAGAGGGGAAATAGCTCTTTTTTTTAAAAAAAAAGTGGAGGACAAAAGAATCCATGGTTAAAACGTAATTCTTGAACTTCTCTGCCAAATTGCTTTGCATCTTATACAAATGACCATTTGCATCATGGGATTTATCCATTTTGTATTTTTATTCCCACGATCTGCACCCAGCAACATATTCATGGTAACTTATAATACTGCAAACATGGAAAATCTAGCAGCCCGGCATTTCTTACCGGAATCAAAATGGCCAAAAGCATTTCAGATATACATCCTTATGAGATTTTAATATTAATACTCCCTTCCTTTTTCCCAAACGCATTGTCTATACGAGGTATTCTTCCCATCTTGCTGACTCGCCTCCCTGGCCTGGAATCATAAACAACCCTTTTAAAAAATGAACAAACGTACAGAAAATGGGGGAGAGGGGAAAACTTAATAAAAAATACCTGGACTCTTTTTTTTTCCTGGGTGAGTTTTTGTTTTTTGTTTTGTTTTCCTTTCTGTTTTGTTCTTTTTATAGTCTCGCTCTCGTGCTCTTTCTCGCTCGCTCTCTCGCTCTCTCTCTCTCGCTCTCCTTTCACTATCATTTACAACGCAAAGGTGTGTAAAATGTTCACTTACAGTCTTGGCTCCCCTGGAGGTTAATGTATTAACGGGTTGGAGGAAGACCCCTGATTTTGATGTGTGAAATAATCAGAAAGTCCCCCCGACAATCCTGTGGTGAAACTCGGCAAGGAGGGTCTTAAGGACTCGCACGGGAGCGTGGAGGGCGCCTGAGGCGAAGTGGAGGAAGAGGCGGCCCGGCCCGTCATGGAAGAGCTGCTCTGCGAAGTCATGGAAGGGTGAGGGACGTGGGGGAAAAAGTAACTGGTCTGGCCGGCCGCCAGGAGGTTGACCGAGCAGGGGTTGAGGGAGTAGGTGCCCGAGCACGGCACCGACAAGCCGCAGGGCACCGAGGCGGCCAGGGCCGCCGCCGTGAGATGGTGAGTGGCGTAGGGCAGCTCGCCGTTGACCAGCCTGTCCACGCTCAGGCCGTTGGAGGCGGAGAAGGAGTGGTTGTTCCCCAAGGAGTTCTGGGTCAGGACTGAGCTGTAGGGCATGGGGTGGCTGGGGTAAGCCGACGTGCTCCCGTTGTAGCTCAGCGTACTGCTGGCCCGCGGATGATGCAGGGACAGGAAGGGAGACATGGGCCAGTACAAGGAGCCCGCCCGGTCCATGAAGGTCAGGCCGGTGGAGGTCAGGCGGGCGCCCCGCTTGAAGGCCAGCTTGGCCCGGGAGGTGGTGGAGCGTCGCCGGAGCTTGCCGGTGGTGCCCCCGATGAAGACGTCGTCGCTGGACGGGTCCAACATCCAGTAGTTGCCTTTGCCCGGGTCGTCGTAGTGCCGCGGCACTTTGACGAAGCACTTATTGAGCGACAGGTTGTGGCGGATGGAGTTCTGCCAGCCCTGCTTGTTCTCCCGGTAGTAGGGAAAGTTTTTCATGATGAACTCGTAGATGCCGTTGAGGGTGAGGCGCTTCTCGGGGCTCTGACGGATGGCCATCATGATCAGCGCGTTGTAGCTGAAGGGCGGCTTCTCGTACTTGCCGTTCTTCTTCTCGCCCTCCTTGCCGCCGCCGCCATCGGCCCCTTCCTTAGCCCCTTCCGGCACCCCTTTCTTCTCCTCGGACGGCCCTTTCTCCTTGTCGTCCAGCTCGGCGGCTGAGCCGGCTTCCCCTTTGCCGGCCAAGAGGTCCCCTTTGGCTACTACCTCCAGGGGGCCCGAGGGGGCCGGCGCCCCGGCGGCCGCGGCCGCCCCCACCCCGGGGGGCTGCAGCAGAAGCTGGCTCTTTTCTTCCTCCTCGTCGTCCTCCGCTGGGGTGGCTCTCTGAGGCTGCGGCGTCTGGGTTGGGTGGTGGTGGTGATGGTGGTGGTGGTGGTGGTGATGGTGCGGGTGATGGTTATTGTGGTGGTGAGGATGGTGCTGCTGGTGGCTGTGGTTGTTGTCGCTCTGGACGGCTTCGGGCACCAGGCTATTGATGCTGAAGGACGACTTGGGCAGCATTTTCACTTCTTTCCTATCGCCCATGTCCAACATCACACTCTAGGCAGGAGGGGAAAGTCGCAGAGCCGGGAGGAAGGCGAGGCAACGGGCGCGGCGAGGTCCGTCCTGGAGGGCGAAGCGCCGGGCGGCAGTGAGGCGGCGGGAGCGGCTGGGCACTTGCACACCCACCAGCTCCAGAGCTTTGCAAGGCATGTAGCAAGGACCGGGAGCGCCCGTGCAGGGGATGGAAAAGACCAACTGGCTCCTAGCAAGGGAGCCGGAGCCAAAGCCACGGGAGGGGGGGGGGGTGAGGAAAGGGGGGGTGCCAATGGTTCAAAAAGGGTTTTTTTCCCCCAAAGGGCACGAAAATATGACTGCGCCCCCCCTTCCAAAAAAAAAAGGCGCCCCAAGTCCTTCTGTCCAAACTACTTCATGGTGCCTGGAACCCCCCTATTCCACCCGAGCAAGGGAGGGGGGGAGAAAAATCAGCTGCCGGGCTGAGGCTGAGAGCAGCAGAGACGGCTTTAGCTACAATTAATTTCCGAGCTACAGACACACACTAGGGCTGTAAAAAAATTTTTGGTTTAACCTTTCTCACCAGCCGTCCAATCAAAGAGCCCGGCGTGCAGGGACGTCTCTCTTCCGGACGCCCAATCAGCGCCGGCTTTTCTCCGCCTCTTCCCCTTCGCTTTTTCGTCGACCTCCTTCCTTTCGACAGCCCTACCGGAGGGCGTAAGGATACCAATGGGAGAGGCGCATCACCGCGGCAGGTTACCTTATACCCGCCTCTTCCTTCTTTTCTCTTTCCTGGCGACACCCCTCGACACCCCCCCCCATCATGCCACTCTCCAGTGAAAACCATATATCTATATATGTATATAGGGTATGGCTGGAGGCACGGATGTATGTCTTGTAACGCCCATATACACGTCTCCTGTTTCTACTTGTGGGTGTAAACCCCGTTTTTTTGTTTTTTGCTGCCGGGCGGGGGGGTGGGGGTGGGGCGGGGAGGCGGTGGCCGAGAGGAGGGTAGAGGAAATGGAGGCTGAGGAGTAGGAAAAAAAAAAAAGAAAGAAAAGAAAGAAAGGCACTACTTTGCAGAACCAGCCGCGCCGTCTCGCCGAGGCCCAACTTCCGCGGCCTCTCCCGCCTCGGCTCCCGCGGCCGCTCGTTGGCTGGCTTCTTGAAAGGAAAGCGGCCGGGGGGGGGGGGGGAGGGGAGAGAAACCGACCAGCCTCCCTTCGGCTTGCGACGCGCCTCACCTGCCGGAAGAGGGAGGGTGTCTGTCCTGGGTCGGCGGGCGTGGACTCGGGGCTGGCGGGCTTTTGACAACGGAGTTTAACTGCAAGGCCCGAGAGCTGCCGGGCGCTTCTTTCGAGTGCGGGCTGGAGGATCGGGCTCGGCCCTTTGTGGGGGGGCTGTGGAGAGGGGCGCGAAGGCCTTAAATAAAATAATACACGATCCGCAGGTAAATCTTTCTTCGCCCGCTTTCCCTCAGCTCTGTAATCTGGTCCCTCGTGGTGAGGCGACGCCGGGCGAGCCCGCTTGACTCCGAAGGAAAGGCCGGCGAGGCGCCATCCGGACGAAACGGGGGGGGGGAGCCCCTGCGTGACTTCCCTTTGCAAAGGCTCGCTTGGACTTTTCCCTCCCTGCTGGAAAAGGCTTTCGGCTGAGGCGGAGGCTGCCCGTCGACGGGGAAGCGGGACTCTCTTCCCGAGGGAAAAACAGGCGGAATAGCTGCTAGGAGGCTTCGTGACGTTCGTTTTATTCAAAATACCGAAAGACAGGGCGGCTTCCCTCTTTTTCCCCCTTGTTAGGAAAACCGACCCTTTTTATTTATTGCAATCTCGTTCGTAAACATCACGCCATAGGTTTTTACACACGTTCTGAGAGCCTGTCTTTTTGCATCGTTTACGCTCGGAATTGGCTGGTTTGCTTTTTGCTTTTAGGTTTTTATTCCCCCTGTGAGAGGACGGTAAAAGGTCGGTTGGATTAAAAGAACAAACTGCTTTTGTCGCCCCGTCCCTCGCCGTGTTTTTGTTTTGTTTTAAGTGAATACGGATGGAAAGACGCGGGCTTGCCGCGGTGAGGGTTTCCTTGAGAAGGGAATTAATCATCCGGATTAAATCCTCTCCCTTCCACCTGAACGGGAGGCGCAGCCTTTTGCTAGAGAAAGGAAGCCCAAACCCAGAGAGCAAAGGGTCCCCCGGGGTGGGCGTGGGTGGGTGTGTATTGCTGGGTGGGGAGGGCAGGGGAATATCCGGATAAGTTAAAGCGAAGCTGTCATCACTTTATCCACATCAGCACGTCAATGCGATCGGAGCGTAGAAAACGTTGAGTTTGGGCTGCAGAACGATGCCGGTTTCAGGAACGGCGGGAGGACACAGCAGAGAGCTGTTTTATTATTTATTAACGCCAAAGAAAAAAGAAAAACTATCGGGGAATAACCTGAACCTTGTGAGGTAGTCTGTGCAGGACGAAGGGATGAACTAAAAAAGAAGGCTGTGTAACAACAATCATTCCCTGCCCTAAAGCAAGCAGTAAGAAACTGCATTTAAAAAGGATGGTTTAAAGTGATTTAATCCACGAACAACTATTATGTCTCTTCTCCCCCCCCCTCCCCAAAACCTGAGATTTCATCATTCTTCAAGGGCTTGCTGCTTGCCTGGATTAAAATGATGTAAAGTTGGGAGGTGTGAAAGATAAACAGCGTTTTGTCATTGTTATTTTTGTTATTGTTATTACTTGATAGTTAGGACATAGGAGATTTAATTTTTTTTTAGAAAACTTCCCCTAAATCTCTTTTTCCTCCTCAAAATTCTGGGGTAAGAAGATAGCTTAGGTAAACATTTACTGATGTGGAGCAACCATACTATATGATATGCAGGAAGGAAAGTGTTGATTAACACAGAAGGGGGAAAAAGCGAAATTAGCTGATTGCATGCTCATAAGTGCAAGCTGTCATTGAACTGCTTTTAAAATAGACACAGCTGGGTGTTTGTGTTGCAAAAATTCTTGTGTTTTTGCTAATACTGAAATAAGCATGATTTTGTATACCAAACATTTTCGGATCATTAAAATTTGTAATCTGCTCTGGTTGTGAAACACAAAGAGAAGCAACCGATTCCTTTGGCTGCCACATTTGCTGATATGATATTAACTCAATCAGGTCTTGACAATTGGGTCCATTGTAACCCATCTCATGGTTTGCTTTTTTTTTTTTAAATCTATTTAATATACACAATGTCCAATATGAGTGTAGTATGTTAACAAGGAATTGACCTCCCTCTAAAAATGTTTTATTTTGCAACAAAACTGAAGAAGATTTGCATTTACTATTATCATTGATATCCTTTGTTGAAAATGAAAATGTTCTGAAGTGTTGTTCTTTTACATTGTTTTGAGATCTGGCATGAAAGTGAAAAAAGGATAGACCTTCGGTAACAAATAATAGGAATAAGTAAATTAATATTCTATTCCCAGGATTTTACCTAATCCTGTGATCAAAGCTGGGAAAGCTATACTTCCTTCCTTCCAAGCATAGATATTAAATTGATATATCACACATTTGAAATTGCCTGAGTCTCAGTCCAGTGTGAAACAAAGACTAAAATGTTGCCGATCTCAACCATTGAGACAGGATCGCAGAATGGCACTCTAGATCCAGCACCAAACTCAATGGAAAGTTCATCTACATACAGGAAGAATACAGGCTTGGAAAGAAATTTGCATTAGAAGCAGTTCAGAAGATCGTTGTCTCTCTGCTACCCCATGCCCACCTCCCATGAAGGCTGAGATTGCCATTTCCAGACTGTTTATTTTTTCAAGGGTAGCGTCTGGTCACTCAAGAATGTCTTTTTTTTTTTTTTGTGCCTAAAGGCTCACTTAAAAATAACAAAACAAACCCGATGGGAAAGTTCTGGTCACAGGTGCACTGTTAATCACCCACATTTAGAGTCCTGATTTGCACGCCTTCCTCCCCACCCCCCAAATTTCATTCATTTTCATGAACCCAAGTGGCCTCAGCCTCTCTTCTTCAACCAATTCAGACCAGTTTGGAGGACAGAATGGTTAAAACCAGGAGTAATTACCACGGTATTAGGATGCTGCGGGCCAGTGGGAGGGGGTGGGGGACACTTGGGCAAAATCAAACTTGAACACTTTCAGTCACCTTAGTTTTCCTGCGAGCATTAATTTCTCCTACAATCTTTCTTATTAAGATCAAGGCACGTCTGGGGGGATTTTGTCAATTTCCTTCCTATGCCAGAGAACACAAAAACTAAGAAGACCTGGAAGTTTTAGAAGCCCATCCCACGCAGACTTTTTTCTTTCTTTTTGGTCCTAAGCAAAGATGAGCAAGTATAAATACTTGTCTGAAACTTTTGGACCGTGTATACGGCCACTATCCCGCACCCCAATCATTTCAAAAGCGAGAACTGGGGTGAGTCTTAGGCTAATTAGAATGAGCACTTGATTTGGGGTTGATTTAAAAAGGTAGTTTCCCGCCAACCTAAGAATCGCTTCCGAAAGATTTTGGAGTAACTCAAGAGGCGAATAACCTGGAGGAGATGAATCTAGCAGGCAAAAGAGACAAGAAAGAGGAAATGCCCTTTTGTTTGAATTCTTGGGAGACTTCAATTCACCAATTGTCCACATTCGTTCTGACTAATATGTGGCCCGGAAAACAATGTGTTGCTCCCATTTTAGGCTTGTGAAGGTGGGAAGAGAAGCCTATTTTCCCATTCAGAAGCCGGGGGTACTTGAGAATATCACGCCATGATCTCAACTCCTTCTTCCCAGTGACTCCCAAGATGCCCAGAGAGGCCTGGGAGCCCAATCTGAAATTAGCCTTCAATAGCCTTCTTTCCACAAACGGAACTGCTTAATGCAGGCCAAGCTCCTGCTCTTCCGGTGCTCAAGGTGAGGGGCAGGCGGGCCACAAGGCTGATGAAGACTCCGGAACTGAGGAGAAGGCCACCTCCTGGGCTTTGTAACTTGCGTGAAGAGAGGGCGCCTTTGTCTACCGCAGCAGCCGATAGTCTTGGCTGTGGGTTAGCAGAATCATTTTTGCAGGGACTGGGTTGCTCCGTGGAAGCACATCCATTTGGAAGACCTTGGTTTTGACAGTTCTCCCTTGCCTCCCTTCCAGATAGTGGCCAGCTGCGTAGAGGAAATAATCTGGCCACGAGTATTGGCCCTGGCAGATCAAATTAAAAAAGTGGAGAAGACGAAGAGAGAAAATGGCTAATGTAACTTTTTTTAACCTAACATAACGCTGTCCATACGTAAGGGCTACAAGTCCCATCAATCTCAACCAGTGGGCCCATATTGGCTGGAGTTGGTACGAACTGTTCTTCAACACAACTGGATGGCACCAAGTGGGCAAAGGCCACAGGAGATGTTTCTAATTTGCAAAGAAAGGCTGAGGGCCAATAAAAGTAGGGAGGGGGAGAGAAGGCAGATCTCCCTCGACCCCAATTTTCAAAGGGGTCTCCTGCCAACTCTAGCCAACCCCGGTGTCATCCTGAGCAGCTGGGAACGGCGATAACATTTAGCGATTAGAAGTTTCTCTCTTTAGCGTGTTACAGCTTTCTTCTCTGGGTTTTGGTTACAGGTTCTACCATTAGGTTGGCGAGAACAGTAGTGAACTAAACTTCCCAGTAAGAGGTCTTCACACCAGGGAAGTGTGACTTTGCCGCAGCAGCCCTGCCTCGTCACTCATTAGGAAGCCGCAGGTTGTCAGCGGCTTCTCCTCTTGGCGCGCACACGGGTGCGCGCGTCCACACACACAAACTGAAACTAAACGAAGGAGCACATGATTAAAAGACAAGCGTCTACGGGGCCTGTCATTTCAGCATCTTTCCATCATAACATTGTGGCACAGGGAAATTTGCTTGAAACCCTTGGAAAAAAAAAATCGATGGAAGCGGGGGCCTGGGGGGTGGGGAGGGCTTTCCATTTGAGCGAATTGCTGGCTCCGGATTGCCTTCTGCTGAAGAGGAAGAAGAGATGCTGGCAAATACCCGGGGTCTCCAGGGGACTTCTTGGAAACCCCTGGAGGCATCGCGGACTTCTCTTCGAGCAGGTAGGTGGGCATTGAGAAGAGACTGGGGAGAGGGGAGTACGTCTTGAATTGAACCACTTAGGGTAGAGGATAGAACAACCTACCGAGCCCAATTTCCCTCCAGCAGGTGTCGGAGAACTCCCCACCCTAAAGCTGTAACTGTCTGGGACACTCCGTTCCCCGTGACTAATGTTTGTTGGCAAGACTAAGGAAGAGGAGGAGGCGATGTTGGAAGCGTCCGGACTCTTGCGATCAACACTCTTTTGGGGTGCAAACCTTCAAACAAGTCAAGGCTAGATCAGCGTTCCGTGTTTTCTGGGTTATGCAGTCCATTTCACGCCCCCTACCCCAGCCCAAGAGTTAAATGCTGAATTCCGCCGAAAAACTCGCGGGTTTGCCGTAGAGGAGGCGCAATTCTCTAAGGCCCGCTTGGGAATCTTTGGAGAAGTTGGGCAGAGTTATCTCAAGGGGGTACGGTCTTGTTTCAGAGGCCCGTCCTGTATGCTGTGAGCTTGGAAGGGAATCCCAACTTGGCTTACCGCCAAGGAACAGCCGCGTTCTGCCTTTGGCCGAGCTCGCCCGGGGTTGGCCTCTCAAAACAGGTTGCAAGCTTTCCACTTACACAAGTCTCTTTTCCGAGAGAGAGAAAGAGAGAAAAGAAGTGCAAGTGGGATGCGTTGAAGAGAGATTGACCAACAGCCCTGGGTTCGCACTGAAGCTTTCAAGGCACTGAACTCAAAAGTGAATCATGAATTATTGGCGGCTGGGTGGGGTGTGGGGGGGCTGCTAATCGAAAAAGAAAAGTGGAAAATCTGAAAGCGCGTTTCTTTCTTGCCTTTGGGAGAATTAGAGGAAGGGGATACAGTGGTGGTGGTGGTGGGGAGAAAAAGGAGACAGACGGCCGCAGACAACTTGCTTCCAGCCAGGAACCTAAGAGGGACGCATCCCATAAACTCTTTCGACTGTTAACTACCCTCGAAGAGCTGCGAGTTAAAGTTTTAGCGCTCTAAAAATAACGGGCAGCGTCACAGTGTTACTACTTTTGCCTCCAGGGCTGCGCTGCGAAGTCGCAGCGTTTTGCCGTGAAAGGGAGGGAGGGAGGTTTGTGTCCAGGGGATTCGGTGGTTGTTGAAATCGGAAAGCCGCAGCTACCAGTTTAGAAACAAACGCCCAGCACTGTAGCCTTGTTGGAAAACAACCTTCTAGATAAAATGAGGTTGGGACGGAAGGGGAGAGAAAGTGCCTTTAAGAGTGGTGCGTGTGCGTGTGTTTAACATAAGAAAGAGAAACCCTGCATGAATTCCCCCCACCCACCCCATATTTCAACAGAACCAAAAATGAACTTTTCCTTACTACCTTCTTGCTTAGGCATCACTGGGAACTGCTTTGGTTTGTTTGGCGGGTTTTAAGGCAGGTGCTAGGATTAAGTCAGGAAATAAGGTGCCAGCCGAGGCTGCCTCTCTCCTCGAGAGACTTTCAGAACTGTTACCGGCACCGATTGTCAAAGGCTTCCCAAAAAGGATGCAAACGTTTGCCCGCAGATGTGCTAGGTTGAATTATCCTCCACACAATTGATCCGTGTGCCACGGAATGGCAGCGCCGTGGCCAAAGTTAACTATTGCAGTGGATGAAAAGAGGGAACTTTTGGAAATGGAAATCACCCTGGACTGGAAGGGAGGGAAAGGTGGAGTAACTTGGAAGTAAATTCCACTGAAACTTCTTGCTTCTTTCTGCATAAAGTGACCAGTAGAGTGGATTTATTTCTCCGTAGTAGACTATACAAAACTTGGTAAATCGTGTCTAAGTAGTTATTTCTGCTCAAGGGAAAGTTATTAAACTTTCTGGTTAACTTATAATGGTTGAAATAGTAGATAGTTAATCTTGATTATTTTTCTCTTAATAAAATTTAGACAACCAACATAGATGCGTTTCTTTAGGCTCCACAACACTTTAACTGAGCCCAGCCCTGAACATAGATTTTTAGGGCAAATCACAGTACGCGTTTTTCTTCACCTTTCTTATTTCTTGTCTATGGAGGTTCTCAGTCATCCAAGTCATGGTTGTCCCAAAGGTGCCTTTTTAAGAGGCAGCTGGACTTTCTTCTTTTTCTTGAAGACCTTTCGTTTCTCATCCAAGAAGTTGAAGACCTAGGATGAGAAGCAAAACGTCTTCCAAGAAAAACAGGGAAGTCCAGTTGCCTCTTGAAAAAAAAAAAGCACTTTTGGGTTTCCTATCTCTTCTTCATAGAAGATAGAGCAAATTAACCCAGGTCTCAGCCTGGATTTAGGGGGAAACGCCTCACTTTTTCTCAATCACTGGGGCTATAATTAATTTTTATGGCTCGGTTTGGTGGAGAGGCAGTAAATTCTCCCGATTCGAGCATTCGAGCATCAAAATCGAACAGCGCAGAGGGCTTCACTGCTTGCCTAAAATCCGTCCGGATTTCATTCAAGGAATTCCAAGAGCCCCGTTTCTCTCCCTCCCTCTGTCTCTCCCTCCCCCCCTTTCTCTCCTACAGAACATTTGCAAAACTCGGTCACTGCAGAAGCGCTTTATCCCAGGACTTCCCTTGTTTCCAAGCAGACCTTAAAAAGTAAGGCGCTCAAACGCGTGAACGCTCCTGGTTTGGATTTCCCTGCTCTCTTCTCTAATCTCACCAAGGTTGTTGCTTTGCTTTGCCAAAGAGAAACCGAATCCCCTTTTGTGGGACGTGAAGACGAAGTTTTGAAGCCACCGAATTCTTCCCCCCACCCCACCTCCCCACCACCAAAAGGCGAAGTGAAGGCGAACAACAACCCGCCTTAGTCTTCTTTCCTTCAGTTCTGCCTTTAATTCTAGGGCAGGGTGTGAATTTAGTTCAAAAGACCAAGCTGGAATCGCGGAGACTGAGGAGGAAGGAGACTCATCTCTCTGGGCCTGGTTACGTGACTCTGGCTTTCACTTGTTTGAGTCTCCGTCGGGGTGGGGAAAAAAGATTCTGGGGAGTTACAGACGTCAAGGAGTTCAAAGAGTTGGAATGGCTCTTCAGAGCCTGGAAGACCTCCTGGGAGGGTTGGGGTTTGCCTGGGCTTAGCCGTCCTCCTTGGACATCCGTTGGACCTTTCAGTTCCCATTGACTTCAATGGAGAAATCTGCGTTGGTTGCCTTTTAGAACCGTAAACAACAACAACACAAATTGGTAAAGAGGGAAGAGGGGGGCAAGCGAGCCAAAGAAAAGACCGCTCTGCCCCCCTCCAGGGTTCCCTTCTTGTTTAGCCCTCCCGCTGGTGAGAAGGGGTGTCTAAACTTTTTTGCAGGCCTCAAACCCCCCCCCCCAAATCCCGCCCGCCTTCCTTTTCTCTTATCCCACCTGCTACCCAGCGATGGATAAAGTCGTTATGGGTCGCTCTTCCGGGCAACCAAGGCTAATGTTAGCTCGAGAGTTTTCCAGAGCCCTTTGTGTATTTGGATTTCTTTAGCACGGCAATTATAGTAACAGATTTGCTCCTCTGTAAACACAAACGGGGGCTGGGGGTGGGAGAGGGGGTGGAGGAGGAGAAAACTCCTCCATCATGTTTTTTTGATTACTATTTTTGAAATCACGGTACAAACAGCGAACTGAGCCATTGCACTATTTTGTAACCCGAGAAACACTAAGCAAATCAAAGTGTCCTCCCAGGGGCCTTTGTCTCCCTCTCCCTCTCCCTCTCTCTCTCCCTCTCTCTCTCTCTCTCTCCCTCTCTCCCTCTCTCCCTCCCTCCCTCCTTCTCTTGTTTGTGCCCAGGGTGCGCGCGTCTTGTGTTGAGAAATCGCCGGGATAGTTCGCACTTTGGCTCCCCCTCGTCCATCTCGGTCTTCAACTTTTCCTTCAGAGGGGTTTCCTGCGGATTTTTTTTGGGGGGGGGTGGATTAAGGACGTTTGGTAGCTTTTACCCTCCCGTACAATGTTTGAGCCACCCCACAAATCACAGTCCACGGTCCTCTTGGAAAGCTTGCTGAAGTTAGAACCGCTTTGCTCAACGGGCGCGATATTTAAGCCTTCTCTATAAATATCTGACTTCTCCTGCCGAAATAAATGGTTTGCAAACAAAATCTTTTCACTCGGACGCATTTTTGGTCCTCCTGTTTTGAGAGCTGGAGTCAAAACAGGCAGAGCTGTCAACCCTTTGATATGGGCCAAACATTTCTAAGGGCGGGAACCCGATCCCGAAGGCTGGCATCTGCTTCTCAAGCAGAATTTTTTTTGGGGGGGGGGTGTGAGATTAGCTGTAGCTTCTCTTACCTGACCAGCAGCTCAGACTTTTTATCGATCTGTTTCTTTACAAGAGGGTCGCTGGGTGTGCCCTCCCCGCCCCGCATCCCGCCTGCAACCAGAATACTTTCACTTGCCAGTGGGTTCCAGTTACAACAAACGGAGGGGGGGATTTAAAGCCCCTGAAAAAGTTGGAGACACACGGTTTGCAAAGACCGTTGGTTCTACTTTTCAAATATCTTCCCGCTAGCTTAGAAAGCTCTCAGGAAGACTAGGACCACCCCGGTCTTTCTTCTTCTTTCTTTCTTTCTTTCTTTCTTTCTTTCTTTCTTTCTTTCTTTCTTTCTTTCTTTCTTTCTTTCTTCCTTCCTTCCTTCCTTCCTTCTTTTTCTTTCCTTCCTTCCTTCCTTCCTTCTTTCCTTCTTTCTTTTAAAATAAAATACTTCCTGCTTGCTGCCTAGAAAGAATTCTTCCAATTTTTGAAAAAAAGCTACATTAAACAAAGTATCGTCTAAAGAGCCCACGAAGAGTAGGACTAAACGGAACTTCCACAGTCAGAAGCAGTGTACTTTAAGTATGTAATCCTCCTCCCTAATATGCTGTTTCTTGGGAGAACTTGGGTCTGGCTGCTTTATGATTTAATATCAGCCAAAACCAGCAGAATTTTGGCTTTTACTTTTCAACCTGTTAGACGTGTGTGTGTGTGTGTGTAGAGAAAGAGAGAGAAAGAGAGGGTGGGAGTGAGGGAGGGAGAGAGAGGGAGAGAGAGGGGGAGAGAGGTGCCCCCCCCAACCTGCAAAGATAGGAAGAAAACTATCCGCTTCGGTCACCCATCTAGGAGAGATCCCACTCACACTACCAAGCACTTTATTAGCCAAGGGGCTGACGAAGGAGGCTTATTTATGAAGAAAATGGGGACAAATAAGCCCATTGGGGAGGCTCGGATTCAATGTCTTCTTCGTTTCACATACAAACATTGATTAACCCTCCCTCGGTAACGTGTGTTAAATCCGGAAGCCGGACCTTAACCGTCCTGGGGTCGACCGGCTTGTTTCCCAGTCACAAACCCCAAAGTCGCAGACTTTCCCGGCAAACGAGGCCGGCTATTACGAAGGGCGGGCCGGAATCCCTGGATAGTGGTTCCTAGCCATTTAGGGTCTTAGGGGGTGAGTGGGATGGTCCTCCACTGGCTTCCTTGGAAGTAAACCCTATTGCATTGAAAGGGATTTGCCTCGGCCGTATAGGATCGCCCTGTAAGCCACCGATAGCTTTGTTTGTGTAATTGAGTCCAAAAAAGCACATAGGAACAGTATGTAGATAGTTAGTCTAATTGCTCAGAGGAATGTAATTGGCGTTATATTTTTCCTGTAGCAGTGTGTGTGTATACCTCTTCTCCCTTGATAAATATATATTTAAAACGAAGTCCTCCCCTGCCTGTCTCGACATGTTCTTATGTTTTGAAGAATGGGAGAGGAACAACAAACCTATTACAATAGTCACCCCATCTGATTAGGCGTGTAATATTTTCTGTTTGCGCCTTTTACCCTTGAAAACAAATGACTCCCCGGCTTCCCTCCCCTCCCCCACCCCCGATCTTTCTTTCGCATTTCGAAAACCTTTGGCTGTAAGGAGGTGGGCTTTTTTTTAACCCCCCCCCCCCGCCCGAACCCACCCAATCCCCAGCACCACCGTTGCCAAAAGAACCGAATTCTATTTATAAATGTTAGGGAAGTGTAAATTACTTCCCACCCAACAAAATAGAAACGGAGCGGCAATTTCCCAGCGAATGCGATTCGAAAATATAGATTAAAAAAAGAAAAGAAAAGAAAAAAGCGACGAAGTATAATTCAATCAAATTATAGAAAATTGCTTTAAAAATCCAGAGCAGGAGCGATCCATTATGTCTGTTTTATTAGTGACAAGTACAATTACACCAAACTAAAAGAAAACTAGTGAATATATAATTGGCCGTAATCATGTTAGTGTTTGAATAAAAATGACGGGGACGTTTAACACTTTGACAATAAAATCTTCAGGAGGAAAGAAAAAAAAAAAGAAGAAAAAAAAGGGGGGGGGTGCGCTTATTTATTCAAGGTTTTTTTTTTTTTTTTTTTTTTTTAAATATTTGTCACCACGTGAGGAGGAGAACCTCATTTTTGTTCCGGAAGGCACTTTCACTACCTTCACCCAGATTTTTTTTTTGAGCCCCCAACAGGACCCAGAACTGAGTACCTGGGGTGGAGGTCGTGGGGCGCGCCTGGGGCGCTGACACTTGAACTGCGACCCGATCCCTATTGTTTAAGGCGGGGGGGGGGGCTTCCCAAAGGATGCCACCTACAGGGAAAGGTTGCTATCCGCTCCCCCGCTCCCGCAGCCAATCACGGAAGAGAAGACGCTACCCGTGTTGCTATTCCTCGTTACACTGCGCTCCCCCCCCCCCCCCCACCATCACAATATTTGCTTTGGAATTGCCTCGATTTGTTAACACCCGGCGCAATCAACGGAGGGGTCTCAGAAGAAGCTCCTCCCGTTTCGGTGGCGCTGAGCTGCGGAGTTTAGCAACAAGGGAGACAGCGCAACAAGGCTGCTGGTAGACTGAGGAGACCCACACACGCACCAGACGCAAACCAGAACGTCTTCGTGTTGCGTTCAAGCCCCTTCTGACGATCGGTAAAACTATAGGGCGTAAAAGAAAGATTTCTCGTAGGTCGATATTCTCAGCACACAGACACTGAACGTGAACAGCGGGAAGGCCTTATAAATCCTTCCTTCCTTCCTTCCTTCCTTCCTTCCTTCCTTCCTTCTTTCCTTCCTCCCTCCCTCCTTCCTTCCTTCCTTCCCTCCCTTTTTCCTTCCTTCCTTCCTCTTCCTTCCTTCCTTTCCTCCTTCCTTCCTTCCTTTCTTCCCTCCCTCCCTTTTTCCTTCCTTCCTTCCTTCCTTCCTTCCTTCCTTCCTTCCTTCCTTCCTTCCTTCCCTCCCTCCCTCCTTCCTTCCTTCCTTCCTTCCCTCCCTCCCTTTTTCCTTCCTTCCTCCTTCCTTCCTCTTCCTTCCTTCCTTTCCTCCTTCCTTCCTTCCTTTCTTCCCTCCCTCCCTTTTTCCTTCCTTCCTTTCTTCCTTCCTCCCTCCCTTCCCTCCTTCCTCCCTCCCTCCCTCCCTCCCTCCCTTCCTTTCTCCCTCCCTCCCTCCCTTTTCCTTCCTTCCTTTGAATTTAACTGGAACATGTCCTTCAATTCAGCCAGGCGCAGGCTGACAATGATTTTTTAGCTCCGGTAGGAATCTAAACATAGAGTGTCTTCAAAACGGTCATAGCTTTTATTCGAGGAATATGCGAAGCTGGGGAACTTTCGGCAAAGGGACGGGAGTCAGGACTAGCCTTTCTTTTTCAGTATTTAGCAGAACGAAACTTTCCATGATCTCAACCCCCCCTCCAACCGTTGGCCGTTCAGCCAAAAAAAATAAATAAAAATGATTGAAGTCTCATACTTCTAATAATAAAAACTCAAGCAATAATATTAGGTAACAAGAGTGATAATAGCAACAGCATCTCTAATACATTAAATATACAAATATCGATTTATTAGGAGACTGCATTCTAAGACTAATGCACAGATTTATTTCCGCTCAGGAAAGAAGATAAAACATATTTTAACCATAAGCAAAAATAGCATCCTACCTGAATTAACATTTTAAGGTGGTGGTGGTGGAAGGGAAAATCAATGGACATGGAGGGGAAAAGTCTAAATTCACAAGAATTATACAACAGGAACAAGAGAAAAGAAGAAGCCGACTTGCTTCACAGCGATTTTTACCAGAACAATTATGGGATATAAACTATCCCATTTTAAAAAAAAAAAATATTTTTTTTTTCTTTTTAAACGCTTCTGCTTATTATTTTCCAGGTTACTATAAATAGAGTAGTGGTTCTGCTCCTTTGGAAGTTACTTGGGAACACCGTTCGAAGATAGCAGCATTGTGATTTTGATGTTGGATTTATGATTTTTTTTTTAAACAAAAATCCCACCCAGGAAAGGAAATATTAAAGTCACATTTGACCAGAGAAAGGAGATAATTTAAAAATCACAACCGTCTCTCGCTGTGTCCTGTTTATCCTAAGTGGCTATACCTCTGAAAAGAAACTTAGGGAGCAATCTGGAAAGAACGAATGGGCTTTATTTCTGAAACTCTCCTAAAAACATTTCCCCCTAGGATACAAAAAAAAAAAAAAAAAAAAGCGTACTTCCCAGCAGCCTGCCCTATTTTATACTTTAGTATATTTTACGGGAAGAGGATCGGGCCATTCTAATGAGAGGGCCTAGAATTTCTTCATTAGAATTTTATTTAATGGCAGGTGTTCATCCTTTGTTACACTATCCCGGCTGCTTAATCCGGGTGGTCCACAGGATATGGTCAAAAAAGTCAAGATGGCGTCCAGAACGGTGGGTTCAAAGCTCTCCTCCCGCCACCTTCCCCTGCACATCAAAAACTGCTGGAGCTTTGGCTGCATCCACTTTGGCTGCCGTATTGACCAAAGCGAGGCAGTCAGGCCCACAAAGAGTCCGCTTTATGACCTGCACTCGACAGGTATCTTCCAGACCCAGGACACAATTAAAAACCACCGGCGGGGGGGTGGGGCAGGACATTGGTGAGACAGAAGAAGGTGGACGGGCGAATTCTGAAATCTCCCATTCGAATTCGGGCATTTTTCAGGCGCCCGTAAGCCTAAGCACTGACAAATCTTGGTTCCCCAAGATTCAATTTTTATCAATTTTTTAAAAAACAAATCTTCATTTTTTTTTCTTTCTCAACTTTGTGGTGCCCCCTTTGGGCCTGGTGCCTTAAGCACATACTTAATCTGCTTAATGGTTGAAACACCACTGCCCGTACCCCCCAGATCGTCTCCTGAGGAGGATGCCAGCATCAGCTCACAAGAAACTTGGGCAGGAATTTATCTTCCCAGTCAGAAAAACATGGTGAAGGTCGTTTGCCATCGACCTCGTTGAACTAAGCCTTGGTCTTCAGGCGAGAAGTTGGCGCAAATCTTTTTCTGGATCTGTCCTTTTGAGTTTTTGTTTGTTTGTTTTTTTGGCGGCCACGAAGCATTTTAGGAGATTATGGGAATGTTTTCTTTCCCGGTGGTCACCGTACTCCTACCTCCTTTCTCGGGATGGGGCTGCGTTTCGGGGCACTCGGCGGGGCTGAATTTGGCTGAGAGGAGAACAAAAGCTTGCAGCCATAAAGCAAATGGCCCAAGAAAATAAAAACCGCAAGAAACCGACTCTGTACTTTCCTTACTCTCGAAAAGCCACCGTTTCCTTCTTTTTACATTACGAAAAGGTCCCCCCCCCCTTTTCCAGGAGGATGATAAGGCGATCTATTACAAATCAAATGTTTATGCTCTGCAAAGGTTTTTTTGGGGGAAAGAAAGTTTCCCCACAAAAGTGGCTTGGATTGCGCCGGGAGAAAATGAAGTTATTTAAATTGCACCAGCGCCATCTAGTGGCGGAAAAGTGATCTGTGCCAAGCTTTGTGATTCGAAACGGCGAGGCAAGAAAACGACCGCCATAAATAGCCCGCAAGCGCTTCCTTGGGAGCTCAGCTCACCCACTGAATTTCAGAATAAATCGGAATAAAAATGCGCGGTTAGTCTTGCCTTATCTGGAGCGAACTTTTCCATGAGATCTTACAGATCTTCGAATATAGCTGGGGAGTTTCTATCTCTCCCTCCAAGAGGGTTTTCAAAATACATGAATTCAGAAATACAGCTTGGTAAAAATCTACAATCTCTCTATCCACTAGGATCAGCAGAAAAGTTCAAGATATATTAGGCAAGAATTCCTAGGGCAGAGGACTCTAAGGCAGAGGGCTTTATTGATTTGCCTGATACATTCAGAGGGAGCTAACTTGAGACACCTTTACTTTTAATCCGGGGTGAAATCCAGCAGGTTTTGACAGGTTCTGGAGAACCGGTAGCGGAAATTTTGAGTAGTTGGGAGAACTGGCAAATATCACCTCCGGCTGGCCCAGAGTGGGGTGGGAATGGAGATTTTGCAATATCCTTCCCCCAGGAGTGGAGAGGGAATGGGGATTTTGCAGTATCCTTCCCCTGCCCACCAAGCTACACCACGCCCACCAAGCCACGCCCACAGATCCATTAGTAAAAAAAATTGGATTTCACCACTGCTTTTAATTCTCCTAATATAACAGGGTTGTTGCAGGTGAATTATGATTACTGCTAGTTAAAGCAACTCAGTCTCTGGGTCTTAAGGGCTGTACCCATTCTACACCCAACTATAGTTCTTTTTTTTCCCCCTGCTGTGTCCTCAGCTCAAAAGCTTTACTTCCTCTTAGTTGCACCTTGGTTAAAAGTAGTATTTTTCCCTTAAACTGACAGTTTTCAATCGCAGCCAGCAGGGACCACTAGGTGTATAAAGTAAATTTGGCTTTGTCATCCATTCTCCTTGCAAGATAAATCAGATCTCTTGACTGTGAAAGGGAACAAAGACAATAGAGGCAGAATGGGGATCATCAACCATGAGAACAAGTTTCATACCAGCACATCTTTCTGCCAAATTAAGGATGGACAGACAGCAATATATCAGTGGTGGAGAAAGGAGGGCAGGCAACTGAGTACAAATGACTATTATTCACTGAAGGGATCAGCCAGCATGTGCCCAGCAAAAAGTTTTGCTTTCAATGACTGAACCAGAATCTCATACTGTTGGTAGCATTCCCTTGGGAGCATTTATAGAAATTGAACTTAACATACCTACAAGGGATCAAGTCACCTTCTTCTGGATCATTCAGACATCCAGTGCAAATCTGTGTCTACAGTCTGAATGCAGTGCATTCAAAGTTAAATTAAATTTTTTTAAAAAAAAAATAAATTAAAAAAAACCCACCAAAGGTTAAAGACCCTTATAGTTTAATCACCAGCAGTAATCACCTTATCCATGAAGGTGGAAGATTACCCAGATGCCCATCAGGAGAACAAATACGGTGTGCTGACAGATCAGAAGCCACCAACAAAGCATTCTAGCCATAATACCAGCACCAGCACCACAAATTCCTATATGTGTATCCTCCTCCTCTTAGCCTAGGGCATGAGCTATCCCTTATGACAAACCAATTTAATCCCTTGGCTTCTACAGTTCTACATCCACTTATTGTTTTGTCTTATTAAAATCCATGGGGGTAATTTCTGACTAGATAATCAAAAACCTGCTGGGAAACTCCCCTGATGCTTATGCTGAAAGAGAAATATAAGATAAAGTAAATAAGTACATTTATTACACTCCGAAACCAGCAACACAAACATCAATATGCATATGAAGGGCAGTATCACATAGGGAGTGTACTTGTGGATAATAGGCAGATCTGCAAATTCTCTTTTAACAGTCTTTCTTAGCTAGGACACCTCTAAGCAACAGCAAGTTGTTTATTTGATTAAAAAAAAAGTATGAAACATAACACTCATCTGAATGGAAGAGTTAATAAAAGAAGTAAAACCAATTCATTGCATATCTTTACAAATGAAAGAATAGAGGGCAGGGAGTCATTTCAACAGTTCCAGAACCACAAAGCCAAATGCTTTCATTAAAAAAAAGAGAACGATTAAATCTACCACCTAAGCAAAGCAGATAGTAGGGCAGTAAAATGGTTTCTGGTCATTGGGACCAAAAAAAGGAGAAAGACGGAGGGCTGGTTGTGATCTAGAATTCGGTCATCAGGATTTGAAAGGTCAGATTCTCCACCTAAACCATAATTGCCACATCCCCACAACCTAAAAGATGCTGCCTTGTAGCCCTGTCATGGATCACAGAGTCGGAGTCCTTCTGAACAGTACTTCCCCTGCAATGGTTTTCATCCAGCCTGACTGAAAAGTATCAGTATGTCAAAGGAGCCAGTCCACATGAGAGAGGAGAAACTTTAACCTTAAACAGTAAGTAAGCACGAATGCTCTGCCTTCTCTGCCTTTAATTCCCTGCAATCCAGTTTCCATGCTACTAGCGGCTTGCCATAGTCAGAACTCAAGATTCCCAGAACTTAGACTATGCACTCACAGGGTGGAGAAAAGATATGGAATTGTGCTCAAATAAAAAGTTGGATTCTTTCTTTTTTTCCAGAAGGAACTTCTTTATAGCTGCTGGTACAAATCACCATTGTTCTGAGCTGGGGAGTCTTGTCTTCAACCTTTTTGCTTGCTTCCTTAAAGGCATGAAACACTTAGCTTGAGCAATACCGTCATAATGAACTCCCCATCAATATTCTTTAGCAAAGAATATTGGTCTGTTCTAGAAATTGGCTAAAAGGTGAATAGCAACAGCAGCCCAGTGTTGATTAGGAACCCTTCTGACTCCTATAGAAGACTTTGGTAGGATCTCAAAGTTACCAACCTATAAGAGAGCCAGGCATTTCTTCCCTAGATAGGAGGATGAAGTCCCAAGTCTTTAAATCCTTTAACTAACATAATTTGCTGATCTGCTAATTTGACATCTTACCATTTCTCCAGGAACAAAAAGCAACTTACAGAGAAATCATTTTATTTGCCCAAGAAGAACCTTGTGAAGTTCTGAGGTTTGTGGGAGAGGGAGGGAGGGAGGGGGGAGAGAGAGGGAGAGAGAGGGAGGTAGAGAGAGAGAGAGAGAGAGAGAGAGAGAGAGAGAGAGAGAGAGAGGGAGAGGGGGAGGGAGAGAGAGAGGGAGAGAGAGAGAGAGAGAGAGAGAGGGAGAGAGAGAGAGAGAGGGAGTGTGTCTGGTCCAACATTGCCAAATGGATTTCTACCACTAAAAGTGGACTTGATCCTGGATCTATCCCGACCTCTCTGGCAAGGTTTCTCAGAAGAGATTTGCAATTTCTTCCATCCTAGGGCTGAGAGAAAGTAACTGGTCCAAAATCACCAGCTGGCTTCCTGTCTTAGGCAGGATTAGACTCATGGTTTCTAGGATGATTTCTTAATCACTACATCAAATAGGCTCTTTGTTTTTTTGTTTTTTTTTTAAAAATCTATACCAATACTAATAATGTAGTATTAGAACTGCATTACAAATGGCTTTGTGCACTACATAAAACCTTCACATTTGTGTGGTCGTATAATTCGTGTATGAGCAAAATCAACTGCCCGGCTATTGACAAGACCTTAACATTTCTCCACAGGGTTTTCATGAGAGTGAATCAAAAGTAGTCCTGAAATGAACAAAGTTGCTAGTTGTGGCCTTGTGACTGAAAATCCACCCATTTTATGAGCATCACATGCCCTGTGCACGCAAACAAGAGGATGTCGCTTGGATTATGCAGTTGTGGCTGCCATTTTGACTTTTTTAAAAAAATCCTTCCTCCCTAGCTGTGGACATATTTACATGGGATATATTGCCCTTCAAAACAAAACAAAACAAAACAACCTTCCATGTTTATATCTCACTTGCTCTCTAACAGAGTGGTTACATTGTTAAAATTATAACAAAAAAAAATAATTATCCCAAATGCATAAATAAATGTCTATGGAGATTCTCAGTCATCCAGGTCACGGTAGTCTCAAAATTTTGGGACAACCATGACCTGGATGACTGAGACTCTCCATAGACATAAAGAATAATACTTTTCTTTTCTTTTTTTCTTTTTTTTTTAAAAAAAATCATCTTCTGCATTAAACCTCCCAGATCTAAGCAATAGCTTCAGCTAGTCTCCAAACTAGGAAAACTGTGAATGGAGTCCAGAGCATCTTTTAGTGTTTTGCCTCAAAAGAGAACCACAGCTGGTTCAGAAAGACATTGTATCAGGGCTCCTTTCTTTCGAAAAGTGTGGAATTGGGAAGTTCAGGGCCCCACATGAAGTGTTGTGTTGATCTACACCAGTGTTTCTCAACCTTGGTAGCTTGAAGATGGGTGGACTTCAACTCCCAGAATCCCCCAGCCAGCGCTGCTGGCTGGGGGATTCTGGGAGTTGAAATCCACCCATCTTCAAGCTTCCAAGCTTGAGAAACACTGATCTACACAAACCTAATCTGCTTTCCCCGTTTTCTCCAGAAGGTAGAAATCTATCCACAGACCTATGTAGGTTTCTTACCGCCTTCTTCTTCCTGGACAAGGTTTCAGATTTCCAGACTTGCATACAGCTGTGAAATTTCCTGATGATGTCCTGGTTAAGTCTTATCTTGCTTAGCTTTTTCAAAAATCAGCCATTGATTCAGCGAGTGAGACAGGCTGGTGTGACCTGAATAGTTGTTGGAAGAAGTACCTACCTTCATTTATTTTTATTTTTATTTTTAAATGCCCAGCCCTTCAGAATAGCCTTTGGTGCTTGCTTTTAGAGTTGCTGTCAAGATCAAATAGCATGGCAGAGACAGGAGCTTTTTGATGGATCTTATGCCCCACCCCACCCCCCAGGTTCTCCTTAAAAATTATTTGTGGTTATTGGTTAACTTTCCAAAGGGTGCCAATCTCTTTTCTAATTCATTCTACCTTGGATTTTGGGGATACACTCAGTGATACCTTGTTCAAGTGACTTTGAAATTCCATTTTTAATTTGAATGAGCTAAATAACTGAATGAAGGGTGTCTGCACTAACAAACTGTAGCTTGTTCCTGTTGTATTTATACTAAGACATCACTGACGTTGAGATCAACCCAAGTTTTAAAGGATTTCTCAGATGCACTTGCAGTATTGCACTTGCAGTATTGCAAAGTGCTTTGTGAAGGTGTGTGCTAGACAAATGAGACACCAAGAATGGAATGTAGGAATACGTGGACTAGATCTCTTTTTTTGACAAAAGGCAGACTGGAACGCAAGGAGAGCATCAACCAAAATTTATCCCTGTCACTTTCAGGAAGTCCGATTTGTTTCCAGCCTTTTTGAACCCGTTGAAAAAGAATAAAAACTGGTCCCAAACCATGATAGGGATGAATGCCTTGCGATAGGAAAAATGGCTGCAGTCTTTTCCTCCAAGTCATGAGATCTAGAAACTTAGTTTTTGTTTTAAATGCAAATGGTCTTTATTTTTTAACAAGGGAATTTTTCCCCGCCTGCACCTGGAGTCTGAACATGTTTAAAAGGAGAATTCTTCAACCTCTACTCCAATTAACTAATTTTCCTTTCTAAACAGATGCCAAATTGTTGAAGGGGGCTCTCAGAATGCAAGGAATGAAAGGGAAGTGACTCTCTGCATATGTTCAAAGGCAGCATATTATTTAGTCCTCTAGTTTTAAAGAAATTTTAGCAAGGAAAACTGTTCATAAAACTCAAACTATTCATAAAACTATTCAAAGCCAGCTCTCTCCTCTCCTCCCCTCCCTCCTTTTTTTTTGATAATAACCTCTTTCCCCTTTCCCGATCTTTCTCCCCACTCCTTTCCTTGCACTCTCATATACCAAGTGGGAGAGCAGGTTTTTTTCAGGAAGGGCAGAAATCCCCCGCAAGGAGTTCCCTGGGCCCTGGCATTCACCTTTCAAAGGTGGGTCTTCTTTTTTTTTTTGGGGGGGGGGAGGGAGAGGTCAAACAGAAGCGGGCTCTCGCTGATCGTCTGCCTACCTGCTTCCAACTGACATGAGGGAGGCTTAAGAAAAGTGAGCCTGGGGCAGGAGGTGGGTGGGTGGGAATCTGCCATTTATCCCATTTCCGAGGTGGAAATCAGCACGGGAAATGCTGCTGACTTTTTAAGCTTCGTTTGGTGCGGAGTTTTTAAGCTCCTGACCCCTTCCGCTTCCAAAGTCCACCCAGAAGTCCTACAACAAACCCAGACCCAGTCCTCTCCTCCACCGGCAGGCCGACTCGGTTGGCTTTGAAAGGTTCTGTTGGGCGGAACCCCGACAACCCGGACCGTGCTTTGCCCCCTCCCCCTCTCCCCCAAGCGGCTTCTAGCTTTCTGCGAGCGCGACTCTCCCACACGCGTACATTTGGCTCCCGAGAGAACCTGCAATTAGGGACGGAGTGGGGGGGGATCTCTCTGTCCCCCTCCCCTTTCCCTTCTCTTGCTTTGCGCGAAGTGTTTTGGGACGGGGAGGAGTGGAGGAGGGAAGGGGGGGGAAATGCTGGCGAGCTACCCACCCCCACTTTTACCCCCACCCCCACATCCACCCCCACCAACCAGGACTCTGAGCTTGGTCTCCAATTGACGGAGCTCGTTATCATGCTGGGCTCACTCGCAGCCGGGGCGGGTGGAGGAGGAGGAGGAGGAGAAGGAGAAGAAGAAGAAAGAGAATGCGTGTGAGTGTGAGAGAGAGAGAGGCAAACGCGCCCGCCAGCCCACCCCAAACAAAGCCCACGCAGCTGTATTTGAGCTGGCCCCAGCTCTAGCAAAGACGTGCTGCCGTCTCGTTGGGCTGGCTGGCCGGTGCCTCTATTTCAGCGCTGAGGAGAGTTAGTGATCGGAGAGGGAAAGGAGGGGGGTGGGGTGGGGGCTCGCCTCGAGAAAGACCCGGAGGGGGGGGGGGGAGAAAAGGTTTGGCTGCCACCCAACCCGGCTGAGCCCCGAGAGAGGGACGCTGGCTGTGAGAATAGGATGGTGGCTGGAGGGTTTGGCATACGCCGAATGTAACGGGGAAGGGGCTGAGACTCCGGAACGCACTTAGGCGAAGTTCCCGACACGAGTTAGGAAACAGAACGTGAAGACGGGAATTTTTTTTGGGGGGGGGGTATCCTCCTGAGCGCCGGGAGATGCGCTCTTTCTTCCTGCCTGGACCCCTCCCGCTACCTCGCACAGATGCACCGAATGACCCCACTCCCACCCCGCGATCCCTGACAGCTGAAGGGATCGCTAGTCAGCAGGGCTGCGAAAACAGCTTCCCCCACCCCAACTCTGCTCCGCGTTGTTTGCAGCCAAGGAGGCTCTTTTCCAAGCTCGGGGAGTCGAGGGGGGCGGGGGGGGGCTCTCGCTTCCCCCTGCTTTGTCGCTCGGGAGGTCGTTTCTGCTTGAACAGAGTCAGAGACCCAAGGCTCTGGGTCGCCCTCGAGAGCAACCCATGTCCCGTCCGCTGAGCTTTCTTGTTTTTGTTTCCTTTAAAGGCAAAAAGAAAAAAAAAAACTCGTTGATGTTGGGTGCTGGTTTGTGTATTTCCACGCAACCTCCTTGTTCCAAAAACAACAACAACACAGGGTTGGATCTTTGTGTGGCCCAGCATCTCGGCTGGTTCATTTTTAGCTCACCAAAGTGAAAGCGGTAAAGGCAATAAAAGTGGATTTAATTATTGGCCTAACTCCAACAAGCAAAGGAAATTGTTGGTATGTGTGGTGCATGCATACACAAGGGACATCGCTAGCCAAACCTTGTACTGTACTGTGTAGCTGCAGTTGGTGCATGTTTAAGAAGATTTGGGGCATTTTTAGATAAGTGTGCTTTAGGTTTCATATTTTTTGAAGCTGATTATCTTCCTCTCTTTCCTCTTCACTATTGGAAAGTTTGATGTGTTTGTGTTCCAAGGTACACATTTTTGTTGGTAATATTCAGAAATAATCTCGCAATCCTTGCAGATTCAAGGGACAATTATTTGTTATACAGATATCTCTATGTATGAAGTTATGCAGACCTATATACACAAAAGGAAGGAAAAAAAAAAGAACAACTTCCAAAGTACATTTTGTAACAAAAAGCTGTTTGCTCAAAATGTTCAAAATTTCACTGATTGGAATGTTTTCAAAAGTACCTCTGCAGACTTAAGATGAACTCACAGATACTGTAACATCATATGTCAGCTTCTGTGAAGACCTATGTGTAACCACCAGGAACTTGTGAATATACAGTAACAACAAACCTTGGTTAACAGCTTAAGCTGTTACAAAGCAGCTAAACTTAAGCAGCTACAAAGAGGCAGCCTACAGAAAAGGTGACAGAATGTTGTTCAATCAGGCCAGAAACTTATTAACAAGGGAGATCAGAGCAGCAAAAAGAAGCTTCTCTGAAAAGCTAAGGAATCAGTTCTCAAGAAATGAACCAGCAAACATGTTGGAAAACTCTTAAAAATATCACTGGTTATGGCAAACCTCCTGTTCAGGCTGAAGGAAATCAACAACTGGCAGATGACCTGAATGTGTTTTACTGCAGGTTTGAAAGGAAACTACAGCCACCTATCTCCACAAGCCCCATCTCAGACACACCAACAACAGCCCAGCCTCCTACAACTGACCCCATCCCATTAGTTTCACAACCCCTAGTGATCACAGAAAAGGAAGTGCAAGACCTATTTCACAGACAAAAGCCAGGAAAAACTCCAGGCCCAGACAACTCCTTCTTGCTTAAAAGTCTGTGCTGACCAATTGGCCCCCATCTTCACCCATATCTTCAATAAATCACTAGAGATGTGCTATGTTCCTTCTTGCTTCAAACGCTCTACTATCATCCCAGTGCCGAAGAAGCCCACCATCAAGAAATTGAATGACTACAGACAGTTGCTCTAACATCTGTCGTTATGAAAACCTTTGAAAGGCTAGTGCTGTCTCACCTGAAAACCATCACGGGTCCTCTGTTAGACCACTTGCAATTTGCCTACTGAGCAAATAGATCAACAGATGATGCTGTTAATATGGCTCTGCACTACATCCTACAACATCTTGAATCTCCAATGATCTATGCAAAGGTCCTCTTTGTAGCCTTTAGTTCAGCATTCAACACCATCATTCCAGAAATTTTTCTAACTAAGCTAAACCAGCTAACGGTAGCTGAACACACTTGTAAATGGATCATAAGCTTCCTAACAGACAGGAAGCAGCAGGTGAAGCTAAGCAGAATCACATCAGATACCTGTACAATTAGCACAGGGGCCCCACAAGACTGTGTGCTCTTGCCACTTCTTTTCTCTCTCTATACCAATGACTGCATCTCAAACGATCCATCTGTTAAACTACTGAAGATTGCAGATGACACAATAGTGATCGGTCTCATTCGAGACAATGATGAATCCGTATACAGACGGGAGGTGGAACAACTAGCCTCGTGGTGCGACCAGAACAATCTGGAACTGAACACACTCAAAACCGTAGAAATTGTGATGGACTTTAGGAGAAACCCTCCTATACTACCACCTCTTACAATACTAGACAACACAGTATCAACAGTAGAGACCTTCAAATTTCTAGGTCCTACCATATCTCACGACCTAAAATGGACACCCAATATCAAAAACATCATCAAAAAAGCACAACAAAGAATGTTCTTTCTATTCTATTCTATTCTATTCTATTCTATTCTATTCTATTCTATTCTGAAGATGTTTGGAATAGTTCAGATTTTTTTTTTCCTTTTCACTTGGACAGTAAAGCTGAACAGTTACTTGAGTAATTATAAATCCATAGTACAGAAATTCAGACTGGAAGGCAAAAAGAAATGCAAGAGCTTAATAAAAGCAAGAATCTAGCCTTCTCTGTAGCCCTTGAAAAAAAGGAATTTGCTGGATTCCATGATTCTAGGAATCTGAGTGCTACACAATCTTCTTTTGGATTCACTGTCTCCACCTCAATTCTAAATCCAAAGCAGAGCGTCATTTCCATTAGTATCGGATCAATTCCCTGGCCCGGGAATTGCCATGTCAGAGAGGGCCTTTCCCCTGTTAAATTTCAGGATTCTGTCCTCATCACCTAAGTCAGCAGAAACCTAAAGCAAAATGTATTTGGGAGTCTTCACTGCTGACCCCTGTCCTGCCTCTATATAGCTTTTGTTCTCAGTCTTCAAGATAACAAATTTAACAGTTTAGCTCCTATTGGGTGATGTAGCGTAACAGAGTAACAGAGTTGAAAGGGACTTTCCAGTCAGAAGCCCTCCTAGTCTGAAGTTTAAGAGACAAACTTCTATTTTAACACCAGTGCAATTAAGAATGATTTAAGCCTGCACCATCACTTATAGACAGGAGACTGATAAAGGCCGAATTATGAGGCCATGGCAGAAAAAAAATGTTATCACAATATGTTTGTGCTGTGGTTAAGATAAACATGACCTTAAAAGACTTGAAAAACTGTGCCTTTAGGTCAGTGTTTCCTGCATCTTAGCAACTTTAAGACCTGTGACCTTCAACTCCCAGAATTCCCCAGCTAGCCATGTTTCATGCTTCCTCAGCTTACTCATGATGGCTGGGGAAATCTGGGAATTGAAGCCCACACATCTTATAAGTTACAAGGTTGAAGAAAACTTCTTTAGGCTGTTTTAGCCAAAGTATTTCCATGAAAGTGGGAAGATGAAGTTATAATAGTCCAGCTAAAGAAACCAAAAGAACCCCTTGCTTCTAAAGAAAGGAAGGAAGGAAGGGGGCAGGAAGGGTTAAATCAACATCTCTTACCAAGTGAGTCCTGTTATGAAGCCAACTAAAAAGGTAATCAAAAAACCTGTGCATGCTTTCAAGTTCTCCATCTTTGTTTACTGTCAGAGAAGATAAAGCAAACTAACCAATGGGAGGGGCAAGAAAAGAAGGGCTGGTATGGATGCCAGGAGATCTTGCAATTGGACTGCGTGAGGCTCAACTGAGAGGATATTTTCCAAAAGGGCTCTAGTAAGGTCTTATAATGACCTCAAGCTACAGTTCCATTGTCTCTGGACAGGGGGGTGGGTGGGTGGAGAATGAAAAAGTAAACAAAGCATTGGCCCCACCCCTGATTATTACAAATATGATGTGGAAGCCGAATTGAAAAGCTGTGGTCGGCTGAGATTCTGAACAAATTGATTCCAGGGAGTTTGTATGCCACTTCTTGTCCTCAAAGTGGGACCTGAGCAAGCAAGTGACTTTGTGGCAAATTTGTGGCTCGAGGGCAAACTGGTAGCGGTTGCGGTGAAAGGTTCCACCCATCCGCCTGGATGCTTCTGCGCATGGGCAGAAGTGTCATGCGTGCAAGTGTGCACACGCATGAGCAAACCAGTAGCAAACTAAATTGAAAACCACTGCTGAACCAGACTACACAGTTTTTATGGGTCTTGCATGGGATATTGCTTCAAAGCTTATCTATTTCCAATCAGAGCTGACATTGGTTCCTCTATTTCTCGTGGCCCAAGTCTCTCATCTAGAAGGGCAAAGAGGTTTTCTGACAGTCTGCTCCTGGACACCTGATTCCAACAGCACCTGGTCCAGGGAGTTTGAGGTCCTCCACCGCCCCACGTTCTTTTCTTTGTGATAGTTCTAAACTTTGATGTCAATTCCAAAAGAGCCAGGAATTGAAACTGAAATCCAAAAGAGTCGGGGATGGAAACTGATCACAGTCTTGAATGAGAGATGCGACCAACAACTGTGTCTGCAACAACATTTGATGGCTAATACCTTAATAACAGTGATTTGCTGTTTTGTTTTCATGGTTGTTGAACTTCTTTCATTGCTTTAAATCACATCACCGTTTTGTTTTTTCCCCTTTAAAAAACAGAAGTCAGAAAATGAATATGGTGAAGACATCCCCAGTGGCCTCATACGCCAAAATGGACCAAATTATTTTCAAAAAAATAAATATTCTTTGAATACCATTTTTTAGGACTGAACAACCTTGGAGGGCAGTTGCTGTTTTGCCCATTCTTTATAAACGTATCAGAAGCATCTGGCTTCCTGAATTGGACTATGTGGCTCCTTGGACTGATTTATTCTTTACTGTCTCATTGGCCATATGTTTGGAGTCAGTATCCCTCTTGCTGGAGGCAAACGATGTGGCAGGCCGATTGACTTCATGCCAAGCTTGCTAATTTTCAACAGCAGCTGGCCGGTCATTCCTGTCCACAGAACATTGGACTTCAAGCCAGCAAGGCTATTCTTATGGTTGGATGCTACAGCTCCTCATCCTGTTTCATCTTTAAAACATTTCCAGCTCTTTCTTAAACATGATTTCCTAGGCCTTTACTTCTCTCTACTTGAGACCTAGACAAAAGCCTCATTGGCTTCCTTCTACCTACCAAATGACAACTGCAAGATTTAAATCCATTTTGCCAGCTTGCCTGGTCAGCTTCTTTCATTTCAGCCTTACAATAAACCTAGGAGGGAAGTTGGACTGAGAAAAAGGAGCCTCAACAATGAGTTCTATGGCTGAGAATGGGCTAGAACCTGGGTTTTCCACATGCTAGTTCACCATCAACTACTTCACCATTCCAGCTTTAAGTTTTATACGGGGATCATACTTTGCAAGTCCAATCGATTAACATCAAGAGAGCTTACATTCACATAATAATGGACCCAATCATTGCATTTTTTTCTTTATTAGATTTTTATCCCACCTTTATTACTTTATAAGTAGTTCAAGGCAGAAAACATACATAATATTCAGGGGTGAAATCCAGCAGGTTCTGGAGAAATGGTAGCGGAAATTTTGAGTAGTTCAGAGAACTGGCAAATACCACCACTGGCTGGCCCCAGAGTGGGTGGAAATGGAGATTTTGCAATATCCTTCCCCCAGGAGTAGGGAGGGAATGGGGATTTTGCAGTATCCTTCCCCTGGAGTGGGGTGGGAATGGAGATTTTGCAGTATACTTCCCCTGCCATGCCCACCAAGCCATGCCCACCAAGCAACACCATGCCCACCAAGCCATGCCCATAGAACTGGTAATAAAAAAATTTGGATTTCACCACTGATAATATTCCTTTCTCTTCCTGTTTTCTCTACAAGAAACAAACCTCAGGTTGTTGGGGTCAGGATGAGAGAGAAAGAGATTGGCCCAATAGTAGATGTCTGAGTCCCTGGGTTAGAAGGCTGAAGGTCTCTATTAGAAGACTTCTGGCCCTTTATACACTAAGCCCATCCCCTGGTTTTTTTTTAATGGGGGGTGTTTCTTGCTAATTCTTACTGCCATGACCTGTCTTCCAGGAGTAGTTCACCTGTATGTAGGAGAAGTAGGACTTTGATAATCTGTATTGCCTTTCTAAAAGGGACGCAGTAGCTCAGTGACTAAGATGCTGAGCTTGTCGAACGAAAGGTTGGCAGTTCAGCAGTTCGAATCCCTAGTGCCATGTAACTTACTTGTCCTAGCTTCTGCCAACCTAGCAGTTCGAAAGCACGTAAAAAATGCAAGTAGAAAAATAGGGACCACCTTTGGTGGGAAGGTAACAGCATTCCGTGCGTCTTTGGCATTTACTCATGAAGGCCACATGACCACGGAGATGTCTTTGGACAGCACTAGGTCTTCAGCTTTGAAACGGAGATGAGCACCACCCCCTAGAGTCGGGAACGACTAGCACAAATGTACGAGGGGAACCTTTATTGCCTTTCTGGTGATAAAAATATGCAAAAAGTAATGGAAATAATTTAAAATAGTGCCTCTTCCTGTCTATATAGCAGGGAGGATTCAACTTTTCCTTCTTTAGAATATAAACTCAAAAGAGAAGTTAAGAGGAGTTGAGCTATCAGGAGCCTGGATAGCTCAACAGACTAAAAGCCTGTTATTAACATTCAGCTGTCTGCAATTATTGCATGTTCGAATCTCCCCAGGCTCAAGGTTGACTCAGCCTTCCATCCTTTCTAAGGTAGGTAAATTGAGGACCCAGTTGTGGGGGCAATAAGCTGACTTTGTATAAAATATACAAAAGTATGAAGGCTATTGCTTAACACATTGTAAACCACCCTGAGTCTCTGGAGAAGGGCGGCATATAAATCTAATAAAAAAAAAAAAAGAGAGAGATATTTTAAAAAAATACATTTTACTTTTTTTTTTTTTTAAAAAAAAAGATGGAATGTCTCCCCCTCCTTTTTTTTTAAAAAAAGTTAAATATTAAAATACAAACATCAAGTATTGGAGAAAATAAAATTGGAGCTGCCCAAAGGATGAAGTAGGCCACTGCTGGGCTTTAGGATTTAGTGACAATGATCTATAGGAGAAATGTTATTATATTTCAATAACTGTAGCTGACATCTTCAAAAGATAAAGGGGTCTTTATAGCCAGGCTTCTTAACATCTTATTGGCCTTTAGCCAACATGCTGGTTAGTCTTGAAGTTTTGGGTATTTTTTTTTTTTAAAAAAACTCATATTGTTCCATAAAAAATATTTTTTTATCTAGGGAAATTGTTAGCTAGACCATGGTCATCATTTCCTCTTAAAAGTAAATGTAAAAGAATATAATGCACTGGACAAAAAGCAAGATGGTGCTGGACTCCTACAAATAGAGCAGCTCCTACCAGAATCTCAGAAGAGACAAGAACTTCCAAATTGCATTAGAAACTGCAAGGAGATTCTAGATAATATGGGCAAGCTAATACTTAGTGACTACCAAAGGCTCTGCCCTTGAGGAATCAAGACTTCAGCATATCTTAGTGACTTTGTCACCAAAATGCTATGCCAATTGATCACAGAATTGGTCATGGGTTATTATGGAATATTTACCTGTGCAGTGCCAAAATGTTTGATATGGAGTGAAGATCATGGAATTGAATGAAATAGGATGGATAACCTGGGGGATTCCAGGTGTGTGTGTGTGTGTGTGTGTGTGTGTGTATGTTCTGGGATTATAACAATTAGAAATTGGCAATAACAAGAGAGATGCCAGTCGTGAAACTCTGTTTAATAATAATACTGGCATTCCAAAGCTTTATTTCCATGCATTATACTCTTTTTTTTTTTTTTTAGACAACTGGAACACTAATTTCATAAACTAATCATGCAGATGAACTGATAATAATGGGAGAAAGAATAGCTTAATCAAATGCAAATGGATTCCAGCTTAGGCAGAACAAGGGAAATCCATCATATACGTAGTCAAGATGAACTTATATCTCATTGATTTCAGTGGACTACTCTGGCCATAACTAAATATCTATCTAGCTTAGTGTTGATCAAATTATTTTCAAATTATTTTTCTTCATTACTCCTGGATGTCCTATAGGATAAAGGAAAGCTATATTCTTTAATATCTAGGTTTCTGTATACATCGGTCTATATTTGTATCTGTATCATCTCTCATGAAACAGGTTGGGATAAAGATACGGGAAATGGCTATATTCTGTTTCCACACTTTTCATGATAGAAATTTTGTTGTCTTTCTCAGGGATTTGGTTTGGATGGTACAGTCCAATTTCTCCACCTTTCTGTTTCCTGCAGCATTGTGGCAAGGTCAGTCCGATTGATGGGAGTTTCATCCTTTTTTTTTTTTAACAAAGCATGTGCAGAATGCATATACAACATGTTCTATACGCAAAGCTTGGCTTCTGTGATTAAAAGGCTTTTCTATTGCTTTAATGGAGGGCTTCATTCAAAACTTTAGCAAAGAAACATACTCCTGAAAGATATTGCTGTGTTCCATGTCCATGTACCTCGTTTTCCTGAAAATAAGACCCTGTCTTATATTTTTTTGAACCCTGAAATAAGTGCTTGGCCTTATTGCCATGCACTCAAAAGCCCAACTGGGCTTATTATCAGGGGATGACTTGTTTTGGGAGAAACAGGGTACATAGCAGCATTGTCCCAGCCCTTTCACAATGTAATCCTCAAGCATATCCTTAGTTTTTCAGCTCCGCAATTCAATGGCAATGGATTACTTGGACAGGAGAAACAAACTACTAAAGTAGCACTTGAATCCATCCTATTTGGCAATGAAGCTGCAATTATTTTGTTTCAAGGTCAGTCAAAGGTAGTGCTTTTAAAGGCTTTTCCTCGCTGCCTCCTCAAGCTACCAGACACCTATGTTTACACCTGCTGTAATGAAGCCAGCTTGAGAAGTCCATTTTCAGATTTCTGATTTGATCAGGGGAATGGCCCAGTGTTCTATCTCAGCTATGCTTAATATGATCCTTGATGATGGGTTCGCAGGATTTCCAGGTCAGGAAAGCCAGCACCAATTCAGGGCTGTCTATAGGAAATACACAGGGTCAAAATAAAGGGTTAAGATGGCAGCCAGGATCAGTGGTGGGTTTCACTTACCTTTGCTACTGGTTTGCTTGCGTGTGTGTGCTCACTTTGCTCGCGCGCATGCCGCTTCTGCACATGCGCAGAGCGTATTTGATGACATCCAGGAGGGTGGGCGGCACCTCCCGCCGCTGCTACTACCAGTTTGCCTGAACTGGGGCGAACCGGTAGCAACCCACACTGGCCAGGATGGTGCAATTGAAGCACTGCCTGTTTTTTTTTTTTAAGTGTGGATGCCCCTGCACCAATTGTTTTCTTTTGCATTGGCAGGCCTTTAAGAACATGTATATTTCAACTTATGTAACTCCCTCACTGTTGGTCACTTTGTACCTGACAACTTCCTTTGGGATTCATTCCCAAGTAGATTAGTGAAAAGACAAGACTAGACAATTTTATCATCTCTCTGTCTCTTGAGCTAGAAGAAGCAACTGGCAGACGTCTTCTTAACTTCGCCGGTGATAGAAAGAAGTCCATGATTCCACCATTGAAGGTGGTTTTTTTTAAAGCTTCAATGGTCGAGGCAGAGTCCTGCTGAACAAAATAGCTGTGGAGGGCAGTTCCCAGTTACTAAAGCTGAGAGGCCAAACAGTGCATTCCAGCCATTTGGATGAATGGCTATAATGAAATAGAGCTACAGGTGCTTGATCTGACAGAAGCCAGAAAACAGGACTTTTGATATTCAACAGGAAAAGATAGGAGGAAGTTGACTTTCTAGTGGATCTGGGACAATCAGAGAATGGATTATGCATGTTTGCTCTTGAGCAATAGCAAAAGTGAGCTATACTGAACCTGAAGAATCTGGCAAGATGGGTCAGTTCTGAGGCTGAATAAAAAGAGAGAAAAAAAGTTGAAGAGGAGCCTTTATTAAAACGGAATGAGAAATCTCTATTCTTATCTTTTAGCTTTGCCACATCTACACCCTCTATTGGCCATCTCCATTTCTACCAGTAGTGGGTTCCACTTACCTTCATTACCGGTTTGGAACTGTGAGCACGTGTGGCACTTCTGCACATGCGCAGAACCTTCTGTGCATGCGCAGAGCATCCGTGATGACGTCTGGGTGGGTGGGCGGAGCCGCTCACTGCTGCCACTACCTCTTCGCCCAAACCGGGGCGAACCGGTAGCAACCCACCACTGATTTTCACCTGTTAGAAGAAATATCCTTCTGGGTTCATCTCCAAGTGGGGAAAAAGACACTGGAAACATGGAGATTGCTTGGAAAGATGGTTTAATGGTGGACAGGATCACATGGTTTGAGTTCCTGAACAGAAAAGGGGCGAGATACAGCGAGTCCCCTGGTTTTATGCTCTCTCTGACTTTGAACTTCCTGGGGCCCCGAAGGAGTATTCGGATTGATTGTCAGACTCCCAGGGGGTGGGGGTCTTAGCTAGCCTTGCTGGCTGATGTAATCTTCTCAGATGCCATGTGGTGAGTTTCTGTCCTGGATGGGTCCCATTGTATTAGTTTCTGTTGCTATTGTGTTACAGATGATGGTCCATTGACAAAGATTGAGTTTCTGCCTCTGGCCCATTGACAAAAGTGGGGAGGCAGGAAGGTGGGAGCTGCTTTGTCTTTAAAACATGCTTCTCCATTTCTCATGCAGGGAAACATAATATTCTGCCTTTTTAATATTTCCTAAAATATTTCATTCTTTCAAGAAAGGGGTGGGTGCTAACTTCCTATAATCCACTTCCTACACACCCTTATTCCAAACATGTGCAGCTCTTGGGATATTTCATAGGTTTCACCTGTGGCTCTCAAGGATGAGTACTTTGCACATTCTTGCTTTTCTCCTCTTATTCCTGATCATAATCTCCCCTCTCCCCCACTCTTGAAGAACAGAATAAAAGTCTCTGGGAAGCATAGAGGGGCATGAAGTGGTTCTTTTGTTTTTGCTTTTTCTGTCCTACCTACGGCAGAATACTGACACACAATGGGAAGAAATGCTGAGAACCAACTTTGCTATATAAATTAATAACTTTATTGTTAGGCATCGTGACTCATGATGAACCATAAACACAAAGCTAACAAGTGTTACCTATTTATGATGATCCCTAAACTTTGAGCTATTGAACTTTGAGATGTAGCCTCACTTCCTTATTTCTATGGGTTGGGGCTCTTAAACCCAGCCTGAGGATAGCATTCATTTGCATCCTGTTTTTCACTAAAGAAAGCATTTTGAAAGACGAAAATCTGATCCTCAGAATTTAGTTGTAATTTAAGCGCAATTATTTATCCTTTACAGTTTGTTTTTCCATCACAAACAAGGGTCAATCAACATTTCAAAATATCTCACAACTGTACTCATTTTAATTTGAATGTATCCCTCTAACATTTGTGTGACTGTCCAAGAAAATCTGCGCCAGATAATAACAGGAATAAATTGTCCAAAGAATAGCAATTTCTTTAATCAAGGGAACATGATGATTAAATCAAAAGCTTTAGACAGGTCTTTTGATATCATCAATGTTCTTTTGTCTACTAATAATGACATATCGTTGATGAATTTTAAAAAGGCATTTACCATGGTGCACAATGTCTAAATCTAGATTGGAAAAAGGTCAGAACTGTATTTTTTGCAATTAAACCCATTAACTGTAGCGTAGATAGATTTTTCAAGTGATTTGGATTAAAATATATTAGTGGAATGTGAAAATACCTACCAAGAAAGATGCTATTTTTCAAAATATAGAAATACAAGGACTCGGCAATTTTATCATAACCCCCCATTCTGAGTCTGTAATATTATAAGTGGAATAATCATAGCATAAATGAAATCATAAAAAGCAAAATAAGGTCATTCCATTCTACCTGCTTTTTTGAGTCATAGTTATAAAGTACAACAATGGGCTCAGCTGAAGAAGCTGGACAGGAATGGTATATTTCTCATAGCTCTTCAAAGGAACATTGTGTCAGGGTTCCAAGTAACACCCCCAACTAAAGAAGACTCCGAGGCTTGAGTTTCCTCAAAGTTCCTTTTTATTGAAGACATCATATTGGCACATCTGAGAAAACCCAAATCTGAAAGTTTCCAGGTTTTCCCCACCCAAGTGAAAGGTCAAGTCCCTGCTCAGCACCCACATGTCCAATCATGGTCCAATCATCCAAACTGAAGACACCTCCCAGGCATCCGACTCCAGGTGCCAGGGCAAGGCATCCCTGACTCTCCGAGAAAGGAATATTATTTTGACTACATATCACCCATAGTTTATGCAATCCTCCCTCCCATTTTCCCACAGAAGAAAATGTGGCAGGCCTGAAGGCCCACATGTAAAAGATGGCTTCCAGGTCTGACACCTTGCTTGTTATATTAACCCTAAACTTGAACTGTGAGATGGGTGACATATAAACATAATATTAATAATATAATAATAAGAAGAATGTGCTATGCATTCCATGTTTGCTGTCAGTTATCAAAAGAAGAATCACCTGCTGAATGTTTTTTTTGGAAAGTAGTTTGAAATGGGACCTCTGTAGCCAAACATCAGAAGCTGCCTGGTAACATGTATGTATGTATGTATGTATGTATTTAATATTGCCGCCTATTCGCACATGGTGACTCAAGGCGGCTTACAGAATATAAAACCATATATAAAAACAATAAAACTAATAAAAGAAGAGTCATATAATACATTAATATAATAAAATCACCTCCCCACCTCCCACCTTGGCGACAGCACCTCACATGAGCCATTTAACGGGCTCCATCCTGCTTCCTTTAAAAAAAAAACAAAAAACAATTTTGTTTAAAAGATATTTGGCTTTGCAACTGCAATTTATTTCAGATGTATAAAGTGGCTAAAGTGATGTGGGATTTGAACTGAGGTGGAGGGAGGGGAAAGGGAGGGGAAGACAGATTGGTTATGCAGGAGCAGGTGACATATGAGACAGATTACCAGTACCTTCTCAATTAAGTGATATACTTTGTTAAAAAGCTATTTGCATATTGAGACCTTCCAAGATTGCCTGAAACCTTTTGATTTATACTAGTTCAGTAACCTCTTATTCTGTGGTGAAGTTTAAGGTTCGTTGTTCCAAAATAGTTACTTTGAGGTCTGCCCTGGAGCGTCTTGGGAAGTTTAAATATTCTCATACTTAGTCCATGTTTGAATCCTAATATCAGATTTATGTCCATTAATTCTTTTGTGCAAAGTTTGTCCTATTTGACTTCTTGACCTCAAAGCAACTGTTTTGGAAAAGGAATGGAGAGGCTCAAGAGGAGGAAGGGAAAGAGAAAACAGGGAAGGGAGTAGAGGCTATGGCTGGTGAGACAGAGTGGCTCAGCTAGAGAAGGACATTATGTAAAGACATGTTAACCACTTCCTAAGGACATCAAATACAGTAATTCATTGAGCAAATGCTTTTTGGAAAGGTGGGAGGAAGAGTCTTAGAACTTTAAACTAGCTGGGTAGCAAGTCCTCAACTTACAACAGTTCATTTAGTGAACTGAATAAATAACACTGAAAAAAGTGACTTTTAATCGTTTTTCACACTTACGACCATTGCAGCACCCCCCTGATCATGTGATCAAAATTCAGATGCTTGACAACTGACTCATATTTATGACGGTTGCAATGTCCCAAGGTCATATGATCACATTTTGCACCTTCTGACAAGCAGATCAATGGGAAAGCCGGATTCAGTTAACAATCATGTTACTAACTTAATCACTGCAGTGATTCACTTAACAACTCGAATCTCCCCAGGCTCAAGTTGACTCAGCCTTCCATCCTTTCTAAGGTAGGTAAATTGAGGACCCAGTTTGTGGGGGCAATAAGCTGAGTTTGTATAAATATACAAAAGTATGAAGGCTATTGCTTAACGCATTGTAAGCCGCCCTGAGTCTCTGGAGAAGGGCAGCATATAAATCAAATTAAAAAAAACAACAACAAACAACTGTGGCAAGAAATGTCGTAAAGTGGGGCAAAACTTACTTAACAAATGCGTCACTTAGAAACAGAACATTTGGGCTCCATTGTCTAAACTCTCTGCATTGTTATGGGCAATCAGTTACAGTATTTGAGGCTTCCTTCTTGTTGGCAATAAAGATTCTAATCCAGCCAAATTATGACTTCAGGGATGAATTAAAGTTAATGTCTGGAGACCTGCCAAGCTTGAGCGTGAATCCTGATGCACTGTAATGGTTCTTCTGCAGAACAGAAGGGGTCTACCTGGCTCTAAACTGAGTTCAGTGGAATAAGTGCTGAAAATGATGTCATTGACATCTGTCATCTTTTTCTTTTTATGGCCAAGAATAAACAGTAGCATCATTTGGGATAAATGATCTGCAGTACTCAATTAAATCAGTCTTACCATAGCAGCAATCACAAGAAAGAATTTTACTTAGTTAACTATCACCCCAAAATTTGAGATATCACTGCATGTTGATGTATCTTTTTAAGAATGGAATACTGGAGACATGTTGGACATATTAAGTAGGCTGATGTTTATTTTTAAAGCAAAGCCCAGTCTGAGAACTTCTTTTAAACTGTAATACATAATGAAAATGACCTTGAAGAACAGATAAAAGGTCCATTAGCAAAGCAACCAGGTCAAGTGCTTTACAAAGACACCTCAAATAGCTTCTCCCCCCACCCCCACCTTGCAAATCTTACAAAGAGAAAAGAGGGAGTAAACATACTATGATCAGACTTGCAGGTTTCTGTGACTATAGCTGTTCTAAAAACAGCTTTAGATCAGCATGGTGTTTGTTTCTTGGTCTAGTCTACTTGATAGGACTGAAACAGACTCACTACACCAGTGGTGTCAAACTGGCGGCCCATAGGCCAGATGTGTCACGCACAGGCCATGTCCATCTCAGCTCCACGAAGGGAAAAACGTCGCGATACGTCACATGACTGCAATGTGATGCCGCAAGTTTGACACCCGTGCACCACACTAATCCAACAAATGATTCTTTTCTAACAACTGTTATATATAGTATGAGACACAAGAAATAATGAAGCATACTTATGCTAAGTCTCTACTTGTGGAGGCTCTGCAAGTAGAAAATACTCATAATAACTAGTCAAGCAGCTACTGAAACTATAAAATTGAATCTGCAATAATTAAATCATAATGGATCTGAAAATTCAATCTAAGTCATGAAGACTGGCAGATGATTTAATCTACCATGAAAGACCAGCAAATTGCTAATTATTTAGTCTACCATTACTATGCCAGGGCAGGGAATATGTGCTTGTAGGAGGATTGCAAAAACCTACTAGATTGGAAGAGAATAAAAATGAACCCTCATTTGAAAAAAAAGGAAAGGAGAATGTACTAAAAAATTAAACACCTATGAGCTTGATATCTGTGCTCGGCAAGATCTTTAAACAGATTATCAAGTAGCATTTTTGTGAGTGCTTGGATAGGGAAAGTACAATAAAGAAGAGGCAACAAATTATACAGCAGACTATCCATATCTTCTTCTCTTATAATTTAGTAATTCAGGTGAATGCTGTAGATACAACACTCAGATCCAGGTACACTGTAGATGGACACTGTACATTGTATCTGGACCTGAGTGCCTTATGGGAAGACAGTGGTGCTAAAGAAGAAATAGTATTTTCTCCATTTATATCATGGATTAGACTTTAATATGGATTCAACACAGAGTTCATTTGGAGTTACCTCTTTTCACAATTTTACTCTGGGGTGTTATTCAACCCAATTCACATGGTAGGGAGATTTTTTTTGTCTGGGCAATTTGGGCATAGAGTAAATTGATCTGAACTTTAATAAATTACATTTCTCCACAGAAAACAATCCTAAGACCAGTGGTGGAATCCAAATTTTTTTACTACCAGTTCTGTGGGCGTGGCTTGGTGGGCGTGGTGTGGCTTGGTGGGTGTGGCAGAAGAAAGATACTGCAAAATCTCCATTCCCTCCCCATTCCAGGGGAAGAACACTCCAAAATCCCCATTCCTTCCCCACTCCTGGGGGAAGGAAATTGCAAAATCTCCATTCCCACCCGACTCTGGGGCCAGCCAGAGGTGGCATTTGCCGGTTCTTCAAACTACTCAAAATTTCCACTACCAGTTCTCTGAAGTGCTCAAAATTTCCACTACCAGTTCTCTGAACTGCTCAAAATTTCTGCTACCAGTTCTCCTGAACCTGTCAGAACCTGCTGGATTTCACCCCTGTCTAAGACCCATTAGCAACCACTTGGTTCCATTTGTCTCAGGGGAGGGACCATTCCATCTGGTCTTTCACCTTTGTGAAAGACCCTGTCTGATCAGGTCTATAGTTTAGTGGGTGATGGTTGCTTACAGGAGTCTTAGAGGTCTTGTGAGAAATGTGGAACCAGTTCTTCTGGGGTAAAATTCAGCTAGGTAACTAATATCCAGTTATTGTAATGTCTATGTTCTGAGCATACCTTTGTGTCAATCCCACTAGGTAGACCAGACCAGGAAATCAACTTCACAGGAAAGCTAAAACTACTATTATTGAAACTGGCTGTAATAACAGAATCTTGCAAGACTGATTGTGCAGAATCACCTCCTCCTTCTCATAGTTCTGTGAATTAGGGAGGTGAATTAGGTCTGAGTTGCTTCTGAATAATCTCATTGCTGTGAACTTGAAAGATATTTCAGCCTTTTCCTCTAAGTTACAGTTCTTGGATATTTCTATCAAAGTCATCTTCCTTACTTTTTACAGTCTCAGATAATAATCTAAATTTAAAATAGCTTTATTACTCTCTAGTGAGTGTGAATGTGGCTTGGAATGGCTTCGGAAAGCAAGCTAAAGACTTATTAAAATACAAGAGAAAATCTCGTTCTTCTCCTTCTCTCCAGAATTTAATATAAAAAACAGTATTTATGGTAGGATAAAAAAACAGCATTTATGGTAGGTTATGTAAATCTTTGAAGAGAACACAGACAGAGCTCAGAGAAAAGTAAGGGCTCCAGAAAAAGTCACAGGGCAAAGTGAGTGGCAGAGACAGAAACTTGTATTATGTTAGGCTAGTGAATTTAAAAGTAGCAGAGCTGAATAAGAAATACTATGAAAAAGTGTCAACTCTAGAAAAATGACATCAATAAAAAAGTAAAAACAACAACAACCCTCAAGTACTTCTATAAGTCAGAGATGAAAGAGAGGAGGGAGGGAGGGAGGGAGGGAGGGAGGGAGAGAGAGAGAGAGAGAGAGAGAGAGAGAGAGATGAAAATGAATCCCAGAATGTAACACCAGAATTGAAAGAAATCTTGAAGATCATCCAGTCTAATGTCTGCCCTGTGCAGAAATTGCTACTACAGCATCTTTGAGAAAGAGCCGCCCATACTTTGTTTAAACATCAGATTTAACAATCCAGTGGAAAGACACCAAAGAAGATATTATATGGATTATAAATTTAAAGTTATTGTCTTTTTTCTTTTTACAAAATGGAATGCATATATAGATATGTGTATATCTTAGTAAAGTGGGCAGTGGATTATATTTAGAATTGTATTGCATGATTTTGTAGGAATTGAAGGGTTGAAATAGGTTAGTTTACTGATTGATTAGTCTAAGAAAAAGGATCTTTAAGTCATATATTTAGGGGAGCGGAGGAATTGGATAGAACTGAATAAATGTTAAATTTGGATGTAGGGAGAAGGCTGCTTTAAAATGTTATATTAATATATATAAAAGATTAAATGTTAAATTGTAATAATACACTATAAGTTTAGGGGAGGAGAAAAAGGGCAGATTATCGTAAAAATGGGATTTATAAGAATAATATGCTAAGGGTCAGTATTCTGAGGAGGGAGTAAGGGAAAGGAAAGATATTATGTATGTAATTAGTTATGAAATAGCCTATTGTTGTGAAGAAGTCACAGGGGGGGATGGGTGGTGAGGGGGGGTTATGGAAGAGGGGGGGGGAAAGGGGGAAAAACTTGTATTTGAAAACTTTTTCATTAAAAAAAAACATCTCCTCTACAGGAATCAAATATTTTTAGGCCTTAATCTTGGGAGAATGGGTGAGGGAAATCTCTCACTTCCATGTGAAATATATTGTTTTTGGAAGTCCCCTTCAGGATCAATAATTGCATACTTGCAAGTAAGTTATCCTTTTGAAGGAAACAAATAAGGTTTGGGTAAGGAATCAGGATTGAGAATTGTATAGAAGGAAAGTATTGCAATGGTGTTCTCATATATTATGGTCCAAATCCTGTTCCTCTATTGACAATTAGCAACAGAGTTGTCAACACCTGGAATGCTTCATTGTTACAGCCTCAAACCCTCACAGCTTCAAGCTTAAACTGTTTACCGTGGACCTCACCCCATTCCTAAGAGGTCCGTAAAGGGGGAAGTGCATAAGTGCACCAGGTGCCTGTTGTCCCTATCTTACTGTCCCCATTTATCTGTATTTACTTCCTTTGTTCATGTTTATGTTCATACTTATACTTGCTACCTTGTACATGTTTGACAAATACTAAAAATAAATAAGTAAAATAAATTCAAAAGGACGAAACTGGAGCCTGATTGGAATTATGCAAATGAGGTTAAAACTACACTGACCCTCAGACAGCACCTGTGTGTAGAGAGCCATGGCGATATCCAGAAGCTGTTAAGGCTATAGTAATTGTAGAAGCATGTGTTGAACCCAGGGAGGCCAGGAAAGTTTAGAAAAAGGTTCAGGCAAGCTCCCCTTTGACTCTATAGGGCAATGTTTCTCAATCTTGAAAACTTCAAGACATGTGGACATCAACTCCCAGAATTCCCCAGCCAGCATGCTAGCTGTGGAATCCTAGGAGTTAAAGTCCACAGATCTTAAATTGCCAAGATTGAGACACACTGCTCTGTCTAAGACATAAGAGGGAGGGAAAGGAAAACATAGGCAGACTTCTAAAATTTTGCCTTGTTTCAAAACATAGTTCTAGTCTTCCTGGGGAAACAAGGTTTTCTTATAAGCTAACATGACCTGCATGCTTTTGTATCTACCAGGTTTGTAAACATTGAGCAATGGAATGTGGTTCAGAAGTTTTAGCCCATTTTGGAAAAGGAGAGATGTAAAGATGTGGGAAAATGAAGCTGGAAACATTAACAAGAAAGGAAGAAATAGTCTTATCAATTGGGACATAGGTTTATAGTTCCCCCCAATAATAATTATGTATTAACATTTTCAAGGCTGAAAAATGCTAATAAGCTATTTATATGTATAAATGCAAATTTAAAATAATTACCAGAATTTATTTATATTTCACAGAAAGCAAACCAATTAAATTTCCCATCCACATCACCTCAAATAAATTCAATTACTTTACACTCCCTACACATCATTCCAAATTAGTAGTTCTTCAATTAAACTGGAGATTATTTTCCACCCAGACCCAGATCCAATTCAAATTCTGCTCAATTAATTGTTGCATCTGCCATAATCCTTTCTTCTAAAAATCACCTGTATGGTTCATTCAGGGAATGAAATATAACAGCTCAGAGTTGTGGGTCAGATAAATGAATATTCTTTCAAGCATTTTATAAGAGGCGGAACAGCTAAATTAAAATGACTGAAGAATATCTGTGGTTGTATTAAATAGTTCTTTCTTCCTGTACTTCTTCCATACACACAGAGCAATCAGGGATAGAATACTCAGATACCAGTAAAGTTACTATTCTTGAATTTTGCAGCAATATAAATGCCGATTGCTGATGGACACAGTGATCACTTGTCCTGATGACTTCAACTTGAAGTGTGCCAGTTAACATAGTCTTCCCATTGTTATTCAATAACAAATAGCATCCTACTCATGTGCCAAATAATTTTAAAATGTTAAGGTTTTATTATATGCTGTAATTATGTATTATATGCATTATATGATGTAATTGACTCCAATAAATTGTTTAGTACAAAGGGCATTCTTAGTAAAACATCATTGTGTTAAGTTCTGGAACAAAATTTGTGCATGGAAGATTTGGGGAGATGGCACAGTATGCAAGAAGGAGACAAAGAAAGAATCAGTAAAGATTTATTCAGGCAGGTCTATCAGACAGGTTTTTAAGAAAGGAGCTGCAAGTCAGAAATTATGTGCAGAAGACAATAAATTAAAAAAAATTCGTAGTATTTTTAAACAGGAGTGTACAAATAGAAGTATACAAAAATATTGGACCTTAGATCTTCTTATGTCCTACACAGCTCATTAATAAGGGATAACAAAGATTTTAAAAGGAAGAAAAAGGCTACCTCTGAAGTGTCCAGAAAGGAATGAGTCTCAGTGTTGGTTCACACATGCAGGGCTTTTATCATTATATGTATTGTGTAGTGGGCTTCAGTAGGCAAGAACCAGACCAGCATAGTTACAACATCATTTATTGACTCAAAACTGGAACTGAGGAACAGCAGGCAAATACCTGTAATTTATACTCTGGGTCCAGAGGGTCTTAACCAATCATAATAACTGAAAAACCCACCCAAATATTAATGTTCAAAGTTTCCCTCCAAAACAGTTGGAGCTAACAGAGAGGGTCATCTAAAGGTTAGTTTCAATTTAGTAGAGTTTAACACAACTATATACATTCAACACATAATAATATGTTTGATATTTAATACAGCAATTGATTAAATCAGGGGTTTCAGAAACTTGATTCACAAGTCTAAAGAAAGTGGAATAGGTTGTGGTGGCTGCTATTCAATTCAATATATGGGTGAAAAATGAACACTACATATGTATGAGGAGCTCCATGGATGAAGATTCTCCAGGAACACTCTGCAAGTAGAAAGCACATATGTTGGTTCATTCACAGAGTTGTTTTTGCGCAGGTGTCAAGTTACCTCAATGTGTGACACACGTCATTTGGACCATACTTTATGTTAACATGGATCCTTTTATATGTGTTGCTTTATAAGGGACAGTAAAAGTTGTATATGTTAGAACCTGTATATATTCTTGTAATTAAGCTGCTGAAGGAGACAATCTAAAAGTTATGTGTGCCTCATTTTGTAGGAATCATAGGGGAAGAGATATCCATATGCATTACCTCACCTAATTCCTGCTTTCCCTATACCCATGATGGTGAACCTATGGCACGCATGCCACCGGTGGCACACCGAGCCATATCTGTGGGCATGCAAGCGTTTCTCTAGCTCAGCTCCAGCGCACATGCGTGCACCGCCCAGCTGATTTTTGAGCCTTCCGGGCCGCCGGATGTTGGGAAACAGGCCATTTCCAGCCTCTGGAGGGCCTCCGGGTGGGTGGGGAAGGCCGTTTTTGCCCTCCCCAGGCTCCTAGAAAGCATCTGGAGCCTGGTGAGGCCAAAAAACGGGCCTACCAGGTCGACTGTGCCATCACGTGTCAAAAGTGGGGGGAGCACGGGGGGGGTCATGTGCGCATGCGCAGGGTGGGGGCGCATTGAATTATGGGTGTGGGCATGCACACGCGCGACCCCCCCATGGTCCACCCACTTTTGGCATGTGATGGCAAAAAGGTTAGCCATCACTGCCCTATACTGTTATCAGCGGTGATATTCAGCCGGTTCAGACAAGTTCACCTGAACCGGTAGTGGAAAGCGCGGGGGGCTCTATGCCATCCTATTTAGGCATGCTTTTGAGGCTGTGTACTTGCTAGGAAGCAGTGGTGGGATTCAATTTTTTTAACAACCGGTTCTATGAGCGTGGCTTAGTTGGGGGTGTGGCTTGGTGGTCATGTGACTGGGTGGGCTGGCTAGCTGGTCATGTGACCGGGTGGGCGTGGCTATGTGCATAGGGACTACTCAGAGGGCTGAAAAAAGTCATTTCGCACTTATGACCATCCTCACATTTATGCCCGTTGCAGCATTCTTAACAACCATGTCAGTCATTTCACTACTACTTCTCTTCACCACAGTGACAAGATAGGGCGCAAAACGTAAAATGTGAGGACAGTCGTAAATTCAAGGACTGGTCAAAAGTGCGAGGACCGGTCAAAAATAACTTTTTCAGCCTTCTGACTAGTCCATATGCACATAGGGACTATTCAGAGGGCTGAAAAAAGTCATTTCTGACTGGTCGTCACATTTTTGACCGGTCCTCGCACTTATGACCTTCCTCACATTTATGCCCATTGCGGCATTCTTAACAACTGTGTCAGTCATTTCACAACTGCTTCTCTTCACCACGGTGACAAGATAGGGCGCAAAGCATAAAATGTGAGGACAGTCGTAAGTTTGAGGACTGGTCAAAAGTGTGAGGACCAGTCAAAAATAACTTTTTCAGCCCTCTGAGTAATCCATATGCACAAAAGGATACAGCAATAGAGAGGGATGAAGGAAGGAGAAGAGGGATGGAAGAAAGAAGGAGAGAGAGGGAAGGAAGAGAAGGGAGGAAGGAAATCAATTAATTATATTTACCAATAATAATAAACCAAATAATTTCCCCCATGTATTCCTCCAAACCACAACTTAACCATTTCTGCTTTCAACACAATATACAATTAATAGTATCTCAATTATTACAATTCCCTAGTTAAATAGAGCTTTTTTTCTTTTGTGTTTTAAAATCTTGAACTATCCTCTTTTCCCCTAAATTTCCCATTGTGTGCACCTACCTTTTTTGGTGAGGAAAAAGAAAAGAAATCTGCTTGCCTAATTTTCCAACGTTTCAGCAAACAGCAAAGCCAACAGCCTGCTCTACTTTCAGTTTCATTTTTCAGCATAGCTGGGGAAAAAAAAAATCTGCTCCAGCACTCTTTGCAAGCAAGCAGCAGAGCCCTGAGCAAAACAGCTGAGAACAAATCAGCTGAGAGTCGGGAAGCCGATCTTATCAACGGGCTAATTAGCCTATGTTGAAGCTCCACGGCCCAATAAAATTACAAAAAAAACACCGAATCGTTTGTTAAATTAATTTAATTTTGTTTTATAGTATTTTAATGTTTGTATTGTATGTTTTTAATTTTGGCTCTTCACCGCCCCGAGTCCTTCGGGAGAGGGGGCGGCATAAAAATTAAATAAATAAATAAATAAATAAATAAATAAATAAATAAATAAATAAATAAATAAATAAATTGCTGGCTCATCCGCCCCTCGCCCACCACTATTTATTGGCAATAAATAGTGGTGTGGAGGGGTGGGGTAAGGGGTGGGGCGAGCCAGCAATTTAACAAACAGTTCAGCCGAACCGCCTAGAACCAGCAGAATCCCACCACAACTAGGAAGGCACGTGCATGCGATCAAAGCACATGCACGGAAGGCAGGGCGCATGTGTGGAAGGCACACATGCGCACGGCGAACCGGTAGTAACATAATGTGAAACGCACAGCTGACTGTTATCCTGAAGACTTGCTGGATTGGACTCCTTGCTTCCTATAATCTTATCTATATTCCAAAAGGGGAGGGAGGGGTGTTCACTGTGCAAACACCATGGTTAACATTTCTGTTGCAGACATGATTAGTGTTTCAGGCAGGCCTAGTAATTTGCATGTACAATCATATGAAAAGACAATAATATGAAAATATCTTTTTTTTTTTTTTACAAGAGTGAGTTTTGGGTTAACAGCATGGAAAATCTACTTATACTTTTTCTAAGAAAAGAATAAGTTATAAACATATTTGTTATTAGTGTGTATAGCAGTACAGTTGCTCATTTTACCTTAGGTGTAATTATACACGAAGTATGTGCTATCATTAATGGAAGAGAATTTAAAATTTTGAGCAACAGAATTATATTAATAAACAGAGAATCAAAGCCACCTTTTCTATAACAGTGTGGCTTGGCACTTTAAAATCTCTGTGGATTTAATACTTTCACATCCCCCATTAGATGGCTGTGTTGTGCTGTTTAAATTGTGAAGCACGCAGTTCATTCACATTTCTCTTCTCAAATTTCCCAGCTATACAATTTCTTCAACATTAGTGATATGATCACTAATAATCAGGATAATCAAGAAAAAAAAATGCTTGTCCAGTCTGATTGAATGAAAAAGGGGAAAAATATATATTCTGACCAGGTGTGGCTTTGCATTTTAAACTCAGTTAAATCATAGCAGGCTCAAGGCTACAGAAACAGAACAGTTTCCTTTTACCCATCCTGCTGCTAAACTCATTTACTGTGGAACGAGAGCATTCTTTTATAGAAAAAGGAAAATATACTCTACAAGTAAATGATATAAGATCAGCATCTATAAACTTGTACATGCCTGCCCACTCACAGATCATAAACGATTCAATAAAATAAGAAAGAAAGGATGTTATAATGAACAGCCCGTGCTTGTAAATCTCTGGCTTTACACATTTGTGGACTGCACTAAAAAAAAAAAAATCAGATAATTACCAGTCAGATTTAATTACCAGTTCTATTTAGAGGGCACTAAATTCCGTCTCCCCATCACTGAAAAGAGGTGATTGCATCAGCTTGATTGCTGAACGCAGGTCCTGCTTCAGCAACTGAAGGCCTGTGTTTTGCTGAGAAGGAGGTGATAGGCTTGACTAATTCGGGTCTGAGCTATCTTTTTTTTTTGTTCAGTAAATTCACCTGGGCCAAACATTCAGGAAAACCTTCAGTTATTAAGATACATTTCATGGTAAATATACATTCAAGCCACTTTTAAAGCTCATTGTGTTGCCTTTTTTTTTTTTAAATACTTGTATATATAAAAAAAGATTTTAAAAGAACACAAATTTATGTGAATATTCATCACTCCTGGAATGTTCAGTGCATTTTTGCTTACATTGTAGTATAAAATTGATTCAGTTACACGAAGAAGTTTCTTATTTTAGAAGGGGAAAATTAAATAGCTAAAGTAGGTGAGAGAGAACAAATTTCTAATTTGTCCCCCAGCTGATACTATGACTGAACAGATGTTCACATTAAGAAAGAGTCTTCAGATTATTGTATAACTCGTAATGATGGGTAGCCTAGATGATTTTTGTAAAAGAGATCACAAGTAAAGGTATCCTCAACTTACAACTCCAGTTCGGACCAGAATTTCTGTTGCTAAACAAGTTAAGTGGAGTTGTTCAATTTTATGACCTTTTTGCCAGAGTCATTAAGTGAATCACTGTAATAATTATGTGAATCACCTGGTCGTTAAGTGAATCTGGCTTTCCCAGATCATAAGGTCATAAAATGGGACAAAATTCATTTAACAAACGTCTCACTTAGCAACAAAAATTTGGGGCTCAGTTGTGGCCATAAGTTGAGGACTACCTGTATATTGTAATTGCAGTGATGTAATACAGGAAAATAGGACATGGTTCAACTCTGAATCTTTTTTTTTCTCCACAGGCCAACGGAAGTGATACTTCAATCAGAATAGAGCTGGAAGGGACTTTGGAGGTCTTCTAGTCCAACCCCCTGCTCAAACAGGAGACCCTATACCAGTGTTGGGTTCTAAATTTTTTTACTACCGGTTCTGTGGCCGTGGCTTATTTTGTGGGTGTGGCTTGGAGGTCATGTGACCGGGTGGTGATGGCTATATGTATAGGGATTACTCAGAGGGCTTAAAAAAGTCTTTCTGATAGGACTTTTGACTGGCCCTCACACTTATGACCATCCTCACATTTATGCCAGTGCAGCATTCTTAACAACCATGTCACTCATTTCACAACTGCTTCTCTTCACCATGGTGACAAGATAGGGCGCAAAACGTAAAATGTGAGGACAGTCGTAAGTTCAAGGACTGGTCAAAAGTGCGAGGACCAGTCAGAAATAATTTTTTCAGCCCTCTGAGTAGTCCATATGCACAAAAGGACTACCCAGAGGGCTGAAAAAAGTGATTTCTGACAGGTCTTCGCACTTTTGACCGATCCTCACACTTATGACTGGTCATCATTTATGCCCATCGTAGCATTCTTAACAACCGCGTCACTCATTTCACAACTGCTTCTCTTCACCATGGTGACAAGCTAGGGCAAAAAACGTAAAATGTGAGGACAGTCGTAAGTTCGAGGACTGGTCAAAAGTGCAAGGACCAGTCAAAAATAACTTTTTCAGCCCTCTGAGTAATCCATATGCACAAAAGGATACAGCAATAGAGAAGGATGAAAGAAGGAGAAGAGAGGGAAGGAAGAGAAGGGAGGAAGGAAGGGAAGGGAAATTAGAGTAGAGGTAAGAGAGGGAGGAAGGTGAAGGTAAGAGAGGGAGGAAGAGAGGAGGAGAAGGAGAAAGGAAGACGAAGTAGGGAGGAGAAGAAGAGGGGGGGGAAGAGAAAGTAAGAAGGAAAGCAAAGAGAGAGATGGTAGGTTTGAGGAGAAAGATTGCTGTACAATAAAAAAGATGAAAGGGAAGAAAGGCAACCCCAAACAAATATAAAGATATTAAGATAAAGAATGAATTGTTAAACTTTAAAGAATAAAAGAGAACAAATATGAATAAATAGCAATAATTAGAAACACACATACAAACATACAATGTATTTTCTTTGAACAGAGTATTTGGCCGGTTCACAGATTTAAACAGTGTTTAGTCATTTCAATTAAATTTACAATTTCTATATTTCCTTTTTGCCATATTTATTCCTCATCTATTTTTTTAAAAAACCAATATTACCCTTTATCCTCATCTCTAATCTTAATCAAATTCAATTTTTCCCTTCTATTCTATATCATACGCCTTCCCATTGCCATCTATTTTTATATCCATCTTCACATTGGTTAATTATGTAATATTAGTTGTTTAATACAAATTCAACATTTTAATATAAATCAATTAGTTATATAACTATCTTTTTTGTACATTAATCAATATGAACATGAATATTCCAATTATTTCCATGCAATCCAATTTCTTACAAATCAATTAATTATATTTACCAATAATAATAAACCAAATAATTTCCCCATATATTCCTCCAAACCACAACTTAACCATTTCTGCTTTCAACACAATATACAATTAATAGTATCTCAATTATTATAATTCCCTAGTTAAATAGAGCGTTTTTTCTTTTGTGTTTTAAAATCTTGAACTATCCTCTTTTGCCCTAAATTCCCCATTGTTTGCACCTACCTTTTTTGGTGAGCAAAAAGAAAAAGAAATCTTTCCCTGCCTTATTTCGTCACCTTGCAGCAGAGCCTGCTTTACTTTCAGTTTCGTTTTTTCCCTAGCATAGCTAGGGGAAAAAAAATCTGCTCCAGCACTCTTTTTAACTAGCAGCAGAGCCCAGGCAAAACAGCTGAGAGCAAATCAGCTGAGAGTCGGGAAGCAGATCTAATCAACAGGCTAATTAGCCTATGCTGAAGCTGAAAGAGGTTGTTTTTTCTTGCTGTTTGCTTGCAAGGAGGTCCAGGCCAAAGGGTGGGGGCCACCCTCCTTGTCACTTAGTGCCCCCCTGTTGCCCCCTTTTGCCTCTAGCGCCCCCCTGCCGCCCCCTTGCCTCTTCCCACCCCCCTAAGACATGGTACCGCCCACTTTGGGAACCACTGGCTTGACTACTTAACTACTTAACAACTGGTTCTACTGAAGTAAAATCCCACCACTGGGTCTACCCATTTATTTTTGCAGACACATGTCTACTCATTTGTTTTCTTTTAACACTGATCAGCTGTAGGGCGGCCCTTTGAAGCCCCATGGAAAGAGTTTAAACAGTTTTTTTCCCCTCTAGCCATCAGCTGGGACTCAGGAGGCAGCAAAAGATTGGGGGTGGGGCCAAATAAAAGGTAAGAATAATGCAGGAGGGGGTGGGGGGTGGGCAGGGGGGGAGAACCGGTTTGGTGACATCATATTGTTACTGCGGGAACCGGTGCGAACCGGGAGCAACCCACCACTGCCCTATACCATTTCAGACAATCTTTTCTTAAAAGCCTCCAGTGATGAAATCCCTACAACTTCTGAAGGCCAGCTGTTCCACTGGTTAATTGTGCTCACTGTTAGAAAGTTTGTCCTTAATTCCAGGTTGCTTCTCTCCTTGATTAATTTCCATCCATTGTTTCTTGTCTTGCCCTCTGGTCCTTCCGAAAATAAATTGACCCCCGCTTCTTTGTTGCAGCCCCTCAAATACTGGAATACTACTATCATGTTACCCCTGGTCCTTCTTTTCTCTAGACTGGTCATACTCAATTCCTGCAACTGTTCTTTGTACGTTTTTGTCTCCAGACCTACTACATGTCAGACTAGCTGGATAAAGGATGGGATCCCTTTCCATTGGTAGTGCACAAAACCTTCAGTGAATTTCCATGTCTTAGCAGTGATTCTGAGAGTATAGCATACTGGAAAGCAGAAAAACGAAGAAGATAATTAAATGCAGTAAATATTTCATTCCTTTTCTTTCCTACCTGACTCATGCAATTTAAATGATAATTCTTCTTTGCAAGTTTTATTTCTTTTTTTCATTAAACGGTAGAGGTAGCATTTCAGCTGGCTAAAGATCTTTTGTTAAGGCTCAAAGTGTTTTACAAGTTGAACGTATCGAGGTAGAGGTATAAATATCACTGAATTAAATGATGTCAATTTTAAAAGTAGGATTACAATCATATTGCTCTAGCAAATAGGGCATTGTTCAAGATACTTTAGTGAATTTTTCAATGTATCCCCTTATATGTATATGCACTCAGTTTCATGAGCTCACGAAAGGGCATTTGAAAGAAGGCTTCTGAGAGAGATGATTTAGATCATAGAAAATACAGTGTATAAATTTAACTTATTTTTTACAATTAGTTCCTATGCTTCTAGAAAGAATTCCCCCTATTCTGAGTATGTCTACTCATATATTCCTTTATTTAACTGTATTAGGAGTGGAAACAATTTAGAGCAACAAATTTTCATGGGAACAATGAGTAGTAAAACTGTGCATCTACTCCTGCTGTATATTTTATTGGAAGGCTGTTATGTTATACATGGTCTCTATGGCATAAATATTGTATGTGGCTTTGTCTAACCAAACTTCAAGAGATTTCATGGAATGAAGAACAAAGTTATATATTATAATCTCTATGATTACTTTTTGATTCCAGTTCATAGTTTGAACCAGGACTCCTTGCAATTTTGGAATACATGCACTCCATTCAGTGCAGGGGTGGGTTCTACTTACCTTTACTACCGGTTCACATGTGGAGATCACCTATGATGATGTCCAGGTCAGTGGGCGGAGCCTCCTGCCAGTTTTACTACTAGTTCTTGCGAACCGGTCCGAACTAGGGGCAACCCACCACTGATTCAATGTCCATGTAATCTAAATTCTTTAATCTCAAATGATCATTACTCATCTCAAACAATCTAAGTGCCAGAGCTCACTGTAACATTATTGCCAAAAAAGCATTAAAAGTTGTTAACCTAATCTTGCGTAGCTTCTTCTCCGGTAATATTGAACTGCAAACTAGGGTATACAAAATTTTTGCTAGACCAATTCTTTAATACAGCTCAACTGTCTGGAACCCGCACTGCATATCGGACATTAATATAATCGAACGAATCCAGAGATATTTCACAAGAAGAGTCCTCCACTCCTCTGCTCGCAACAGAATACTTTATGCCACCAGACTTGAAATTTTGGGCTTAAACAACTTGGAACTTCGCAGTCTTCATTCTGACCTAAGCGTAGTACATAAAATTATCTGCTGCAACGTCCTACCTGTCAATGAATACTTCAGCTTCAACCACAACAATACACAAGCACATAATAGATATAAACTTGTAAACTGCACCAAACTTGATTGCAGAAAATATGACTTCAATAACAGAGTTGTTAATGCCTGGTATGCACTCTGTGGTTTCCTCCCCAATCCCTCAAAACTTTAACCTTAGACTGTCTACTGTCGACCTCACCCCATTCCTAAGAGGTCTGTAAGGTGTGTGCATAAGTGCACCAACATGCCTACTGTCCCTGTCCTACTGTCCCCATTTATTCATATCTATTTCATGTATAAATAAAATAAAATAAACCTGTAATTCCTTCCTTCCTTCTCTCCCTCCCTCCCTCCCTTCCTTTCTTCCTTCCTTCCTTCCTTCCTTCCTTCTCTGACCTAGTGCTGGAGAAAAAGATAAAATACCTTTAGTCATGTTATTGGTGTTAGAGAAATCTATCACAAGCCAGATGTGGAACTTGGAAAGTTACAAACATTATACATTCTGCCTGGAAAACTGCACTTGAATTACAATCCAAACACTTCTAATTTCAAATTCAGCTCATAAGGAGATGATAAATTGTCTTAATCCAGGTATAGGGAATCTGTATCTGCCAGATAATGCTGTATTATAACTCGTAGTACACCTAACTGTAACAGTTATCATAAGTAATGCTAGGGATTGTAGTTTAACAATGACTTGAGGGCCAAAGGTTCACCTCCTTGCCTTAACTCCAACTGGTTCTTCACCATTCAATCAGTTTCCTCAAAACAGAAGTAAAAAAAAGCAAAGAAATAGTTCAAACATTTGCAGTTAAGACACTGTCATCTAATGCTGGGAATGGTATGTAACGTCAACTTTGATTGTGTTATGAACTTTTCACCAAAAAGGGATTGATAAGAAATTATAGTTTTGAGGTGGATATTCACAAGGGAATAGTTCTTCATTACAGGCTCCTGGGCAGTCAGTATCTGGGAAAGAACAATTCTCTACTACATGTAGTCCTCGACTTACAACCATTTGTTTAGTGACCATTTGAAGTTGCAATGGCACTGAAAAAAGTGACTTATAGCCATTTTTCACACTGACAACCATTGCAGCATCCCCATGATCATGTGATCAAAATTCAAACACTTGGCAACTGGTTTATATTTATTATGGTTGCAGTGTCCCAGGGTCATGTGATCACCTTATGCAACTTTCTGACAAGCCAAATCAATGGGGAAGCCAGATTCACTTAACAACCGTGTTACTAAGTTAACCACTGCAGTGATTCACTTAACAACTGTGGCAAGAAAGGTAGTAAAATGGGGCAACACTCATTTAACAACTGCCTCACTTAGCAACATAAATTTTGGCCTCCGTTGTGGTCATAAGTTGAGGACCACCTGTATTATATTAAAAAATGTTCCTAAAGTGATATTTGGCTGAAGTAGCAATGGATGATTTTTTTAAATTTCTTCCTTCAATTTTTTTCCCTAAAACCAGCATAATATCATGTGAATTTCAATGGCCTACAAAGAAAAACATAATAGAATTATACAATCATGGGACAATTATAGTATTAAATTACTTTAAAACTGGATAAATAACTTATTTAACATATGCACGAGGGGAATCTTTACCTTTACTTTTTATGGCATTCTCTTGGCTAATTAAAAAAGCCAACATGACAATTCGTGTGCTGAATGTACCACAATAGGGTCATAATGGAGAAACTTCTTTTTCCTTGACCACCCTGATTTCCTGATAGTGGGGAAATTTCAACTATTTTTCTTGAATCACTCATATTGGATAGATTAATTCTGATTTAATGAAGAAGTTCTCCTAATGTTTAGTGGTCAAGTCACATAGAGTTTTATAGGTTAAAACGAGCACTTTAAATTTCATCCAATACAGGCATGCCAAGGTACACAGCACAGGTGCAATATGATCATGGTGTCTTTTGCTATTAACCTGCACTACTATTGATCTTCTCATTGTTCCTATCACCCATCTCCTCCCACTTATGACTGTATGACTATAACCTTGTTGCTGGTATCCTTATGATTTATATTGATATTGTTTCCTGATTGCTTATTTGTACCCTATGACTATCATTAAGTGTTGTACCTTATGATTCTTGACGAATGTATCATTTCTTTTATGTACACTGAGAGCATATGCACCAAGACAAATTCCTTGTGTGTCCAATTACACTTGGCCAATAAAAAAATTCTATTCTATTCTATTCTATTCTATTCTATTCTATTCTATTCTATTCTATTCTATTCTATTCTATTCTATTCTATTGTATTCTAACCACAAATGCTCCATTTTTTTTACAGTTGCAGATTTTTAAAGGCAGTGCCCTACAGAATATTGTGAAGTAATCTAACTAGGTGTTTATGGGAATTACTATTGCTCAATCTTCTTCCTTATTCCTGGCCCATTATCCTCCCCAGCCTCCTCACTGTCTGACTCCGTTGCCAGGTCCGCAGGCTGCTGGTGGACCACAACAGGTGGGACCACATCTGGTGCATAGCTGTGTCCTCCTGACCACAATTTCCACTTGCCCTTCCAGCAGGAATGCTGTTTGATAGAATTGCAAGGAACCTGGTGATCATTCTCAGCCAGATCAGAAGTCTTCAGCCCATCCCAGATAAACGGCTATCTAATCTTTGTTTGTAACCCTCCAGTGATGCAGCTCCAACGTTCTAGGGGGCAGACTCTTCTACTGCCGAATAGTTCTCATAATAATTAAAATATAAATTTTAATTGTAAAATAATTTCTCTTTATTTCAAATTTGGATTTCTCTCTGTAATTTTGCTGCACATTGGTTTTTGTTATACCCCAGGCCCAGAGAGAATACATGGAATTGTCTTCTCTGTGATAACCTTTCAGGTATTGGAACTTATCAGACTTTATTGCAGAAATCACATCCAGAAAGTACACACAGATAACTGATTCAGCAGGATTCATTAACTTCTCTTTATATACATAATAACACATACAATATCAAGAGCAGATTCTTCCAAACACAGGCAGAGGAGAGAAGCAGTTTCAGTTCAGCAGTCAAGTTTCAGTTTCAATTCTCAGCTCAGCACTGGGAACTACAGAGCCACGCCCAGGCTCCTTCCTGTCTCAGCTCCTATTGGCTGACTCACTTGCTATGCCTATTCATTGTCTGACCTTGTTACCATGTCTCCATTCCGGTTCATGAATATTCTGACAGAACTGTTATTAGGTTTGCTTGTAACCCTGTCTTCTTTAAGCTAAGCATACGTAGTTCTTCTAAATGTTCTTCATAGGATTTGGGTTCTAAGTCCCTCACCATCTTTGTTATTGTTTTGTTCACTTTTTTTTCCAGTGATCTCAAGTCACAGAGTTGCTGTCTCAGGGGAAGCATTACCTCCAAGAGCCACCAGACAACCTTGATGTACAAATAGGAACTCTATCTTGCTTGAGTTTAACTTTGGCATCTTTCTTCTAATCCATATCTTTGACTGCTTTGTATTGTGCAACCAGATGATATATAATTGTGTTTCATCAGCATATCGATAATATTGTATTCTTGAAGACAACAGGAGGGTCTGCACCCAAAGATTTTATGTAGATGCTGAAAAGGAGTGGGGAGAGGAACAACATCAGAGTTCACTGACCCAATATTTTCTTCTCTGTTCCCAGATCTGAGAGTAAAGTTTGTGTGAAGCTCCTATCATATTTTGTATTGTGATTTTATTTTCATTTTTGTTTCTGGTTTGGGCTTTCATGTTTGTTTCATGTGTTTTTAAATTGTTTGCAATTGTTTATTTAATTCTGTAAACCACCCAGAGTTTTCTGGATTGGATTCTCATAATGAATTTCATTAACGAAACGGATTCTCTTCTATTGGAATTTGGTTAGGTAAATAAATAAAACCGCTGACTGAAACCATCCACTGAGGAAAGAGTGGAGCTATTGAAGCATAGTGTTTCCAAACCCTCTGGGTGGTTCCAGATAGATATTGTGACTAATGGTTTCAAAGCCCACCAATAGGCCTAATAAGACCATAAGAAGTGCACTTCCAATCTGGGTCCCAACAAAGGGTCATCTGGTTATACAACCAGCACAATTCTGTCCCATGTCCAGGGTTGAACCCTGACTAAACACGGTCTAGATCAGGGGTGTCAAACTCATGTCATCACAGCGGCATCACATGATGTATCAGGACTTTTTCCCTTTCACTAAACTGGGCATGGGCATGGCCAACATGTGACACATCTGGCCTATGGGCTGGGAGTTTGACAGCCCTGGTCTAGATAATCCAATTTCACATAGGTATCCTATAGTTGTCTGTTTTCTCAACAATCATCCATTTAAAGTATGATGAGAAATTGAATGTGAGACACTCACTTTAGACCACCGAGAAGGAAAATAGAGGTATCTTAAGATATAATTCATACCAGTTCTGTTGGGCTATATAGATCCTCAATGTGACTCAGAGAGTTAATTGCTGATGGAGCTCCGATTACAATGTTTTGATTTGGTTTATTTTTATTTTGCTTAGATAGTTTCTTTATCTTTAAGATATAAAATCTGATATTTGTTTTACTGAAGATAGTTGCATTGTAAACATTTAGGACGCAATTCAAGACAAAGCTTAGCATTCTTCAGTGTATTGAAATACATGGGTTTTATCTTTAATGTAACTTTGGCTGAAATTCATTCCCCAAACATTGAATGGTTTCCTACATTTTTCAATTTCAAATATTAATATATTTATAGCTTGGGAGTCTTTTCCTGGCTGCTGCTCTCATACCCTGACACTTATTAAACAAGCTGCTGTGTTGTTATTCATGATTTGGGAATTGGAAACTGTTTATATTTCTAAACTTTTAATATAATGCCATATGACTGCATTGCAGCTATTCAGTTAGTCAGAAAAGAAGCCAATGTAAAATAGAGAAAAGTTGGTTCTCAGATATTTCAGATATCTCAGCAGCTTTGATACAAACATGTACTAGGGGTTATCTCTCTTTCCAATACAACTGAATAGTAACATTATTATCAAAATAGCTATACAGACTTGTGCGCCTACTGACACATGTACATATGTGGGAAGGAATGGGGAAAATTATACTTGAATTATACTTGAAGTAAAAAAAATAACCTCCAAATGATATGCCAGGGATAATCAACCAATGCTCCCTTAAGCACCTTGCCTGGTTTTAGGATCAGCTTTTGTTTAAAAGAATGTCTCTACCCCATATATAAGGGACACAGTGGCTCAATGGCTAAGATACTGAGCTTGTTGATCGAAAGGTTGGCAGTTCAGCGGTGGGCTCCCGTTACTTGTCCCAGCTTCTGCCAATGTAGCAGTTTGAAAGCACATGAAAAATGCAAGTAGAAAAATAGGAACCACCTTTGGTAGGAAGGTAACAGCATTCCATGCACCTTTAACATTTAGTCATGCCAGCCACATGACAACAGAGACGTCTTCGGACAGTGCTGGCTCTTTGGCTTTGAAACGGAGATGAGCACCGACCCCTAGAGTCAGGAACGACTAGCACATATGTGCGAGGGGAACCTTTACCTTTACCTTACCCCACAAATGTCTAGCACAGGCATGTTTAGGAAACGAAAGAAGTGGATAGCTAGATCCCCAAAGGTGCTTTTTCAAAAGACAACAGGACTTTCTTTGTTTCTGCTTGAACAAGTTTCACTTCTCATCCAAGAAGCTTCAGAACTGAATAAGCTTCTTGGATGAGAAACAAAATGTCTTCAAGCAAAAACAAAGAAAGTCGAGTTGCCTTTTGAAAAAACACCTTTGGGACAATCATGACTTGGATGACTCAGAATCTCCATGGACAGATAACTAGATCTCAAAACCATAGTTACTCATTGTGGAAGTTATGCCATCTGACCAGAAAAAGCAGCGGTGAAATCCACTTATCTTTGCTACTGGTTTGGGAATGGGAGTGCGCGGGAGGGCGCATGTGCTACTCACATGCATGCGCCTCTTCTGCACATGCGCAGAACCTTCTGTGCATGTGCAGATGGTAAAAAACTGGGATGTAATAACATCCCGTTGGGTGGGCAGAGCCTCCTGCCACCGGCGCTACCAGTTCGGTGAGCCGGATAGAACCAAGGGGATTTCACTGCTGAGAAAAGGCCAAAGTATACTGGAAGAGGGAATACTATAAAGAGGTAGAATTATCAGTTGGCAGTCTGATGGACTTCCCACCATGCAAATCATTTTGCAAGAGTGTCTAAACATTTCCCATGTTGAATGAGCATTGTAACAAGCAACTTGCCAACACCAAATGCATTTCTTGGAGCTTCTTAAAAGTGGATAGAGAAGAGACAAATATCTAATTACTGAGCAATACCCACACTGTTGGGTTTCATCAATGGTTGTAGGTGAATTACTTTTCCGTCAACATGCCTTGCAGTAGTCAGTGCCTACTTATTTAAATTCTGAACTAAGCCCAATTAATTCAACTAACATGTACCTCCATTTAGTATTAATTTTAGTTGACTTGATATAGAATCTGATAAGTGCTCATCAAGCTGGCCCTGGTGACCGACCCAGATTGGATCCAGCTGTGGGTTTCACATTTTGTTACTACCGGTTCACTACGTGCACCTGCCTTCCCCGCATGCACCTGGCCTTTCACACATGCTTTGCTCACATGCATGCCTTCTGCACATGTGCCTGGCCTCAAAAAGTGCCTAAATAGGATGGCATACAGCCAGGGCGGATGGGTGGGCCCACTCGTGATTTCTGCTACCGGTTCACCTGAACCGGTTGAATACCCCCTCTGATTGGATCCTGCAAAATTTAATTATCTTAGGTACTGTAATAGTGTGACAGAATTGGAGGCTTAGGTTCCAACTCCAATACAAGAAATACATCTCTTCTTTTATTGTTTCTGAGATGTTGCTTTGCAGAAAGCATAGGCATCATGGTGTGAAGCCCCCCGAACCCCTTTTTTCTGCAGACTTTGGAACTACCACTGATCATACTTCCTGAAAATTGGTGACAAGGTTCCCCACCATTCATAAACCATCATGTAAGTCCCAGGATAGGCTTTATGTAATTGTCAATAAATAAATAAATAAAATCCTCATGCTTTCCCCATCATTTTATTTCTGAAAATCTTAACTTCACCCATTTCCCATTATTTATGCTCTCACTTCAGTCCCCGCTGAAATGTTGAATGTGGCCCTTAATCATTAGAAGACTGTTCCCCCATGCATTAATCCTGCAAGCTAACTTCCAAAAGCTTTCTTTTCTTCCCTACTCCGAGTGTTCAAGAGAGGATTCATTTTTTTTATTAAATGCTCCAAGTTCACATTTCCCCCCGATGTAGATATCAAATTGCAGAGTATAGTCAGAAATGATGGCCATTATTATTCATGCTGGTACTGCATTGACAGGCATTACTATAATGACTCAGACAAATCACAAGGCAACTGACTGATGATGAGCACTTCAAAATGGTGTGGTGTGGTTGCATGGGGACTGTGGTTGCTATTCAGGATGGCTTTTCTCTTAGATCGTCCCTGCTTATAGAACTTGTTCACTGACAACTGCCTGTATAATGTCATTACCTGGCTGTTGAAAAACCTTTGCCTGGCCCCGAAGCCCATTCATTGGCACTTAGTGGAAGGTTTGATGCAATAAAAGTCTGAAAAGATCCCCTCTTGTTAGAGGGGAGGAAAAGGTCTTGGAGGCACTTCTTGAAAAATACAGCTTATCACCATGGTTCTTCCAAACCAGCTGTACAGAATGACCTTTCTTGTAGGGAAGATAATAACTTTATGATAATGAAGCTGGAAAGCCATTCCCTGCACTGGTAATTTTATTTCTAATTGAATAGCTATATTTGATACATAGCAGCTTAACATACTCTGAAATAGTAGTAATATGATGTGCCAAGGAAGCTACCGTATTACATGTTTTGAATTCTAATCAGGAAATGGCTTTGTTTTCACAAGAAAAGAAGTTCAGATTTCCAGATCCCGTAAGTATTAGAACCTGTTCTCTGTGCCATGGATCCAGTGATGGGTTTCACTTACCTTTGCTTCTGGTTCGCTCACGCGCACGCGCTTGCTCGCTTTGCTCGTGCACGCGCTACTTCTGTGCATGCACAGAGCGTATTTGATGACGTCTGGATGGGTGGGCGGAGCCTCATGCCACTACCGGTTTGCCTGAACCGGGGTGAACCGGTAGCAACCCACCACTGCATGGATCTCAAGATTCATGCTAAATTGGGACATCAATTCTCACTTCTTTTTTGGCTGTTTTAGTCTCTGCTGTATTGTCTTCTCATTCTCTTCCCTCTACTTTCCTCACCAACAGCTGCTACCCATTGCAGGGATATCCTCATCCTTTGGTGTCTAAAGTTGATCAATTATGGTACTGTTAGCCTGACCTATAAGTGCAGTTATGGACTCTTCAGCCCAGAGGAATCCCCAACAATACTGCTAAATATGCATTATATATATATATATATATATATATATATATATATATATATATATATATATATATATATATATATATTGATATATGTATTTTTTCCTGGGGAAGCAAACTTTTTCTGGGTCCTTTCCCTCTTTTATTAGGTCTTTTTTTTGGGGGGAACCCCAAACAACAACAGAAGTCCTATACATAGTGTGAGTTTTACTTTAAAAAGCAGCCAAGTTATTTTAAAATAAGAAAAGAAAAATGGTAGCTTATAAGGAGAAAAGACGGAAAAGAACAGAAAGAGTGGAAGGAAATCAAACAACATTGGAGGAAAAAACAAACAAAGGGGAAATGGAGATTAACTGTCCATAGATTCCAAAATGTATTTTGCTCAGTTTTTCATACCTGGAAGAACCAATGGAAAGCAATAGTAGTGCCTCCAATATTGTGCCAGCTGATTGGATGGAAAAGGAAGAAGGGAAGTGATCGTTCCTTCTCTTTCCCTTTAAAAAACAATTTTCCTTGTTTTTGGAGGGTTTGGCTAGAATCACTTTTTTAGTAAATGTTGATAGATCCAAAGAGAACCATTGTTGGCATTGGGTATGTCTACTTTAATGAAAAGAAGGACTATGGGTGACATGATAGCAGTGTTCCAATATTTGAGGGGTTGCCACAAAGAAGAGAGGTCAACTTATTTTCCAAAGCTGAAGTTTTTAAGTTTTTAAGAAGAGATTGGGCAACCATTTGCCTGAAATAGTATAGGGCTTCCTGCGTGAGCAAAGGGTTGGACTAAAAGACCTCCAAAGTTTCTATAAACAGATTATTTAAGATTTTATAAAAAAGATTCTATAAACAGAGGCAAAGAATCAAAATCACATGACATATTAGAACTGCTTTATAAAGCCTTAGTAAGACTACACCTGGAATCCTGCATCCAGTTTTGGTCACCACATTACAAAAAAGATGTTGAGACTTTGGAAAAAGTGCAAAGGAGGGCAACTTAGATAATCAAAGGCCTTGAAACTAAAACATAAGAACAGTTGCAGGATTTGGGTTTGGTTAGTCTAAATAAAAGAAGGACTAGAGGCACATGTTAGCAGTATTCCAGTATTTGAGAGGCTGCCACAAAGAGGAGGGGTTCAACTTATTTTCCAAAGCATCAGAGGGCAAGACAAGAAAACAGTGGATGGAAACTTATAAAGGAGAGAAGCAACCTGGAATTAAGGAGAAACTTCCTAACAGTGAGGACAATTAACCAGTGCCTTCAGACGCTGTGAGTGCTACATCACTGAAGGGTTTTAAGAAGCGACTGGACAGTCATTTGTCTGAAATGGATAGGATCTTCTGCTTCAGCAGGAGCTGGACTAGAAGACCTCCAAGGTCCCTTCCAGCTCTATTCTGATTCTAATCAATTTAGATTCAATTATTCAGAAGCATAAAGAAGGAGCAAAATTTTATAGTTAGCTGACACCTTTACAGAACAAGGAGGAAGAAGAAGAGGAGGAGGAGGAATAATTGTGCCTATTCAGGTTCCTAACAGTGAGAACAATTAACCAGTGAAACAGCTTGCCTTCAGAAGTTGTGGGTGCTTCATCACTGGATGTTTTGAAGAAGAGACTGGACAGCCATTTGTCTTAAATGGTATAGGGCAGTGATGGCTAACCTTTTTGCCGTCGCGTGCCAAAAGTGGGGAGAGTGCATGGGGGTCGTGCATGTGCTTGCCCACACTCATAATTCAATGCCCCCTGCCCCCACATATGCGAACCCCCCGTGCGACCCCCGCTTTTGGCATGCGATGGCACGGTGGGCCTGGTAGGCCCATTTTTCGCCCTCCCCAGGCTCCAGAGGCTTTCTTGGAGCCTGGGGAGGGCAAAAACGGCCTTCCCTACTCCCAAGGAGGTCCTCTGGAGGCCAGAAATGGCACATTTCCTGATTTCCGTTGGGCCTGGAAGGCCCAAAAATCAGCTGGCGGGAGTGCACATGCTCGCTGGAGCTGAGCTATGGCAAAGCTCGTGTGCCCACAGATATGGCTCCACGTGCCACATGTGGCACATGTGCCATAGGTTCGCCATCATGGGTATAGGATCTCCTGCTTGAGCAGGAGGTTGGACTAAAGGACCTCCGGGGTCCCTTCCAGCTCTATTCTGGCAGTTTATGATATCATTGGCATGGGCAGAGATATTTTTCTATGTTCTTTTGTTTGGGGAGGGTTTTAAGGAAGTATAAAAGACTGCAACATATATTTTAGGCCTTGTAAAACATTAAGACACTTTTTTTTTTTGGCAGCATTGCATTGTTATATTGCAAACTACTCACTTGCAAGTCAAGCAGTGTGAAACTGAATGAACAAACAGAAAATAAATAAACATATTTTGCCTTTCCAAAATTTGTCGTTGGGTCATCTTTACAAAATTATTGGTTCAATTATCTAGGTTTTCCCTTTTTAATGAAAAGAAACAGATGATTTAAGCCTTAAAGCCTAACTGAATCCTCACCAAAAATGGCCTTAAAATGCCACCCCTGCCTTTTTAATTGTGCTTAAAGTATTTTAGTTAAGCTCTGATATCCAGTGTACTACTTTTAAGAACAAAATAGATAAGCACGTGGAGGGTGCCTTCCATTTTATTATTCTCACAGCTGTGCTACCATTTCAGAAATAAATTGTTCTAGAAACATATTTGGGTTAAAAGGCAATGGTAGGTTCCCTTTCCCCATACATCCACATTTTTATACCTACTTTGTGCAATATCCATATACCCAGGGGTGAAATCCAGCCAGTTCTATCTGGCTTGGGCGAACCGGTAATAGCGGCTGTGGGAGGCTCCACCCACTCATGCAGACGTCATGACATCACTTTTTTGTGACATTTTAAGTCACAATGCATGCGCAGACGATGGTGCGTGCACATTGGCAAACCGGAAGGGAAGGGAAGTAAATTTCACCCCTGCGATATGCTTATATATATTCATAGGATGAAAATATTGATTACAGGATAAGAGAAAAAGAAGGGAAAAAAACTCAGATCCTTTTCTGTGACAATTGTGTGACTTTTCCAATCAAAATCCACTAGGCTCTCCTTCTGGTTTGGGATTTTTTTTACAAGAAACTGAAGACATTCATTTGAAAATGAAAATTGAAGGAATTTAAATGCAAAGCACTTTGTTTTATTACACGAACTTTAATGTATTTTAACCTTGTACTATTTAAACTCTTGGTTATATATGTTCTTCATTATATCTTTTGGAAACTGATTATTAGTTGGGGTTTAGTTTTATGATTACATTGTGCAGTTTATGATTACACTGTATGGTTTCTTTGGGTACATTTAGAAGAACAGCGAAATATAAAACACCATAAGCCCTGTGACAACAGGCAGGACTATTCTAATTTGCATACAGTGAAAGGAAATACAGTAGTAGTAGAAGTTTAATGAAAAATGATAGAGAAATGGTGAAAAATGCTGGAAGATTTGAGGCAAGTGAAAACAAAAATCTGGTCCTCACTTATTTATTTATTTTTAATTCCAAAACAATTTGCATTGTGGGACAGTGGATACTTGACAGAAAGACAACTTATATCCCCAGTACTGTTTATTTTCTCCCTTCAGTGGGTGAGAAAGAAGAAGTTGTGTAGAATTGCTCAGGTTGAAAGTTCTAATCTTCCCTATTCATTTCAACACTGAGGACAAATCTTCTGAAACCAATTGTGTCTATGCAGCTTTCTCTACTTTGAAATTAAATCACCGAGTGCATCAGAGCTCCTGTACTCGAACAGCTGGATAGGCCATTTTGTTGAGTAAAACTCTCATTTTAAGTCTACTCAATATGCTTTTCCACAATGAACATTTCTTCATACTCATCAGATAGGCCATTTAATATTTGTTTTCAGACACAGTCAGTTAGATAATTCTCATAGCTTCTTTTTCTATTTTTTTTTTTTGAATAGAACTGAATATTTTCATCTGAGGATCATAAATCTCTGGAAAGCTTATTTGAAATAGCTTTCCCTTTGCTTCTTCTGATTGCCTTGCATAGCAGACTGATCTGATAAACTCTTTTAATCAGATTACATGGTCCACTGATTCTGAATATTACCCAATTCATGTCTCTAAATAAGGTAATACAATGTTAAACTTGAAAATTCAATCTTAGGAAGAAGAACCTAGATGGACAGTTAATGAACTAACCTGCAATTCTTGCGGAGTGAATTTCCTTAACCCAAGAGTAAACATATTCTTCCTTTTCCCAAATAAATGTATGAGAGAAACTAAACTGAAAACACTAAAGTGGTTTTACTGGACATAAGAAAAATGCCAAAAATCCATAGTAGGGCAATATATTTAGTTGGGCAAGTCGAGATTTTTCTTGCTGGAACACTACCTGAAATAATCTCCAGTTTTATCAATATTATAACTCTCTAGTTTATATCTGTTTCTCTTTTTCTTCTACCATGGAATGCATGTTTTCTCCCCAGAGAAAGAGCAGTACAAGTAACCATTGTATTTTCCACTTTCATAAGTGGAAAAGGAACCATTATTTATTTCTTCTTCCAAGCAGCCCTTAGAACAGTCCTAGGTGCAACTAGAGCCCATCTCAGTTCCAGAGCGAGCTTAATTTGTCTGCAACCAATTCTCATATTTCAGTATGACTGCAAGCTTTCACAAGCAATCACATCTATAGAAATAAAACTGGAATGCAGATCTATATAATTGCATACTAAAGTTCTTATACAATTAATTGTTACCAAGAGTTTTGGATGGTCAATATGAAGATCTGCAAAGAGATCTGGTAATATGTTGGTTGTGTTGGAAGAAAAATCCAGTCCGGTTCCAAGCCAGGAGTGGAAAAAAAATTAATGGAAGCTGGCTACAAGGAAAGAAGTTCTCTGTTTATTTGGTTTCTAGAAATATCAGTGGCAGCAGCAGGTTTCTGGGGTGGCTGACAAAATGGCTGAGTGAGTGGCTGGATTTTTATAGGGTGATTGAAATGCTCCAGGAGGTTGTGCAATGTAGTGAGTCTTGTGCCTTTTACTATTTCAATGGTGGTGGGTTGATCCTATTATGTCCTAAAGGTCATGTCCTGTCCTTAGAATTTGGGTGGGGGAATGCAATTTCTTAATCTCATCAGATCCAATCTTCTGTTTATGAATAAATTGGCCCTGTTTTCCTGAATGGTTACAAAATATGCATTCCTAAAGGTCAGCCTCTTCAAGTTTCTTAGTTTGAAGCTGTTTTCCTAAGCCAGGAAGAGTAGGGTTGCTTTCTGCCTGTGTTAAGTTTTTTCTCCATTTCTTCTTCGGGGAAATATTCTATCCTGCCTCTTTTTAATAATAAGGATAGAGAACATTTTAATCAGGAGAGGGGGGCTTCCTGCAGTTGATTGATACTTATAAAGATCTCCTGATTGGGAATCCAGCCTTATGAAGATTTTAATTCAAGGATGTTCTGTAAGGGGCTGAGTATAGAGTGTGGTGATTATGCCATCAGATGTTTTGGAACCCTTTCCCATGTCCCCCAATTCTCCAGCTCTGGACTTTGATCTTGGGACCATCCTAAAAAGACATCTGTGATGCCAACTGTGAGCCAAAAGGCTGGAAAATGGAGTATGGAATTGTTTGGAAGAATATCTTGGGAGTAACAATTGACTCTGAAGTAAGTTGTTGCTTTGGAGTATCTCTCTTTTTCAATAATTTCTATTTAGGTAACTGAAGCTTCTATTATCAAATCTGGAAGCAAATGTAATGGCTCTGTAAGTGTGTTTTCCACCTGGCCATTTATGTCCTTTAGGATTATCTGCATTATAATGATGGCAAGGGTTTACTGCAGGGGGTTACCTGAATTAATCACAGAATGTAAGGCAGGAAGGTACCATAGGGATCCAGCTAAACCCCTGCCCAATACAAAAATCCACCACAATAGTATTCCTAACAAATGGATATCCAGCTTCTGTTTAAATATTTTCAATAATTGTACTGCTTACCTGAATTTAATACTGCAGTGCATTCTTTAGCGATGACTTTTTAAAATAAGAAACATTGGGCTGTGATGTAAACATTTTCATAGAACTTCTTATATTCTGGAATTGGAGTCTTTTATAATAAAATAACAGTTAAATTGTAGATATCTTCTATCTCCTGTCTGACCTTGTACCTTAATTTTAACTTTCTGGAAACTCTGAACTGACAATGTCTTGCTGTTCAGCTCTTTGAATCTTGATAAATTATAATACTAAATTATTTCTCCTAACTCCTGGACTGGGTCTAGAACATGGCTGACTGTGAACTATAATTACTCTCTACTAACGTTTGATTGGGATCTATTTGCCTTGGAGCTGTTGAAGGACAAAACTGTAATAGCACACTTTATAGAACCATGATGGCGAACCTATGGCATGGATGCCACAGGTGGCATGCAAGTGTTGCCCTAGCTCAGGTCCAGCGTGCATGCGTGCACCAACCAACTGATTTTCAGGCCTTCTGGTCCCACCGGAAGTCAGGAAACTGGCTGTTTTCGGCCTCCAGAAGGCCTCGTGGGGAAGGGGAAGGCTGTTTTTGCCCTCCCCAGGCTCCTAGAAAGCCTTTGGAGCCGGGGGGGGGGGGGAACGGGCCTACCGGGCCCATCATGCCATCGCGTGCCAAAAGCAGGGGGATGTGTGGGGGGGTCATGTGCGCATGTGCGGGAGGATGGGGCACATTGAATTATGGATGTGGGCACCCGCATCCGCGACCCCCACGCTCCCCCACTTTTGGCACGTGACGGCAAAAAGGTTAGCCATCACTGTTATAGAACCATTATGAAGATTTAGAACCATGGGTGCATATGAGCACTGAAATTGGGATTTACTATATATCTATGTTTCTGCTATAGTTTAATTCTGGTTAGGTGCAGGCTAGTTCTTGCAATAGCCTATAACTAGATACAAATTTGTGATTTGAGCATCAGTCATGTTCCTCACTTTTTTTTTTTTTGCTTATTATCTTGCCTTATAAAGAGTTTTGGAAAACTGAAAAGTAATTGTATGGAAAGCTGATCATACCTGGACACAGTATAGTAATGCTGAATAGAACTATCAGACAATACCTGGAATGTCAGGATCAGCTTCATTCAGAAAAAGAGACCATCTTGTGTTCCTTGGGAGGGAAGTTTTACATAGTATTTTATGATTCTGAGATGGCTTAATAAAAATGCTACCTTCCTGTACATTTTTGCTAATGGAAGAAATTCAGGTCAATGAAATGTAATCAAATACAATATTATATCTCAGCCAAATTCTCATATTCTCTCTCTCTCTCTCTCCCCTTCTCTCTCTCTCTCTTCTTCTTCTTCTCTCTCTCTCCTTCTCTCTCTCTCTCTTTCTCTCTCTCTCTCCTTCTCTACCTCTTTCTCTCCTTCTCTCTCTCTCCTTCTCTCTCTCTCTCCTTTTCTCTTTCTCCTTCTCTCTTTCTCCTTCTCTCTCTTTCTCCTTCTCTCCTTCTCTCTCTCCTTCTCTCTCTCTCCTTCTCTCTCTCTCCTTTCTTTCTCTCTCTCCTTCTCCCTCCCTCTCTCTCTCCCCCTCTCTCTCCCCCTCTCTCATTCTTTTTAAAAGAAAAAAAAACTACTCTTCATGTGACTCCAGCATGAGTTCAGAAGTCATTGTGCTGTGCTGGCAGTAATAAGATCATAATAGGCAATATTCAAACTCATTATAGTGAATGCAGTATTACTATAGCTGAAACAGCCATCAGCAGATTATCATTGCTGTTGTGAAAAGCTGTGCCCAAGTATGAAATAAAAGGAAAAAGAATTTATATAGGTAGGCATAGACTTACATTGCTGTAGGGGTAGTCCAAACATGGTGAGGCGAATCTTACATATGCTTACCTATATAGTTTATGATATTACAGAGCATTTACCAAGCTTTTTCATCTGTCAGGGCAGAAATATTGCTATAAGAACCACTTGCCTGTTCTAGGAATACTTTCCGTACTCCTTGGCTTTACATCACTGATCAAAGCATATATATATATATATATATATATATATATATATATATATATATATATATATATATATATATATATACTTAGACATTTCCCCTGAAGCAAAGAGAGGTGGGGATGGGCTACACTCAAACAGCAAGTTCCAAATCTGCAGAGTTGGTAAATCAAGAATAAAAGAGTATTGTTATGGTGGGTATACGTTATTTGCAAGAACTTTATTCCGTTCTTTTATTTTATTTATTTATTTAAAATAAATAAATATTTATTTATTTTATTTTATTCAGTTCAGTTATTTTGTTCTCTTTGCTGATGATGTTAAACTATTTAACACCACCGACAATGCAACTACCTTTCAAAAAGACCTTGACTATGTGTCAGATTGGTCTAACAAGTGGCAACTTCAAATCTCAAACAACAAATGCTCTGTCTTGCATATTGGCAAAAAAAAATAATAATCAAAACATAAAATACAAATTAGATGGACATGACCTTGTAGATGACCCTCACTCTATCAAGGACCTTGGGGTACTCATTTCTAAAGATCTAAGTGCCAGAGCCCACTGTAACAACATTGCCAAAAAGGCTTTAAGAGTTGTTAACCTAATTTTACGTAGCTTCTTCTCTGATAATATTGTACTACTAACTAGAGCATACAAAACATTTGCTAGACCAATTCTTGAATACAGCTCTTCTGTCTGGAACCCACACTGCATATCAGATATAAATACAATCGAAAGAGTCCAGAGATATTTTACGAGAAGAGTCCTCCATTCCTCTAACCACAATAAAATACCTTATGTCACCAGACTCCAAATTTTGGGCTTAGACAACTTAGAACTATGCTGACTTCAGTCTGACCTAAGCATAGTACATAAAATTATCTGCCACAATGTCCTTCCTGTCAATGACTACTTCAGCTTCAACCACAACAATACATGAGCAAATAATAGATACAAACTCAAGGTAAACTGCTCCAAACTGGATTGCAGAAAATATGAGTTCAGTAGCAGAGTGGTCAATGCCTGGAATGCATTACCTGACTCTGTAGTTTCTTCCCCAAACCCCCAAAACTTTAACCTTAAACTGTCTACTATTGACCTCACCCCATTCGTAAGAGGTCTGTAAGGGGCGGGCCTATCATCCCTGTCTTAATATTCCTTTTTACTTACTCTTTTCATGTATTCAAATTATGCTTATACTTTTATCTGTTATCTTATATATGCTTGACAAATAAACCTATGATTATGATGATTATGATTGGGAATACCCCGTATTAGCACATAAACAAAATGTAAAGAAATTTAAGAACATTTCTTTAGATAAAAATTCAACAAAAACAGTTTTTTTCATATTTACTGGATACTTCAGAGAATGTTAAAAATTGGCTATCAATTCATTACGCTGGAAATGTAAAATTATGGTGAGGGTGTTTACACATAAGCTATGTGATTATGTCATTTTCATACTGTTTTAATACCCATGAGTTTATCAATGTGATTTGAGGAATAATAATAGCATTTAAAGACATGAATATGATTTTGAATAATATGTCTCCTTTTTGAAATTCATTCCTGTAGAATGTACTATGGATTTATTAAGCATGAATCATAGTGTTGGAAGAAATGTCCATCTGGGTTCGGTTCCCAGTGGGGAGAAAGACACTGGCAACATGGAGGCTGTTTGGAAAGATGGTTTAATGGTGGACAGAACCACATGGTTTGAGGTCCGGGGCAATTGAGCACATGGGTGAGAGAGAGAGATTTATACCCTCTTTTGGGTTTTGAACTTGCTTTCTGTTCCTGTGGCAAGAGCATGTATTTTGATTGGTTGTCAGGCTCCCATGGGGCCATGCATGGGTAACTTTGTAGGCTGTCTTGAGTCCCAAGCTTGGTTGAACCTTGCTGGGTAATGCAATCTTCCCAGGTGCCATGTGGTGAGATGGGTAGAGGGCTAGTCCGATTATGTACTGAGGGTGAAGGTCTTTTGTTTTGTAGATAAGCTGGCTCAGCCTTTTGTCTTGTAGATAGGTTGGCACCAGTCTTTCTGGGGCTATTAACAAAGGTGGGGGCTGCTTTCCAAGAGCATGTTTCTCCTTTTCTCATCCAGGGAAGTATAAGATTCTGCCTTTTTGATACTTCCTAGAATATTTCATTCTTCTAGGAGAAGGGTGGGTGCTAACTTTCTACAATAGCAAAAACTAATGCTTTCACAATGAAAAAACAATGCCACCCTTGTGTAAAATCTTGGATTGAAATATGTTTGTGCTGTGCTTATGAATTGGCTTTTTACTAATTTAATTAAAAAACTGGTCAATATTAATTGATGTGGTTAGGATTAAATGCTGGTTTATAAACTGATTTTTTAAAAATATGTTTTCATGTTTTTTCTGCTTTGCTTTGGAAGCCCTTTTCATTATGCATAAATAAAAATATTTAAAAAACCTATGATACTTGAGATTTTTTTTTTTCACGAGTAAGCTTCATTTATTTCAGATCATAAATAAACAGAACTTAGTCACATTGGAGAATTAGTATGTTTTGGCTCGAGATGTGAAAATAAAGAAGTTCTACCTTAATTTCTCTCATTTAGGTTCTTTCAGTATATGGTAAGCAGTGTTTCATTACAAACAATGAGGACCAGTGGGATTCTTAAGATAAACAAAGCAATGGTCAAGAACAAGCACTGGGTCTGAGGAATTATATAAAGTTATAATAATTAATTTTCCTTTTTTCTTTCTCCACTAAACCATTCTTCTCTGTATAGTTTCTAGGCAGAGTCAGTATCTTACCTGTTGTGTTTATTTAATTAATTTTCAACAAGTGTCACATACACTGAAATGTTCAAGAAGAAAATAATAGTTTCAATACAGTGAGGGATAGCAAAAAAAGAGGTAATTTCAGTGTTATACATAGTTAGCTTCTGTAAGCATAATGGCAATAATAACAATTCTTTATTGTTTTACTGAGCTCAGTAATGGAGGAAAGCTTCGTACGTTGCTGCATCTCTCTCAAGCTTTAATTATATTCATATAATCTGAAGGAATTGCAAGTTTAGGAATTAGCCTTAGCCCAGGGCTAAGCAACCTGATTGCTTAGAGCAAAGATAAGGAGTTTTCGGCTTATTTTAAAAGTGCTTTGCAGGTGATCGCTTCAGACCTTGGCAAGAAGAATCAGGTTCTTCAACAACAACCTGCTGAGGGAGAAGAAAGAAAGAAGGAAGGATAGAAAGTGATCAATGATAGCACCAGGAGTGGGATTCAAAAATTTTAGCAATGAGTTCTCTGCCCGGTTGCTGGGTAGACATGGCCATGGTGAGCGTGGCCTAGTTGGCCTCTTGCACCAAGCTCCAGAGGCTTTCCTTGAGCCTTCAGGAGGGTGAAAACGGCCTCCTCAGGCTCCAGAGGCCCTTCACGAACTTCCGGTAGGCCTGTTTTTCGCCATCCCCAAGCTTCTGCGTGTGCCCTGCACTTACCTGCATCTAAAATGGGCTGCGTGGGGACTCCTGGGAGGGGGAGGGGGCAGGGTGGGCGGGGCCATCCAGGAATGGGATTTGGGGGTTCTCCGAACTGCACAGAATCTTAGCTAGAGGTTCTCCCAAACCCCAGCAGCCCACCCCTGGATAGCACCATCAAATGAGAGAGGGAAGGTCACGCCATTCAGGATCTGTTTTGGCCTTCTCATCAGTTAGCCTCAGCTTCTCCTTCCCTGCCCAAAGATTATCTTCAAAAGGGCATGGTTTATGATGAACAAAAGAGCTGGAAAAGTTCCTATTCTGTTTCTATGACTTTTTAGATATAGCTCTTGTGTCAAGTGTACTGCATGAAGATGGCCTTTTTCCCCCAGATTGTGTACAAATGCCTGAACTAAAAATGAATATTTTTTTTAAGCCATATTCTCATAGAATACTCTTTGGCAAGATCAAAGGGCAACAGTACTGTATAAGAATTCTACCAAGGGAACACTTCAATTTAGAACCAATATACGGGTAGCTATTGCGGTGTATTTTAGGGTAGAGATCCTCTGACTTTTTTCCTCATTTCTTTATCATGCACCAGAGAGCAGACAACTCTCTTGACTGATAATGGAAAAGCCTGCAGCTAGTTGTTTACATTACAGTTGCTTGAATCATTAGTAATCTAGGAACCAACTCTGTTATTCTCCAAGAAGCATGTTTGACCTTAAATCAGCAGGAACTTGCTTCTAATTAATAGTAGATGAGAGATCACAGGGTGCATTACCCAGAAGCAGTCATCTGATTAATTCCAAGCAATCCAGAATGCCATCACCCATATTACAGAAATAGCTCAAGATAAGGCATTCATTTAGCAGCTGGAAAACTGCATTTTGAAGAAAGCTGACATTCTCAAAAAGTCCCATGGCTGAAAATCAATAATGGATGGTACACCAAATCTTACATCAGCTTCCAAAATGTCTTCCAAGGGTTCAGTTGTTGCTTCACTGTAACTTGCTGTTTTGCTTATGGTTGCTCTCCTGCACTTCATTATCACTCGCCCAAGACTCAGATCACACAAGCGATCCATTTTCACCCAGGAGGTTTCCATGCTAATGATGGAAATCCAGCTGTGCACCTTTGATTTGAACACCTTATTCTTTTTCTCTCACGCTTCATGCAGCCAAATCAGCTAAATCTAAGAAGAAGGCTCTTGCTTTCTTGAAAGTTCAGAGCTTCAGAAATAAGTGATATGCTTCTGAATTCCAGAAAGGTCAAGTTCAATCTGTGACATGTAATCAAGAGGCAGAATGGACTTAATTTAATTTAAGTTCTAATTCAGTTTTGTACAAGAAGTTGATTCTAAGTAAGTAGAATGAAAAATCGTTCTAAAATAAAGCAGCAAGGAAGCTCTCTAATCTCTTCTATCTTCCATTCCATGAGGTACGGTGACGCAGTGGATAGAGTGCAGTACTGCAAGCTACTTCTGCTGACTGCCGGCTGCCTGCAATTTGGCAGTTCAAATCTCACCAGGCTTAAGGTTGACTCAGCCTTCCATCCTTCCTTTGGTAAAATGAGGATCCAAATTGTTGGGGGCAATATGCTGACTCTGTAAACCACTTAGAGAGAGCTGTAAAGCACTCTAAAGCGGTATATAAGTCAAAATGCTATTGCTATTAACTGAAGCAGAAATTGTGGGCAGATTAGGGGAAAAAAAACCCTTATCAAGTGACCATGCAAACAATTATGTAAGACAGTAGTAAAAGTAATTCATAACAACATCCAACTCATATTGAAAGATTGTCTTGGCATGCATTTGCTAGTCAATCTCATAATATTTTACTTCTTGGGTCGATGGAACTTGAGTTTAATGGAGCTTACTCTTAAGTAAATACGCCTGGCATTGCAGCGCTGTGTTATGACCTATTGCAACATATGGGTATTTATAAACCAAAATAAACCTATAAGCCAATTTGATACAGTGTAATCATTTTAGTGTAATGTAATTTGTTGCCAGGAGTCAACACTGACTTGAAGGTACAAAATAAAGCAGCATAAGATACAGAGTGGCATTAGAGTTACCTTCAAATAAAAGAAACCTAAATTCAAAATCCTATCAGCTTTAAATAGCCAGGTTGTTGTAATAATTCATACATCAGGCTAAAATCGGGAGATTATGAGTTCCAGACATGCCTTAAACATAGAATAGAATAGAATAGAATAGAATAGAATAGAATAGAATAGAATAGAATAGAATAGAATAGAATAGAATTCTTTATTGGCCAAGTGTAATTGGACACACCAGGAATTTGTCTTCATGCATACGCTCTCAGTGTACAGAAAAGAAAAGATACATTCGTCAAGAATCATAAGGTACAACATTTAACATTTAATAGTCATACGGAACAAATAGGCAATCAAATCATATTAGGAAACAGTCAATATAAATCATAAGGCTACCAGCAACAAGGTTACAGTCATACAGTCATAAGTGGGAGGAGATGGGTGATTGGAACGAATAGGAATCTGAAGCCAGCTGAGTGATCTTGGGGCAATCAGTTTCTCTCAGCCCTAGGAAACAAGCAATGGCAAACCACTTCTGTTAAACTTTGCCAAGAAAACTGCAGAGAGTTCTCCAGGCAATCTTGGATACAACTGGACATAAGTAAAAGAACCAACCTTACAGTATCATGATGTCTGTTAAGAAAATGAATTTCCTATGGGAATATGAGTAATTTTAAAAAGGCGATTAAATAAATCTTCTTCTTCTTGTGCCATGTCTGTCATCGGATGTTGGCGATCATGTTGGCAATCTTATTTTGTCAACAGCCGTATGAAAAAGTGCTGCTGAGTTTTGTCCAAACCAGTCCCTTAGGTTTTGAAGCCATGATGTTCTTCTTCTGCCTGGGTCTTGTTTGCCTTCAATTTTTCCCTGGAGGATTAAGTGAACGATGCTGTATTTTTCTGGGTGATTAAATAAATAAGCTTAATAAAAATATGTCCATCAGTATATAAAAACCAACTCAAAGAATAAAAACAGAGATTCAGAATACTTATTGAACCTTGAATGCTTGCAAGGAGCAATTTACTGTCAATGGCTTTAAAACAACAAAAAAAATCTCTTTCTTTCCATCGCTCTGTGTATGTAGATGTGTGTGTGTGTGAGAGTGTATCCATGAGCTTATCTTACTCAGAACTGCCCCTTTAGAACACTCTTTTCTTTCCAAATGCCTCACTTAAATCTCTGCAGCTATTTGATGTGAGAGACAGAGATTTTGGCAGAATACAAATATTTGTGAAGCGTCCTCATTAACACCTCAAGGCCATCCATCAAAGTGATTGACATCACAGAGACAACATAATTCTTCCTAGGACCTAGCATATGCTAGAGGTTTCTTTGGACTAATGCAGCACACCTGACAGATGTGTGAGTCATCTGAACACGATGGGTAACGTTCATACAAATGCAATTGTTTTGTAATCAGCACAACAGAAGTGTAAATCCTTTTTGTCCAAATATTGCAGTGTTCCATAAACATTATTGGTTTATGAAAATAGCAAGAACAAACTTCAGGCTTTCCTTATGAGATAAGATTCCAAGAACAAAGTCTTGTTCCTGTCACAGTGATGCTCCTGGCATTATCTGCAATGTTATTAAGCAAAATAATGACTTGATGAACTACCTTAAGAGGCAAGCTTCACATGCTCCAGGCCAGACCTTTTGCACCACTCTAACAAATGTATCCAGTAAAAGCTACACATAAATGACACCAACATCAGTTATGTTTCTTTTTTTTCTCCAAGCGTCCCATATTACCACCATATTAAGGGACAACAGCTCCTATAAACCCTACTGCATTTATTCATTCATTTTATTTAAAGCATTTATACAGTTGCCCATCTTTCAACCAATTCTGGGCAGCTGGAAAATAAAAAAGGAAAAGACATATAACATCATTTTAAAACTATAAAAGTCAACCTATTGAAGCATTAAAAACAGCCTGGTACCAATCAGTTCTAATGTGCAATCATCTAATCTCCTGGTGCTTGGTGGAAAAGTCAAAAATTCCATTAAATTTGGAATTCAACTAAGCAAAATGGCCATCAAAACTACACGATTATGGATGAAACATGTAACAGTGATACCCATTGTCATCGGGGGACTGGGTAGCATGTCCAAGAATTTTAGAAAATACATCAAGAAATTGTAGCTTCCTTCCTTCCTTTAACAGCCACTGGTGTTAACCAGTGGAACTGCAAAAATGCGCTACTCGAACCATCATATATTTTAAGAAGATACTTGGTTGATACCTAGGATGCTGACAGCAACCCATATCAACCATCAGCACCAGTCAATGATATTTGTGATACATTTTTAAATGTTCAGTTGACTGAGTTTCATGTTTAATGAATAAAAGAGACAACAACAACAACAACAACAACAACAACAACAACAACAACAACAACAACAATAATGAGCCACAGTGGCGAAGTGGTTAGAGTGCAGTACTGCAGGCTACTTTAGCTGACTGCTAGCTGCAGTTGGGCAGTTCAAATCTCACAGGCTCAAGGTTGACTCAGCCTTCCATCCTTCCGAAGGTCAGTAAAATGAGGACCCAGATTGTTGAGGCCAAGATGCTGACTCTGTAAACCACTTAGAGAGGGCAGTAAAAGCACTATGAAGCGGTATGTAAATCTAAGTGCTATTGCTATTGTGTTAAACTTTGTGTTAATCCAAAGTGTATGGGTTCCCAAAGCAGAATATAAGGGTAGAAGTCCCTTGTAAAGCACTTTAAAGCAGTATATAAGTCTAAGTGCTACTGCTATTGCTATCATCAATGTTTTTGTAAGTGATAGAAATATCTTCCTTCAACCTCTATTCTCTCCCCCCCCTCCACATACACATTAAATAAAAGTGTAGGCATCCTGGCTGGGTTCACACATTACCACAATGTGGCTTGTTGGATTTTGACCTAGCTATAACAGCCATAATATGTGATAAAACACGGTCTATAGTTTACCAACAGGTACAAATTCAGAATTCAACCATATAAATGGTTTCAAACTCCATGGTTTAGTGTCATTTGTGAACCTAAAGAACATTTTGAATGCCACTTCAAAAGATTTTCATCTTTTTATTATTTTTTAAAAAAGAATAGAATAGACTTTGAGTTCAAGTCCACACAGGGGTCGGCTGCTGGGGGTTTGCAGGGGTTCGGGAGAACATCTAACTAAGATTCTGTGCAGTTTGGAGAACTCCCAAATCCCACTCCTGGCTGGCCCCGTCCCCCTCAGGAGTCCCCACACAGCCCGTTTTGGATGTAGGTAAGTGCAGAGTGCGGGCAGAGGCTTGGTGAAAAACGGGCCTACTGGAAGTTCGGGAAGGCCAGAAATGGGCCAGTTTCCAGCCTCCAGAGGGCCTCTGGAGCCTGGGGAGGCTGTTTTTGCCCTCTCGGAGGCTCAAGGAAAGCAAAAACACCTCCCAGCAGTGCAGGAGGCCAAGTAGGCTATGCCCACCATGGCCACGCCCACCCAGCAATCAGGCAGAGAACCCATTGTTAAAATTTTTGAAACCCACCCCTGACTCCACATATCTTAAAGTTGCAAAGTTTGAGGTTTTGAAGCCTTCAAACAAATTTATTTAATTTCGCATCCTGGTCAAATTCTCTTGCTTCTTATTTTCTCCCACATCCTCAGAGACAGCCAGCACTTTCTCCGGTGACTGCCCTCAAATAAGCAGTAGCAAGAGCACCATGGCAGTTTTGGGGCGAGTCATGAACAGGTTGGATACCTTGCACAGAAGCTGGAGTCTATTGGTTGTGCTTTGTTGCTTCAGATAAGTGATCATCACAATATTGCTTCTTGTTCTCAGACTGTTTCGCATAATTTCCTTTAGAAAACAAGCTGGTTCCACTTCATCGCAACACAAAGTAAGATTACAGGATGCTTGAAAATACATTATGGGCTTGATTCATCCCTGCCGGCATGTTGCAGCTCTTGTGCCAGCTTGGGCAACTGTGCCTGAGGGAGGTGGCTCATTAAATGCACCACTAGCTTCTCCAAGGAGTTTAGTTAAAGCAGATCAGCCTCGATTTGCGCATTGGTTTGGGTTAAGATTCACTGTGCTGTGCCTCTCATTGTGTTCAGTTTTTGTGCCAAACTAGGAGTACGCGATCAAAACAGGCACCCTGAAAAATCAGATACATATTGGGTTGCTTCACAGAATTATCATACAATTGTTCCAGTGGATAATGACACAGAGTTCAAATGGAGCCAGAAATTTGATACACATACAAGAGTGGGGAACAGGGGATCACTGTGCTTAAAAAAAAAATAAATGAAGCTACCATAGGCAACAAGATCAGATCATTTGCAAAGGTTTCATGCTTCAATGTCCATAAACTCAGAAAGATAAACATCCTCGCTAGCAGAAGCCTACTTTTATGCCTCTTAATACGATTTTGTTTGTTGAAAAAGGTGCTACCAGATTGCAGACTATCTTGTAACCTTCTAAACAGCCACAAGATGGCGATATGTTTCTTTATTAACTCTGTACGCATAACTCACAACTGAAATCTTAAATGCACCCGGTATAGAAATAAACCACCGAGTCAATAAAACAGTCCAATTGTAATACACTAATTTCATCAGTTAGCATATTCTCTTCCCATCTTTTCTCCTTGAGCAAAGAAAGCAAAACAAAACTGCCAAAACCAAAGAACCTTTCATGTTTTTGACATTCACCGTGACTAATAAAAATGCAGATTTTTTTCCCCCGCACCATTATCTAAAACAAAAGAATGAAAGGACGAATAAATGAACAGACGGACGGACGGACGAAAGAAGCGACATTAATTCTTTCTATTGTAAATCTGTCATCTCAGCAAACACTTCAAGCCCATCTCTTTCTTTATAGCCACCCGAAAGAGATGGCATTCACTCTTTTACAAATGCAAGGAAAAGAATATAAAACTGTGGACATAAAAAACAACCAGACTGCCTGTAGAAGTGAGGGGATAACAGAGACATTTTCCTACAGTTTCTGTCCCTGAAAGTTTTCCTTTCTCGGCCACTACGTCTCTTGTCTTTTCAGAGCTTCCTGTCCCATTTTAAACCCTTTTAGGCAACTGGACTGCCTAGAATCCTTCAATCTACTAGGTCGTGTATTATATGTAGCCTTATAACATGAATGGGCAACATAATATCAGTGGTCACCTGGTTGCAGTTGCTCACTCAAAAAATATAGTGAAAAGGATCCAATGGTCCACTGATAGGGTTGCCAAAAAGAACTGAAATGTGAATTTTGTGGTGTTACAGAACCAAAAGGTCAGAAGGGACCTTGGAGTCCTTCTAGTTCAAGCCCTTGTTCGGGCAGGAGACATTATATCATTCCAGACAAATAGCTGTCCAATCTCTTTCGATGCTGTTGTTCCATCAAGGGAAGGAAATCAAATGATTTGGTTCCAGTCATGTAGTTGACCAGCTGGCTTGAAGGAAGATCATGGATTTTTCATTACTATGAAATAGTGACTTACAGTAGCTTGGAAGAAGCAAGGATTCTGAGTGTGTGATAGAGGTAGGTTTCGGCAGGTTCTGACCAATTCTGGAGAACCGGTAGTTGAACTTTTGAGTAGTTCGGAGAACCGGTAGTAAAAATTCTGACTGGTCTCGACCCCATCTATTCTCTGCCTCCCAAGTCCCAGCTGATTGGAAGGAAATGGGGATTTTGCAGTAACCTTCCCCTGGCTTGGGGAGGGAATGGAGATTTTACAGTAACCTTCCCCTGCCATGCCCACCAAGCCATGCCCACCAAACCATGCCATACCCACTAAACCACACCCACAGAACCGGTAGTAAAATTTTTTGAAACCCACCACTGGTGTGTGAGCAGTGTGTCTGAATGGATAGATAGGCATGTGTGCACCTCTTCACTTAATGACTTATGTTGCCCTGAGACACAGAAAAAAAAAAACAAGTGTAGGAGAGGACTGGATAAGAGAAAAGTAGACTAGAGCTAAGGAGTCACATTGTGTAGAGAACAGTTCTGCAGTTTGAGTGTGATCTAGAGACATTTACAGCTAACAGGGAACAAAAAAATAGTTATTATTCTAATTAGGTCAGCACTTAACTTTAGGTTTAGAATTGAGAAGGATAGCGGAGGTAAGTAGAACCCACCCTGGATTCACACTAGTGGTGGGATTCTACCGCTTCTACCCGGTTTGGGTGACCGGTAGCGGTGATGGTGGGAGGCTCCGCCTACCCGCCTGGACATCATCACGGTATCTCATTTGAAGTCTGGTGATGAGTTGGAACATATAGGAAGCGCCAGTCAAAGCTGATGGGCAGGAGCCTTTTCACAGCTTTTAAAAACGTATTAAGAGAAACAGCTAAAATTGTGTTACAACTATGCAATGCACTATTTCTCCATATTTTTCAATTATTGCCAAGCAGCCTTGTTTCCATCACATCTGCATAGTGTTTCATTCATTGATTTATGCTCTTAAGTTCTCACCTTCCTTGTTTTGATGATCTTGTCAGTGCCACACAATATATATTTTTTTTTCAGACCTAGATCAGTTTGGGCTCTGGGGGAAGAAAAACATCCCTTAATCACACTTATTCTCCATAATTATATATAACATGCTTACGAACGGCATCAATTTAACAAACACTGAAATTATTCTACCTTTTTTTTTTTTTTGCATCAGAAACTGACTTTCAGCTAGAGGTAAGGTAATACAGTTTTAAATCCAGTTGAAATTAATATGGCCAGAACAAGCTTTGGATGTGAAATGGCTAACTGAAATTATTCTTGAGTGACACTGATTTTTTTTCTTCAGAGGGAGCAGCATTTTCAAGAAATATAAGCATGTATTTCATAGGGAAGATGCATTTTTAACGGCATCTCAAAATTTAGGATGCCATTTTTGTTTGCAAACAATGATATTTAGGAGAGAAAAGTCCTATTGTTCTGATTGACAAAAAGTCACTGTGATAATCTTTAGCATGAATTTGTTATGAATTAATCTTGCATTGACATAATTATTGTTTGTTGCTGTACATTCTATACAGTTGCTTACCTCATAGCAATGATTCTGGGAAGTATACAAAGAATTATGATTGATGATATACAAGCCAACCCTTGCATCAGGGGTGAAATCCAGCAGGTTCTGACAGGTTCTGGAGAACTGGTAGCGGAAATTTTGAGTAGTTCAGAGAACCGGCAAATACATTCTCTAGCTGACCCCAGGAGTGGGGTGGAAATGGAGATTTTGCAGTATTCTTCCCCGCCACACCCACCAAGGTACGTCCACCAAGCCACATCACACCCACCAAGCCACGCCCACAGAATTGGTAGTAAAAAAAAATGGATTTTACCACTGCTTTGCATACATGTTAAATAGATTCTGAGCTAATCTTTCTGAACATATGTCTGTCTAGTTACATTGAGACTACCATGTCCAAAATTCCCAGCCAGCATGGCCTCTGGCTCATCTGATCTTTTTCAACTGCTATTTTGAACATACACTATCTACTGACAAGAGCAGGTTGGTACAGATAGATGCAGACAAATAATTTGAGGGGATGAAAATATTTCATCTGAAACTACTGCTCTTTAAATATGGCCATCCCAGACACTTGTTCAACAGAGAGAAAGCTGAACTTAAAACTGGTTCTTAAAAAACAAATCCCATTGACCGTAGGAAAAACTGAGGCAATTTAGCTCATAGTAGCTGCTGCTGTTCTTCAGCTCAGTGAATTCTGGCATAAATTTTGAACAGCTCTGTAGAATGGGAACTATCTCACTGCATGAATTTTTAGAGAGCTGTCAGCTAAATCAAAGATCCAAAGGTTAAATCTTGCACTCTGAGACATCTTGATGAATTGTGGGACTTCATACTACAGTGTGCCTTACATGTGATAAATGGATTGTATTTTTTCCATATATGCTGACTTTGATTTAATAATAAACTCTCTTGTAACTGCTTTAAAACTTTGGATTCAGAACAATGATTCCTGGGATGCCATCCCAAGACCTTGGGATTGACCAATTTTTTCCCTTGGAGGTCAGAAGGAAGGTTCTACTCTTGGAGGAGGAATCCAACATCAAGTCCCCCACGTATCACACCATTGGCTTTTGCAGCTGGAGTTTTCCTTAAGTTAACTGGTGCAATGGTTAACGCTAGGATGGATGATTTATTTATTTATTTACTTACTTATCTGTACATTTTATATAACTGCCCTATCTCATCAAACAAGTGACTCTGGGTGGTGTACGTCAAAAATGATTGATGGTAACATTTAATCCCCAGTCCAGTTTTGCTTCTTTCTGTGGAAATAGGCATACTTGGTCTTAGGCAGCAGATATATTGGGACAGCCTGGCTGCTAAATAATGATGATGCTAAATAATGATGATGACTTAGATGATGCTCTTCCACATCACTCCACTTTCACTGCAATTCTGTAGGTCAGGCTAAGAAACAGCAAGCGGCCAAAGATTGCTCAGCAAGTTTGAAGGAAATTGGAATCTTAGTCCAACATTAATTATTACAGCATCTCGGGCTCTTTCTATACTTAATTACTCTAGATCTAATCACATAACATAAGACAACTCATTATATATATCTGGGTGGGGTTTTTTTTTTGTTTTTTTTAATGGCCAGTACAGAAATCTGTTACAGGCTCCGATATGCTTTACTAATGATAGTGCTTTCACATTTACCCTTCACTCAAAATGTAGGTTAGCCTTATCAGCCTGCCCTCCAGTCTGCTGATGATGTGCTTAAATGCCAAGTCATTCTATAATAAATCAAGAGTCCTCCATGACTTGATTGTGGACAAGAGGCTGAGCTGGCACATATTCCTGAGACATTGATAGATGGGCTGAGGAGAGAGTTGATTTTACTGTCTTTGCGTTCTTAAGGATTTGGTGTGGCCTTCTACCGTTCCTTACTTAGCAAAATGCTAACCTTCCCAACTCCCATCATTTTCTCTTGATATCGTAGTATAGTGTTCCATGAACCGATTTAAAGTTGTCTCTTTGGGGATGAGAATACTGGGTATGTTAGCATGGTAAAAATCAAGCCAGCTCTTCTTCTTCTTCTTTTCCTTCCCTTTTCATTACTTCAGATGGTTGCTTGAGTCTGTGATTCTCCAGTTAGAAGTCATTTTTTTGCCAGGGACTAAATGTACTGCATAACTGTGAGGTGTCCACGCTGCACCTCTCTAAAGGATCCTTTGTTCTGGCTTCCATCTGTACATGGGCACACATGTGAGACCGCATATGTATATGAATATGCCTGGCAATATCTAGGGCTATAACTAGTGGGAAGGCATTGCTATTCCACTATCAGGGGAACAGCAATTATAATTGTGGATCCATATGGCTATCTTAATTAACTTCTTGCAATTCCCATCCTTCCAACAGAGGAGAAAGTATGTGATATTGTTAAAGCTAGGATTCAGCCTTACTGGAATAGCCTAGTAATATTTATTGAAAATAAGTGACATTTCGTTCAATTAGCCTGACTCCCTCAAAACTTAGCTTTTTATGGCAACACTTTCCACCTGACTGCTTTTTACCCCCTTAATCACTGCAATAACAAATTTGAAGCTGTGTTTGTTATTGTTTTCTTAAATTAGCCCCATCCTTAAGCTGGGTTTTAGAACAATGAAGTAGAAGAGAAGGTTGAAGCCAAATATTTTAAGCAGGCAAAGTACAATTCCATTCCCATCGCATTAGCAAGATCTTCCACTGCTGTACTCGGACAGTTCTTTATAGCCTCAGGAGGAAGTGGCAGCAGTCCTCATTCTACTTAATGCTTTTATGCCACCATACTCAAGTCCCTTCTTTATATCAATCTGATGCATCTGCTCCCTTCACTGATTTAGGAATGCTGTTGGATCAGACTGGAAGGAGCAAGTATGTAATCAGGAGATCGACAGTGCTGATGGCAGCAAGGAAATGGTGGAAGATGCCTTTTAGGAACATGATGAGACTGGTGTGATTGCACCAAGATCTATCTAATCAATTGAGAAACAAAAAAGGATAAGTTTAAAAGATGGAGAGTGGTGCATTTAATGAAGGAAACCCTTCATTAAGAGACATGTAAAGTTCTGCATTTAGGGAGAAAAGACAGATGTACTGATACAAGTTAGGTGGTTCCTAGCTTTGCAGTAGTACTTGTGAGAAGGATCAGAGAGTTTGAGGAGGCCACAGAATTAAATAAGCCGTCAGTTATGGTTCAGCTGCCAAAATGGCTAATATAGTTTTCGGCTTCCTCAACAGACCTATAGTGCCAAGATCATGGAAAATGATATTGCCATTATGCTGCACCAGGTCAGACTGAATCTAGAATATTGTATCCAGTTCTGATCACCACAATGAAGAAAAAAAAAAAAAGCGGGGGTGGGATGTTGAGTTTAGCTTAAAAAAAGAAATGGCTAAGGGAAAGCATAATAGCAATCTTCCAAAGGAAATCATAGGGCTGAAGGTAAGTGCATTTCACCAGTGGTGAAATGCACTTACCTTCGCTACCGGTTTGGAAATGTGAATGTGCGCACCACTTTTGCACATGCACAGAGCCTTCTGTGCATGCTCAGAGGGTCAAAAATGGGACATAATGATGTCCTGGTGGGTGGGCGGAGCCTCCCACCGCCGGCCCTACTGGCTCACGTGAGATCCTGCTGAATTTCACCACTGGTATGGATTCCTTCTGCATAGCACCTAAGGGTAAGACAAGAACTAATGGGTGAAAACTTTATTGTGAAAGTTGCAAAGTTGAACTAAAGAGGATTCTCCTGACCATTAGAGTTATTGAGCAGGGGAACAGCCTGCTCCACCACTGGAGGGTTTCCAAAGAGGGTAGACAACTATTTTCTGGGATGGTCTGAGTACTCATGCACCAGGCAGTGGTTGCACTACATGTCCTTCAAGATACTGCCCAAGTCTATGCTTCCATACAGAGAGTAGCAGATTGTCTTGGCTTTATTGGGAAGAGTAAAGATTGCCTCTTAATCCCTCCCTCCCTTCTCTTTTATCTACAAACGCCTTCAAGTTCTGCATTTTACAACAAGAACATCAAAGAAAAGAATACCTAATTTTATTTTAAAATTACAAGTCAAGGTTTTGTAGGGAGATGAGTACCCTTATAAAGATTTCTTAGAATGCTCCTCCTTCAGACGAATGAATAGCACATTGCTTCCTCCCAGCCATACAAGCTCTATGCTTGTAGGCAGACATTTTATATATGACAATGGTGAAAAAAATCGGTGTCTTAAATGTCTACTACATCCTAACAACATCCCCTTGCTGATCTCCAAGACCACTTTTCTGGATGGGCAAGCTCAGAATTTTCAATCTTTCTGGGCCCTGAAATGCCCACCCTCTATTCCCAAGAACAGGGGAGGGGGGAAGCCTAGTCTTGTATGCTTTTGGAGAATGACCTTTGATGTGATGTAAAATGCCTGGTACAGGTCTCAAAATAATGAAAGTTATGGATCCATGGCTTGGTGAACATACAAGCTGAGAAGCAGAAGCTGTAAGGCCAAGTCTTCTCCAAAACATGTGTTCATCTAGGCATCTATACATACAACTGACACACACTGCTCCATGGGAGAAGAACCTGATGGACTCAGAGCTCCTCATGTTGCGTGGTGGTCTCTGAGTATTCAACTTTGTATGCAGTGGTCTTCTCCACTGCATACATAGTATAGTAGCATAGTTTGCATAGTAGAAGAGACTGAAATATAGATACCACATCTGGAGCAAGGCTTACCTCAGAGGCTTATTTCTTTCTTGAAAGGTCTTGTGGATTGTAAACGGAATTCCTAATTAAAGCAATTAGTGCTTTAATTTCAATTAGAAATGAAGTCTAAAAAAAATGGAAACAAAATTCTGGAATTCTTAATATGCAGCAATTGCATTATCTAAGTCTCCGTAAAGTAAAGAATGAGCAGCGAGAATGAGAACATTCCATACAAATGTCTCTGAATAAATGAACGGGGAAAATATCATTACCAGTAATATTGCTATTTATATTTTAAGTGAAATTTATAAATCAGTACACCACAATCAGATACATGGATGTCAAATAAAACAAACCTACCATGGCAACTGTTCAAAATAAATAGCTTGAGAGTACTTTTGCTATCCCATGAGGTACGTATTTTGTCAGAGGACAATTAGGAAACATAAAAGGAGTCAATACACTAAAAGAATGAATAAGAGTTTTGGTTAGGGTAATGTTTAATAAAGAGGAGGAAATCTGAAATGGATGTTTACATATTTCATCCATTCATTTATTGATACATGAGTCTTAATGGTGGATACTTTCTTTGGAGAAGATCCCAACTTCATTTCCAAGGATTTGGAAGAAACCTACTGGATATCTAAATTCTATTCAGTGTAAAGAAAATACAATGGTCTGAATCTTTATGAAGTAGTTTATCGTGTGTCATTAATACGTACTCTTGTTCTGTACATCGCCTTGTTCTTCTAATCTCCTTGCCCTTTTAATTATGTTGCAATCATATTTTGTGCCTCATTCTATACCATGTTGCACATGCATATCTTCTGCATCTGCAAGAAGTGATTTCTGGAGATATGCCACAAACAAAAACAAATGAAATGGCATAAAGCAAATGGCTCTGTTTGGCAGTGCAGAGAGTATTAAGGGGATCAGAAAAATAAAGGCATAAACAGCAAGCACCAGTGCCTCTTTCATACTGCTGTGCTGATGGTTGCTGGTACATTAACGTCACAAAATAATACTGTGAGAGAAACTTCTACTGGTAGAAGAAAGTTAAATTTCTCTTAATGTTCTGTAAGGTAAGAGCTTCATTTCCCCCCCATTTTTCAGATGTGCTAGACTCCTCCTCCTCCAGAATTCACAACCAATGTGGATACATATACATGAACAATTGGAGACATTGGAGAACAATGCACTCCCATCTCCAGAAAGAAACTGAGATCCTTTCTTTCACATGAACACAGATGCCTCCTGTGCACCCAGTACCCATCTCCATACTTTTTTGATTGAGACGTCTGCAACTCTCTTAAATATGGAATAGTCTTCCCCTTAGAGAAAGCAGTTGCAAATTCAGGGATTTTGTAATCAACCCTTTTTGAGATGCAGGGGTTGACAGACAGCCTGTATGTGTGTGTGTCTGTTTGTGTGTGTATGTAAGCGTGTGCATGAGCAGAGAAGAGTTCCAACTCCAGTGTGCATTTGCTACTAACCTGAACTAGTTTAAATAATTTTGCTCCCAGGCAAAGAGAGGAAATCCACTTCCCTAATCCCTTGAGCCATCAGCAGTAGCTTTGTGAAGATTTGAGGCTTAATGGTTCAGCCTGAAAGTGGTGTCCTTTCATCACTCCTCTATGATTTATCAACTGCCTTTGACACTTTGACCAAGAGATGGCCTTGAGCCTTTTGTGGAACTCTTGGGTCCTGCTCTGGCCAAGAGCATTCTATGCATTTGATTTAAGTGGGCATTTTCAGTTGTTTTCAACATATCTCTAACTTGTTTAGTCACCTTCTTTCCCCCTCAGTTTGGCAATGTCCCCCGAAGCTTTTCAATTTCTGCATCCTATCATTACCCAAAAGCTATTGCTTTTATACTGATGACACACGATTTTACCTCTTGCTGTTTGTTTAGGAGCTTTAGCGAAAATGCATTGCCTTTAGGAAGAAAGCTCTATCTCACTCAGCATTTTCCCAGTCTAATATATTTTGTTAATTATCTCTCCTTTTCTCTTCCTCGTAAAGAGCTTTTGATGGCCATCTCAATGTTTTCTTTTTCGATTATGTGTTAAGAGCGAGGCCGTTGTTTTGCAATTTGTCAATTCTCGGCTTTCCAGCTCTCTTTAATCAGACAATAAAATGCAATTTTATCATCTCTGAAATGTTGCAAAGGGGGCAGGAATTAAAACTCAGAAGGTATTAGCCTTCTAGTTCACATCGAGTCTGGATTTAAGGTTAGCATTGTGGGTGCTGCTGCAGAACGCAATGTACTGTCGGAGGGTGGGAGGATGTGAACCTGCTGCCTCTCTGTGGCATCTCCCAGCAAGGTGCAAATGAAGTATGAAATAAAAACTCCTTGCCCACTCAGTGTACAGACAGAAAACAGATATTCTTTTAGCCTCACTGCTGAGAGGTGTGATTTGCTGTAATATTAACCTCACACAGAGCAAGAAAAGCTCCTCAGGTTTTACAGATAGAGAACCAAGAAATATAATATGTCTTATTGGGCCATCTTGGCTCCCTGTTTTTCCACCAATCAGGGAAAACCGCTGTACCCAAAGACTGATATTTAATCAGGCAGAACTAACCTGGAGCTGAGGCGATAACTGTGCTCGAAGACTTTGCATCAAAAAAAAATAATAAAAAAAAATGATGCACCAAAGGCAATGAAATGTACACACAAATAAAGGCAAACAAGGTTGAGGAGAAAGATAAGAAAGCAAAAAAAAAAAAAAAAGCTAAATGAAGGAAGAACATCTTGTTTATTTTAACATCTATTGCTTTGTTTTATTAGGCCATTCACTCGGGCAGATTCTTTAGAGCAGCTGTATCGATTGGCACCTTGCTACTCTATAGCTTGTCTCTTGTGGTAGCATCCCTACTGAATGGGATAAAAAAGAATAAATGCTCTTACATTCCAAATGCTACAACACAGAAATCTAAGTATTCCTTCTTAAACTTGCAAAAGCTCGGTGACAAGGTCTATTATTTCCTATTATACCATTTTAGCATATTGCCTATGACTTTATAGTTTTAAAATGGATGGTAATTTTGGATTCTTCTAAACTGAGAAGCGGCAATAGTAGAAGAAATTAGGGCTGTTAGCTTTCGATGTGAAATATGGTGCATTTGGGTAAGGTGGAAGGGAGGGAATGAGACGGGTCTCTGAAACTAAGACAAAGCACCAACGTTTGACATGCCACTGACATGAAGAGCTTAAAAAGGGGGATATACTCAAAGAGGGATAAAAGTATTAAAGGTCAACTAGCCATCATGCTGGCTATATAATACTTATTCTGTCAGAGCCATAATAGTTGCTGGGGAATATGAGTAGGAAGGGACTTCTACCCTTATATTCTGTCTTGGAAACCCATAAACTTTGGATTAACACAAAGTTTAACACAATAGCAATAGCACTTAGATTTACATACCACTTCATAGTGCTTTTACAGCCTTCTCTAAGCGGTTTACAGAGTCAGCATCTTGGCCCCAACAATCTGGGTCCTCATTTTACCCACCTCGGAAGGATGGAAGGCTGAGTCAACCTTGAGCCGGTGAGATTTGAACTGCTGAACTGCAGCTAGCAGTCAGCTGAAGTAGCCTGCAGTAGTGCACTGTAACCACTGTGCCACCTCGGCTCAATCCTAGACAAAGGTTTTGGTCTGCTTCTCACTTTGTCTTTATGTCCATAGTCATTACATGATCAATAAATGGCTCATCTGTATCAGGGAGAGACAACTAGAAGCCAATAAACACCAAATAATTTTGTCATGCTTGACAAACTCAAATTACTACAAACTATTTTTGTACTTTGCTCTAAGAAATACAATTGGCTTACATCTCTGTTGGGTGCATATTTATTATGGTTATTATTTCATGAATTTATATATTGCTGTTACGCTTATTGGGAGATAAAAGTGCTGTGAATGTCAATACATTGTTTAGGTTTCAAGAACTAAGAAAATCTTGCTGGATCAGCCCAGTGGCACATCTAGTCAATCATATGTTTTAGAAAGACAAAGTAGGTGTATTTAGGAAATTCATAGGCATAGAAAAGAAGGCATTGGCCTTCCTTCTACAATTGTTTTTCATTAATTGTTATTCTGTAGTTATCTTGTGTATCGTGGAAATAGCAAACAGCCATAATGATTAGTAGTTAATGGCAGTATGATCCACCAAAGTTTTGGCCAGTTCCCTTCAAAGGTCATCCAAATTGATGCCCTTCATAGCATCGGATGACAGTGAGTTCTATTAGCTTTGATGTTTTTGTTTCTTGGCCTGAGCTCAGGTTGTTTGGAATATAATGATTGCTTTTGCTCAGTTGCACATAGAAGCATTTAGACTTATATACCACTTCATAGTGCTTTACATAGTGCTCTCTAAGCAGTTTACAAAGTCAGCATGTTGCCCCAACAATCTGAGTTCTTATTTTACTGACCTCAAAAGGATGGAAAGCTCAGAACCTTGAACCAGTCAAGATCAAACTCCTGGCAGTAAGCAGAGTCAGCCTGCAATACTGCATTCTAACCATTGTGCCACCACAACTCTGTAACTACATAAAGAACCATAAACAAAAGTCATTTGGGATTTAGGCAGCCTTTCACATCTAAACCAACCAACCAACCAACCAACTAACCAACCAACAAACCAACCAACCCACCCATCCAACTGGATATTACTACATTGGAATCTCATGCACATTCCAGAAAAGCAAAGGACTACTTAAACTTCTCCAAGTGACTGATGAAGGTGGGAGGATTGCAGCAGCTCTTGTAGTTCCTTATTCTCTGCTGCTAGAAGTCAGTGTTATATGTGCCATGTGACCTCGTGTGCTGCAGTGCCATGTGGCCTTCAGAGCGTATAAGGGAGGATGTTCCCCTGCCCCTAGAACAGACATAAGAAGACACCAATATTCCAATTGGTTCCATTGGAAAGAATTTTTAGGTTGTTTTAGCATTCTTCTCAGTTTCATAATAGGCAACTTGGAGTTAATGTTGTTAACTGAGAGCTATATGAAGTCTTGCCAGTAAAGAATTACAGGCATGTCTAATGTCTATCTTGACAGAATTATACATCAACATGCAATTCTGGACTCTGGGTCGCACTATAAAAACAAAATGACACCCCACTTCCCCCAAAAGATTGCAGTTGGCCCATTTCTAATCTTTAGGTTAGCTCACTATGTTGCGTCACATGCAAGGTCATGGAATCAATCATAAACCAATCCATTATCCTCTTCTTAGAGACAAACAACCTACTCTCTAACAAGCAGTTTGGCTTCAGAAAAAAAACTGTCCTGAAATCTGCAACTCCTACACTGCAAAATCATAGGGACTTCAAAACTCGACCAGGGTAAAGCAATAGATGCAATTTATATAGACTTCTGTAAAGCCTTTGATTCAGTAGTACATGACAAGCTACTTCTAAAACTAAAATCTTATGGCATTTCTGGATCCCTGCATAAATGGATAGATGGGTTCCTATGAAACAGGCAATAAGTAGTCAAAATAGGGAACGCCCTATCAATCCCTGCACCAGTTAACAGCAGTGTCCTCCAAGGAAACATTCTAGGACTCACACTCTTACATAAATGACCTTTGCAATCATATTATAAGCAACTGCGTTTTCTTCGCTGATGATGTAAAACTATTCAACACCATCGACAATGCTGCTACACTACAAAAAGACCTTGACTATCTATCAGAATGGACAAATAATTGGCAACTCCGAATCTCAACCAACAAATGTACTGTCCTACATATTGGCAAAAAAAAAAAAAAAAAAAAAAAAAAAATCAAAACACTAAATACAAGCTGATATGACCTTGTACATGACCCTCACTCTGTTAAGGACCTTGGAGTACTCATCTCAAATGATATAAGTGCCAGAGCTCACTGTAACAACATTGCCAAAAAAGCATTAAAAGTTGTTAACCTAATCTTGCATAGCTTCTTTTCTGGTAATATTGAACTGCAAACCAGGGCGTACAAAACTTTTGCTAGACCAATTCTTGAATACAGCTCATCTGTCTGGAACCCGCACTGCATATCAGACATAAATACAATCGAATGAGTCCAGAGATATTTCACAAGATGAGTCCTCCACTCATCTGCTAGCAACAGAATACCTTATGCCATCAGACTTCAAATTTTGGGATTAGACAATTTAGAACTTCACTGTCTTCAGTCAGACCTAAGTGTAGCACATAAAATTATCTGCTACAATGTCCTACTTGTCAATGACTGCTTCAGCTTCAACTACAACAATACATGAGCACATAATAGATACAAACTTGTGGTAAACCACATTAAACTTGATTGCAGAAAATACGACTTCAGTAACAGAGTCATTAATGCCTGGAATGCACTACCTGACTCTGTGGTTTCTTCCCCTAACCCCCAAAACTTTAACCTTAGACTGTCTACTGTCGACCTCACCCCATTCCTAAGAGGTCTCTAAGGGGCGTGCATAAGCACACCAGCGTGCCTACCATCCCTGTCCTAATGTTCCCTTTTATATGTATCCATTTCATTGTATTCATAATTATGTTTATACTTATATCTGTTACCTATTACATGCTTGATGAAATAAAGAAAGGATTGTACTATATATGTACATATACACACACACACACACATATCATACTCAAGTAAAATATATTTAATTTTCTGTGTGTCTTATTTGTTAAAATATTTAAATTTATTTAATGTATTTCCATAATTTTTCAATAATGGAACAAGATCTATGTCTGCAAAAATGCTAATGAAGCTGGGAAACGAAATAATTTTGCAATCCCAACTTTATAGGCCAGTTGAAAACTATCCTTTTTTGGGGGGTGGGGGTGGGGGAGATGCTGTTAGGAACATAGATACTTGACAGGATAATTTGCCATTCCATTTGCATGAAGAGTGGCAGAGTGATCATTTCTTTGTTTCAGGTATTCCATAAATTCCGAATATCAGAAAGGATCCTCATTGTGACAGTCAAAGCAGACCATGGAAACAGGATGTGAATTGTTGCAAAAGATAATCCGATACAGAAAAAGTGTATTAAATAGGTTAATAGAATCTGTCTAATCAGATAATGGAGAACCACAGCATAAATTGCTTTCCCCTAAAATAAATATGGCTCCAAAGGTTGGTTTAAATGTGGAATCTTGCATGCACTGCTCTATTGGAAGAGGGTATAACTTTTAATTCATTATTTTTGCTCATCTGTTCATTAAAGTATTGGGTTCTATGTGCATAGTTTTGTGGAATGTACATTTTGTTATCAGTTTTACTCTGTTCTTGTTAAGAACAGAGGAACTATAAATCATTTTCATGTGGATAAGCTTCGGTATTTCAAACGTCTTTATTTATATGCTGTAAAGGCAGGGACACAAAACTAATAGATTCATATCCACCTACTATGAAATTATGGCTGACTTTATTATTAAAGACATCATATTTGTAAATCATACAAACCAAATGGATATTTTAATGGAAATCCAAGTACACAGCCACCGCAGGAATTTAAAGATCATGCATGAAAATATATAGAGATGAATATGAAGGGACCATGCTTTGTTTTTTAACGTCTCTTGAACTATTGCTTTGTTCTATTTATCTTTTATCTCGTATTTTTGTTTGATTACACTTCAGTTCGGTTTTTGAAAAGTACACGTAATATGGTACTTTTATAATATGGTACTTTTAAAATATGGTACTTTTGTAATATGATATAGCCAGTCTCCTTGGATCTTTCACTTATAATGGGAAAAACAGTCTATGAAGATCCTTCTACAAATTGGCCTAGAGTTGAGTGACTGAAATTAGCTAAAAATCATAACAAGAATAGATACTATACTAAAAGGACTGCGAATTTCCCTTATACAATAATAGATAATGTAAGAAAAAATAAAGTGCAGCATAAGTAAACAATTATAGGAATTGATTTAATGGATATTCAGGCGTGTCCTTTAAATCTAAACATCTGTAGAATCCAACTTTGTCTTGCAGAATAAACTCAATCCAACAGATGAAAAAAAATGTCCATTGTATCCAGAATCCACTAAACAAAAATCCAATAAGGCTTTGTTGTTATGTGCCCAAACCAGAGAAACTGTTAATGTAAGAGATGGACCAGCAAAGAAACCTATGTTTCTAATTTAATATACTCTAATATAAAATACTAACTGGAAGCCTGTGCTTTGCTACGAAACTATGTGATCTGGCGTGATAAATTGACACTTAAGCCTGAAATTGAATATAGAATGTGTAACTCCGTAGCATCAGAGCGTGATAATATAAGGCAACTGGCGGGTGGAACAGAGAGGGAGTAGAATGTCCCAGCCAGCAGACCAGATGAGTCATGTGCTGGCCACACCCACGCCGGGTTTAGCAAAGGGGTAGCATCAAAGCGTGTTAATATAAGGCAACTGGCAGTTGGAACAGAGTTCTTTTCAGGTGGGGAGGAGGAGTAGAACGTCTAGCTCCTTAGCATCAGAGCGTGTTAATATAAGGCAACTGGCAGTTGGGACAGAGTTCCTTTCAGGTGGGGAGAGGGAGTAGAATGTCTAACTCCTTAGCATCAGAGGGTGTGAATATAATACTGTATATGAAATACTAATGATCTGATGGTCATTTCAAAAAATCCTATCTTAGCGAGTAGCTAGAAGACAAGAGGAACATAGGTGCCAAATTTCAAGTTTGTAGGCTTTACCATTCTGGAGATTTTGTGATGAGTGAATGGTATTTGGCTTTCATATATATAGATGACTGAATATTATTTCCTGTGGTAAAGTTTCATCAGCTAATATAATTTTCACAGGTGCTGACTATGATTCCAGTCAACATGTTAATTTACTTAAACAATTTAATACTTGTGCTCCAGGTAAGGAGTTAAGATATGGTGATAATCTATATTTATTTATTTATTTATTTGTTTGTTTGTTTGTTTGTTTGTTTGTTTGTTTGTTTAAATTTTTATGGCCGCCCATCTCGGCCAATGACTCTGGGTGGCTTACATTTCAGCTATACAACTAAACCCCTCATATCTATTTCCTTATAACTTTCAATTGGGCAAAACTAGGAGGTGTAGGGCAACAATTATTGAACTAATGTAATGGAATGTGTGGATGACCTTGGGGAACGAGAGGAAGAGATGCTTTCTAGGGAACAATGAGACAAGACAGGCAGGAGCCCCCAGTGGCTTAATGGTCAGAAAAAAAAAACTTAGGAAGGCCTGTCCCTTATGGGTTAAAAACACAAAAATATACAGACATCAAATTAAAAAATAATTAAAATTATTAAATAATTTCAGCCAATTTAAAATCCAAAAATTTAAAACACCCAATTTAAAATCATTTACATTGATAGCCTGGCTTGGCGGAACAGCAGGGTCTTGAGGGCACAGCAAAATACACGGGGGTCAGAGATCTTGTGCAATTCCGGGGGCAGTTCATTCCACAGGGCAGGAGCTCCCACAGAGAAGGCCCTCCCCCTGGGTGTCGCCAGCCGACATACCTTGGCCGATGGCATCCTGAGGAGCCCCTCTCTGTGGGAGTGGACTGGTCGGTGGGAGGCTACTGGTGGCAGAAGTCGGTCTCGAAGGTACAGAACAGACAGTTGTGTGGATCAGCTGGGAAGGAGGGGTGATTTCCAATGCTTTCTGCCAGTTTCTCACAACAATATCAATGGGGAAGCTGGCAAGAAATTGGAAGTTGTTACCATACCCACTGTATTTTTGCCCATCCATGGTCATTTTGTTTCTCAGTTTGGGTAAGGAAATACCTCTGAAAGGATGACCCAATGGATCATGTATTGTCTAGTTCTCATATCAAAAGAATGATTGTTTTTCCGGATGCTACTGCCCACCTTTGATCTACAGTGCCTACATACTTACAGTTATTCTAATGTATGATGTGGTACCTATAAGCTGAAATTGTAGACATTCCTTGAGTGGTCATAGTGGAAGTTTGTTCAGAAATGTTAGCACAGCTGGAGCTAACACATATTAACCATGGCAGTCACTGAAATCTATAACTTGCTGAACACCTAATTACCACAATACTGTCTTATGTCCTTCTCATCTTTTCTGCTAACTCGTCCTATTGGTATCTTATGATTATATTATTCTTTGTGTCCAATCACACTTGGCCAATAAAATATTCTATTTTATTCTGTCAGTTAGCCATGAGCACAATTTAAACTGAGATTTTTGCCAAGATAACATTAGCTGCTTTTTTGTTTTAACTATCACAGTTTGCGAATGGAGAGGTGAAAGGATCATATAGGAAAGTGATTTGAGTTATATCCCACGGCCCAGTAGATGTTTGATTAGAGAAAAGCTATATCATTGACCATGAATATTTCACACTGATAGTTTCAAAGTGGCATGGGAAGAAGCCATAGAGAAATTCTTCCAACGCTGTAGCATTTTAAGCTACTATTTAATTAACTACATAATCTCTGGAGAAAGCAAAGTACAAAATTCCCAATACCTATTATTTAGCATTACTTGAGGTTGAGCTATTGAATATTGATACTTAATATTAAATTAATCATTCTTTTTTTCTTTTAAAATATTAGATATCTCTGCCATAATATTCCCAGATTATTTCTTCCAGTTTCTTTTCCTTTCTCCCTTTATTATTTAACATTTTCCTAATTATTAATGTGTTTGTGTACATGTGCGTGTGAACACAGATAGATAAATATGATGCAGCATTTTCCTTGAAATGAGGAACCATTCCAAAACTACATCCTCAAGGACCAATTTACTGAGACTTTGGGTTTAGTAAATCAGTTTCTTATATAAAAGTATTCATGGGTGGATGGTTTTGTGAAAACTTAAGGTTTGAGGACACTGAGGAAGTATTCAAGATGCCTTTGGGCCACTCATTGATAAGGTACTTTTGCCATTTTGAAACCACCATTCATCTCCTTCCCACCACATTCTCTTATCCTCCTTAGACAAGAGGCAGAACATTTACCAGAAGACAATATTTTAGTCATGGACTCTTGCAGGCAATTTAAATCTCAGGAATTTGGGGACTATGTTGCATTGTTTCATTCATTGTATGCAAACTTATCTTTTGTAACAGCATTTAGTCCTGAGCCATTTTTCTAGAATATGTAATTTGTCTTATGTTCTGTAATTGCAGATTCTTGATTTGTCCTCACATTTCCTACTAGTTTTAGCAACTTTGTTTTTGTTTAGCCTGAATCAGCACACAAAGATTCCAAAGCAACATATTTTACATTGTATTTGTAAAGCAGTTTTTGCTCTCTGTTTGTACCTCTGAGCTGGTTACTTTCTTGCAGACCTTTCATGATCCAACTAGGTCACATTATCAGTGCTAGAAAGGAATGGGGCTTGTGCAAAGGAGAGAGGAGGGAGGAGAGGGAGGAGGAGGACAACAACAACAACAACAGAATAACAGAGTTGGAAGGGACCTTGAAGGACTTCTAGTCCAACCTCCTGCTCAGGTAGGAAACCCTATAACATTTCAGGCAAATGGTTGTCCAATCTCTTCTTAAAAAACCTCCAGTGTTAGAACATCCACAAGTTCTGGAGGCAAGTTGTTCCACTGATTAATTGTTCTAACTGTCAGGAAATTTCTCCTTAGTTCTAGATTGCTTCTCTCCTTGATTAGCTTCTTTTCTTTGCTTTTTGTCCTGCCTCTAGGTGCTTTGGGAAATAGGTTGACCCTCTCTTCTTTGTGGCAGGTTCTCTGCTATCACCTCACCCCTAGTCCTTTTCATTAAACAAGGCATATCCAATTCCTGCAACCATTCTTCCTATATTTTAGCCCCCAGTCCCCTAATCATCTTTGTTGCTCTTCTATGCACTATTTCTAGAGTTTCAACATCTTTGTTACATCACGGTGACCAAAACTGGATGCAGCATTCCAAGTGTGGCCTTATCAAGGCATTATAAAGTGGTATTAACACTTCACATGATCTTGATTCTATCCCCCTTTTTTTCTCATATTCTGATATGGCAAAAAAAGCTTCTTTATATTTACAATGGACACTACTCTTAAAGTTCGAGCATTTTCTCACATGGAAATATATACAAATCTAAATATATACATATTCACACTTTGCCCAGGTTTTAGGTCTAGTCTGGAGACATTGTATATTAACATAAAACAACTTCTGAAGGATTGTTACAAAGATATTGCATGGCACTAAGGATTAAAAGCATAGAATTGTACAACTGGGAACCACAAAGGGAAGTTTTTGTTTGTACAGTGATGGCTATGCTACTGTAACTCCATTTTCTGGAATTGCTGAAGAAAGCTGTTGAAATATGAAGAAAGCTGTTTGAATTTGCTGGCTTGGAATTCTGGGCTTTAAATTTCCAACACATATGAATCAGGAAAGGGGAACTGAAGCCAATGCAGAAAAATGATTTTCTAAAGAGGGAGAAAAATGCAGATTCCATTTTTGGACAACTGTGCAAGCATTAACTGGAATGACTCTATTGTATTGCCTTTCCATTGATTAAATGAAGCTTTTGTCATGCATAACATGTCTTTGCACAGTTTTTAGTGTGCAAGGATGGCTACCCTAAAACCCACAATGCTGCCGTTATTGCACAAAAGAGATAAGATAATGTATGCTTGCAAATGTCCACAAATGTCCAAAGTGAGGCCAAATAGCAAAACCTTGTTTCAAGCCATGTGTTCATACACACACACACACACACACACACACACCCGAGAAAGAGAGTGAGAGTGAGTGAGAGTGAGAGAGAGAGAGAGAGAGGGAAGAAAACCTCATTACGTTGTGATTCTCTGTGTATCTCACTTGTAAGTCACTGAAAGACAAAGGGCTGAAACTATTCATAAGTAAAGGAATTTAGTTAGTAGGTTTCTTCATCCTAGCACAATCACCTCTCCTTAATGATATCTGTCATGAAGGTAGAGAAGAACAGAAGAAAAGAATTGCCAGCAGAGATGAAACAAAAGACTCCCAGCCTGTGTTTCTTGTCTGTCTCACTTTTGGATGTGAAGACTACAGCCCAGTAGATGGCAATCTACTCCTGCCACTAAAAGAACATTGTTTTATTTACAGAACCATTCCTCTCTTTTCCCCTTGCTTATTATAATTCATAGAAAGGTTAAAAAATAAGAGATACTCTGAATTCATGGAAAACTTTGTTTGGTATAGAAGCACAGGATCTGATGAACAAAGTCTGTTGTTCTAGTTTAGTCTGTCTGTCTGTCTGTCTGTCTGTCCTTCCACCCAATTATATACCCTCTATCTAAGTACCCCAAAACTAACCTGGAAATACGAACTTGTTTCCACATTCTGAGTGTTTAAGTTAAAATAACAAAGTTATTTTATCCCATGATTTCTCTTTTCTCTTCCATCTACCAAAAACTTAACTTTTCAAGAGAAAGGAAATAATGACATTCTTGCCCCATCCTGCTTTCCTTTCCTTTCCTTCCCATACATTTCTGAACAGGCAGCTTCAGAAGTGGATGGAAGGACTGCAGTTGAATAAAATGCAAATAAAGTGGGATAATTGAGAGGATATGAACATTGTTGTCATATTAAACTGACAAACTTACCATAATAAAATCAATATTCCAAAGACTGATGAAAGACAGGCTATCTGTTTATGATTTTAAAATGCTAGACACCAAATTTCATTTTATCCACATGTGGTCTTTTACTGCCAAATAACAGGCATTAAATCCATTATATACACAGAAGCAGAATCTAGATTTTTCTTCCTTTTCAGTGGCACTGAAGAAAACAAAATCCAATCTGCTAAAAATAACCATCCAGAAATCCACCTATTAGAAGGTTTGCATATGAAAGAAGGCTTAATTTTTTTTGTCATAGATGTTTGCCATTAGTGCTCAATATCATTTTTGTATTTTTAGAACATGGACATTGATCTTTAAAAGAAAACATTTAAAAACATGTTCAGAGGGCTTTCTACTATCAACAGCATAGATCTGGAATGAAGATATGATATATCTAGGACAGAGAAATGTTTGGACTTTTAGAAATTAAGTATAGTTCTGTAAGAAATTACATACTGAAAATACCATAGGAACACTTTGGTGTATTGCTTATACTTTCCTGGAATATAATACCTTTTTGTTAAGAAAAAAAAAAGCCTAAACTATCAGTTAAGCTATCAAGTCTCCAGTCTGAGGACCAATATTGGACAAATGAACAGCTACATCATTTCTTTTCAGAATTTTGGACTATCGTTGTGTGTACTCTTTAAAACTCTTTCTTTAGATCTATGTTTCTGTCATTTAAAAATTTGAATGTATATACTTACATCATTGTTATCTTCTGGAATACCCCATTTTCTAACTGTCCATATTGTAGAACTTCATTGAAAGGACATTTACACCTATCATTTTTGTAGCAGGAAGTGACAGATTGCAAAATGCAACAAAGACCATTTCTTTCAGAAAGTCCTGTTTCCTCTTTTTCTTGAGGACATCAAATTATTTCTTCAAGCAGGCTAGATGCCACTCTTTCTGTCCTCTTCACAGTCTCTCAGGATTCATTTTGAGAGTCATTGAGGCCGCTTGGAGGTTTGTGCCCACTGAGGGGGGCACAGATAAATCTCCAGTTGCCCTTAATGATTCTCAGAATGAGTGCTAACAACCAGATGACTACAAGGGATATAAATCCTTTCATCATCCACCATTCAGTCAGAACTAAAGAAGCTTCTTGGATGAGAAGCAAAACATTTTCATGGAAAAACAAAGTCCAGTTGCCTTTTGGGGAAAAAAAAAAGCACCTTTGGGACAATGATGTGATACTGAAGACTGAAGTATCTAAGAGTATATGGGATTGATGAAATCTTGATGCTTTGCCTTTTGCAAATGAAAAAAAAACCCATTTCATTACTTTTTTTTTTTTAATTTGATTTATATGCCACCCTTCTCTGGAGTCTCAATGCGTTAAGCAATAGCCTTCATACTTTTGTATATTTATACAAAGTCAGCTTATTGCCCCCACAAACTGGGTCCTCAATTTACCTACCTTAGAAAGGATGGAAGGCTGAGTCAACCTTGAGCCTGGTGAGATTCGAAGTTACAGTAATTGCAGACAGCTGGTGTTAATCACAATACTATCAGTCTGCTAAGCCACAGGACCAATTTTAAGATTACATAACATACATTAAACTTTACATACATTAAACTTTAAGATACATCCATTAACTTTAACTTTACATACATTACATTAACTTTACATACATTAAACTTTACATACATTAAACTTTAAGATTACATAACCCTTTGACCCTATTGACATGTTTGGAATAAATAATGCTAGATAACTGATTGTTCGCTGCAGTTTTGTCCTCATCATTTGAGCTGTGCCATCTATTTCTGTTGTATCACTAAATCTTCTTTGATAAAGATATAGCCAAGTTATTTTATTTCTGACCATCACATCATTTTTCATTTTTTTAAAAAGCATGACATGCTTCAAGGTTTTGTCCATTACAGAAAAATTATTGGTACATTTTTGCTATTTTGGTACATTTTTGTTATTTTGCTTAGACAGCGTATGTACAAGTAAGTTTAACTGTCCGGCTGAGATTACTCAGAGGTAAACACGTACAGACTAAAACCTTAAATAATTATTTTTAGTGTTATTGCTTCTGGTGTGTTTTTCACCCTTTGGGTTACAGTATTGCCTTTCGAAATACCAAGATACCATCATCTATAATAACATGTGACACCATCAAGATACACAAATCTTTCTTAGATCACCTTTTGGTACACCTCTGAAATTGAAAAGATACAAAGGGTAATACCATAAATCTGAACCTGCCAACACACTGTTGAATGTATACTTCTTAGAACTTTTTTATCCAGCTGAATTTGTTGAATTCCACTGTTGGTATCAAGGGTTGAAAGCTTACTGTTTCTAAGAGCTTCCTGATAATTTCTTCTGAAGTAAATTATGTAAAATGCTTCCTTATCATTACTCTGTATATATCTTTACCAACCAAAGACATTTCTGTTCTTATTATCATACATGCATGATCTATACATACTATTAGCTAATTTCTACTAGAAATAAATGCACTTATTAAGTTGACCTCAGCTCTATGTTCCCTCACCTTTTCTTCTGTCAGCAAAATTATTTGCTGAATGCAAACAATAGTAGCCAAAATGGGCTTATGGAGAAAAGAGGGAATATCTACATATTTGGTAGGACCCCGTCTGTATTTCAATATATTATCTTCACTAGAATATTAATGCCAAAGGCTCTGTGAGATAAGTTGAATGTTAAAGTATATTGAAGAGAGGCTAGGCCTTCTGGCAGGAATCTTTGAAACACTTCCAGAAAATGAAAACTTTAGATTAGTTCATCTATGGTATGGGTGTCAAACTCAATCACATCACATGATGTATCGTGATGTATCATGACTTCTTTGCCTTTGTGGTGCAGGGGTGGGCATGGCCTGTGCATTACACATCCGGCCCATGGGCCACCAGTTTGACAGGCCTGATCTTTGGAGATTCTCGGTCATCCAGGTCATGATTGTTCCACAGATCCTTTTTCCAAAAGACAACTAGACTTTCTTTGTTTTTCCTTGAAGACACTTCGTTTCTCATCCAAGAAACTTCTTCAGTTTCAGAGAAGCAACCTGAAATTAAGATGAACTTCCTAACAGTAAGGACAATTAACCAGTTTGCCTTCAGAAGTTGTAGGTGCTTCATCACTGGGGTTTTTTAAAACAAGACTGGACAGCCATTTGCCAGGAATAAGATCTCCTGCTTGTGCAGGGAGTTGGACTAGAAGACCTCCAAGGTCCCTTCTACCCTGTTATTGTGTTATTCTTCCCAGACTGACTGTCTGTCTGTCTGTCTGTCTGTCTGTCTGTCTGTCTGTCTGTCTGTCTATCTATCTATCTATCTATCTATCTATCTATCTATCTATCTAATCTTTTACAAATAAAAAACTAGCAGAAAATGGACATGGAAAAGCCCATCTAGGTACATACATATAGTGACAAGTGATAAAACCATATTCTGTAATTGTACTGCCATCAATCATTTTAACAATGAAAGGGACCATACAATGGTATGAGCTAAAGTGAAGATAGACTGTTGAAGAGAGCATATGAAAATGATAAAGACATAAAAAACAAAAATAAAGGGTGATAAGTTTTTAGAGGAGAACAGCAATTTTGAGATTAATTTGTGAAATCACTTTGCTCTATTGTAAGATTTGGAAGAGATGAACATTATGGACCAAAATAAATAAATAGTCAAAAACATCCTTGAATTTACTACATCTGTAGCACTACTGGAAAAACACTTGGTACAGTCAAAAATCTCTGATGAAACTATTGATTTAATGAAAAAATGATGGACAAGGAAGAATATCAGAAGTTTTACTAATAAACTGGAGTACATTGAACTTTGCAAGACCATAAGAAAATATATCCAAGAAGAAACATATCAGTTTAATGTGAAGCTTGTGAAAAAGGCAATTGAAGAAAATAATGGGATTAATAGAGCAAAAATGCAAGTTTATAAATGCAAAAAAGAAGGTTTTTGCATTAAAATGTGAAAATGGCTCTGTGTGTAGAACAAGACAGGAAATGTTAGAAATAATTGGAAAATTCTATTCAGAGCTTTACAAGGATCAAGATCACTCAAAAGTAACAATACCCACAAAAGAGGAAATGTAGTGGAGGAAGTTAAAAAGTGCCATAAAATCAATGAAAAATGACAAAGCTTCAGGAAATGACTGTGTTATAGTTGAAATGCTGAAAGCTGGTGGTCACGGTTTATACAAGATACTAGAAAAATTATACTCGAGATGCCTCAGAGAAGAAAAAAATACCCAATGCATGGAAAAATGTTGAAGTGATTCTTATACACAAAAAAGGGGCCCAGATGATTTAAACAACTATCACTCAATAAGCCTTCTTTCAGTCATCTACAAGGTTTTCACTAAGATAATAGCAAAAAGAATATTGAGAACAATAAATGATGCACAGCCAAAGGGGTAGGCAGGGTTCCTAAATGGTTACCACACAATGGATCACATCCAGGTTGTCCAGCAAGTCATTGAAAGGCACAATGAATACACCATGCCTCTGTGCATGACTTTCATTGACTACGAAAAGGCTTTTGACTCAGTATTCTAGCAAGCAGTATTTAGGGCATTGCTCAACCAAGGCATAGACACTGGTTACATAAACTTTCTACAGTCAATATATGAGAAAAACAATGGCAACAATTTGCCTTAATGATCTTAAAGTGGAAATCAACATAGAACGAGGTATACGACAAGGTGATACAAAATCACCTATCTTTTCCTCAGCCTGCCTTGAAGAAGTATTTTGCAAACTAGAGTGGGCAAAAGATGAAATAAAAATCAACGGCACCTATTTAAATCACTTAAGATTTGCAGATGATGTTGTTCTCTTCTCACAAGGCCCAGAATAACTACAAAGGCACATGAAAGAGCTGCATAAAGCAGAACCATTTAGCTTAAAAATGAACCTGAAAAAGAGCCAGGTTATGTTTAATAAATTCACCAAAGAAAGAACATTTTTTTATATCTGGAGAAGAACTAGACACAGTAGACCACTACATATACCTTGGCCAACGGATCTCAATGGAAGGTGACACAATAAAGGAATTTGAACAGTGTGTTAAATGTGGTTGGCAGGCCTTCGGCAAGCTAAGCATAATTTTCAAGAACAACCTGCCTCTATTCCTGAAGAGAAAAGCGTGCTACCTGCTCTAACATATGCCAGTGAAACATGGACACTAACCTCACAATCAATACAAAAGCTAAGAGTGGTGTAAAAAGCCATGGAAAGGTACATCCTCGGCATTACAAGACAAAATAGAAAGAAATGCCCATGGATTAGAGAATAAACAAAAGTGTACAATATCATCAAGAGAGTAAAAGAATTGAAATGGAATTGAGCTGGTCACATAGCAAGAAGAACTGATGATAGAAGGCTGACATTTTGGTGAGTAAACAAAAGGAGGAGGAATGGGTATATTGTGTAGCAAAAGTCATGCACGTGAGATGGGTGGCTATATAACTTCAATAAATAAATAAATAAATAAATAGTTTTCAATCTTTTAGAAGCTGAAAATATTGCTGGCTCAAACAATGTTGTTAACAAATGTAGTAATTGTAAATATTGCCATTAGGTTTTATTTGATAAATGGTATGTATCTCTTAACACAGAGTATGTTAAAAATTCATTTTTATCATCTATTAGTTGATCCATGCAATTTTCCCATATCACCGTATTTCTCCCAGTTTTTAAAGTTGAGTTTCCCCATAACATTTAAAATCTGGAACAGGAAAATGTTCAATGTTTTTTTATTAAACATTACATCCCATAACTTTCTAACTGGATGCAATTGTTTCCAGAGGTACAAAGTTATATATGTATATTCCAAAGTTGCCCACATTCAAAAAATTAACACCAATTGCTGGCTTTCAGTATTTAATACTTGAAAGTAGATAAGTATGATGATATAGTTCCAGATTCAGAAAACCAAATCTTGCCTCATTAATAGGTAATTGCATTATCTGTAAAGGTATTTTCAGAAGCTAAGAATCCAAAAGAAAATGTATAAACAAAGGATTTATTTTCTGAAAATATTTTTGATATACAAACTGGAATTCCTCTCAGAATATTCAGAATATGAATTAATCTGGGAATAATATTCATTTTGAAAGCATTCAGCCTTTCTTCAAGGTTAAAGTTTAATGACTCCCATCAACTGATATCAGAAGAAACCTCTCTCTATATTTTATTTATATTACATGTTACTCACTGAGTTATATCATTTGGTATAAACATACCTAAATATTTGATGGATTCAGTACAACTAGGGAATTGACATTCTTTACATGGATGGGTAACCCAATTGTCACCTATTGGCATCAATTTCAATTTGAATCAGTTAATAGACTATCCTGCTATTTTGCTAAAGGATCTATCTTTTGCTTCAGCACTCAAATAGTAGTGTGAGGTTTAGAAATAAAAGAATGCTGTCTGTAAATATTGCCAATTTGTGTTCAATTGAGTTATGTACTAGTTCGTAGATCTATGAATTGTCTAATAGCACAAGCCAAGGGTTCCACATGGATATTAAAAAGCAAGGGTAAAATGGATATCCTTGTCTAGTTCCTCTGAATAATGGGGGAAAAAAAGACAAACATGCTGTTAGTTTTTACTTTAGATGTCACATTTTAATCCATTTTATGAATTCCAAAGGAAAACCCAAATCTATTTAGTACAGCAAACACGTACTGTTTATGCACTTTGTCAAAGGCTTTTTCAGCATCTAATAATAAGATGACAAATTGATCTTTAATTTTTATTCAAGTCTATTAGATCTACAACTAATCCGATGTTATCTGCTGCTTTGCCTAGTTTTTATAAATCCTGCTTGGTCTTTCTTAATAACAAATGGAATCACTTGCTTTAATCTATTTTCTAACCCTGCTACACTAACACTTTTCGGAAACTTGAGAACATGTTACAGGCTCTCCCACAAAACTAACTCAGTGAAGACAGGACCAATATCAAGAGGCCAATTGGTGAGCTGTCTTCTCTACTACATTTCCTACTCCCAAGATATTCTACCACCATCAGTGCACTTCCAAACAAAGGGCTGGTGGCAGGCCTTACCATTTTTATTTTCTAACTTTGCTTTTAAAGTCTTTATGGTAGCTAAAGGTATTCTTGAGAAGAAAGATGATGCTTAGACTGGTATTTTGCTTTGCTATATGCCAGCTTCTCATTTTTTAAAATTAAACTTAAAGAAAAATAAATTCAGATTAAGCGGGATACTTAGGGAATAGTGTCACTAGGTACACATGGGTTACTAAGAATCTATTCCTAGGGTACACCTCTATTGGGGCATATTGGGAGTGTGGAATAAATCAGGGAGACCCAGACAGTCAAAAGAGGATCTGATTAGCTGGATCAGGAATTAGTGATATGTATTTTTTTCCCCTGAAGAAGTAAGTTATTCACATTTATGAAAGAACTCCCTAAAGTTCTTTGAATGTGATTCAGGATCATGTTGCAGTGGCCACTCATGAAAAAGGCTGAAACCAGATCAGCCTTTTTCAAAACAGGTTTGCTTGAATATGCTAGCCAAAACTTTTAATAACTGATGATAGTTGAACTGAATTGTCTTTATCTTGCATTTTAGCTTACATGAAGGTTTAGTATACTGACTAAACATATCCCATCTTTGATATTTCTTCTCTAATGCTATACCTTCTAATAAAAAAAGATTCACAGGCATTACCTATCATATGCTAGATAGAAATTTATCTGACGACTGATCTGGTTTCTGACATTTTTTCAAACCTTCTTTGCCACTTCTTCTCTATGAAATTTTTGTCAATGCACTTCTGTTTTTGCTCTAAAGATGGCTGCCCTTTACTTTCTGAAAGGATTATTAAACTGTGAGGCATTCATGTTTTTCAGTTTGGTCCTATCTATTTCTTACTTGCCACTTTCTTTGCCCTACAGATTTCTCTGACACGCTCTACATTTGAAATTATTTTCTCTCGGTAACCACTCTTCATCTGCCTGCTGCTGGAAATTTGAATTCAGCAGAAACATTTGTTTGAGAATATGCTCCTGAACAAAAACATAGTGGTGAAAGATTACTAAATATTAAGCAGCAGAATATCCTATTTTTCTTAGATGCAGAGTGCAGGCGTAGTCCAGCTATCATTCATGTATTTGAAGTAAAACATAGATTTATACATAGAAAAACTCCCCTTCAATCTAAGCTGTATCTTGAAGGAAAGGAAGAACAGGAGAGAGGAAGAGACAAGAAATCTGTGTCCTAATGTATCTGCTTTCAATGTCTCTTTGGATATTACATAGCATTGTGGCTATGGACTTTATAAAATGGACCTACACAACTTGTGTTGATCAAACATCTCTGGTTAACAGCATGACCTATAACATCAGATCTCCAATGCTTGCTGTCTTTAAGTCTCTATTTTTGGTTTTTGGATTTGTTTTCTTTTAGACAACAAAGAAAGGAACATTATGGTTTATCCTGCAATGATAATAGTGTACCCACACTATCCCTTTAGGATTATTTTAAACTTGACCTTTTGCAAAGTTTGAAGGATTCCAAACTACAGTTACTGAAAATGAAATCTTATTGTAGGTTACTTATTTGTTTCTGCCACAGATGGTTTCATTTCATTTTCTTCTACAGTCTCGGGACTATCAAGATCTTTGAAGAGAATAATAAAATATAATAATATGAAGTCACTGTGATTGGTGGTGGTGGGGATTTGCTGAAAACAAAGCTGGGATGTGTTTATTTCTCTTATTTTGGAAGGATATAGATAGGACCATGACATGGTTTTGTTGCTAGTTTGCACTAGGATTTTGGAGTTTCCACCGATAGTGTAGGCTTTGTTTGAAAAGAACAGTTTTTGGTATTCATATGAATGCATGAAAAAATTGCAAATAACAATTGGGTAGGGAATTCATGCTGGTCCCGCCTCAGGGATTCTTTCCAAAGCTTCCATGCATACAGCCAGGAGGTCTGTATTAGTATTTGGCTGGAAGCAAGTTCAGCTCTCCGGATGATGCCGGGCTCTGCTTGATCAGCCATTTTTGCCAACCATGCTGAAATTTGGTAACAGTCAGTAAACCCACACACAATAGCTTGGCTTCAAAACAAACTTGTTTGATTATCTGATCCTGTTACATTTCACGGTAAGGTACAGACAAACTGCACTGTGTATTCATGTGTACCAATATAGGTATGTAGTTGGAGCCAGTAAATTATATTTTCCCAACCTGGTGCTCCCTTGATATGTTGGAACAATAAGTTCAAGAAGCATGATGTAGTTTGGCTTTGGCAACTATAGACCAAATATATCAGAAAGTGGGTCAAATTGGGGAAGAGCTCTTATTTGTATATTAAGGAAGGTTCCCCCCCTCCCCAGGAAAGAAGCCAAAATTTGCAAATTGAGACTATTGTAACCAGTGGTGAAATCCAAATTTTTTTACTATCGGTTCTGTGGGCATGGCTTGGTGAGCATGGTGTGGCTTGGTGGGTGTGGCAGGGGAAGGATACTGCAAAGTCTCCATTCCCACCCCACTCCAGGGGAAGGATACTGCAAAATCTCCATTCCCACCGACTCCAGGGGAAGGATACTGCAAAATCCCCATTCCCACCCACTCCTGAGGGAAGGATATTGCAAAATTTCCATTCCCATCCCACTCTGGGACCAGCCAGAGGCTGTGTTTGCCGGTTCTCCGAACTACTCAAAATTTCCGCTACCGGTTCTCCAGAACCTGTCAGAACCTGCTGGATTTCACCCCTGATTGTAACCCTAAATTTGCATTTAATCTCTACTAAATTGCAAATGGTAGATGTCATCTGGTAATCAGATATAGTTCTGATTCTTTTTAAATGCCCTGTTGATTCCCTCCCCCAAATAAACTTTCAATATAGCATCTGCTGAACCTGAAAACATCCTTGGTGCTCATCAGGTTCAATTACAATCTGGGTTTTTTTGTTTTTGTTTTTTTTTAGTTTGCTAGCCTGCTGCACAATAAAACCCCAGCCTGTAGCATCATTTTTATTTGCAGCAGTACCTTTTGCTCTGATAAAGTCTGACTGGGATCGTAAAGGACATGCTAGGGGATTATTTTTTCTTGTGATAAATGGGACTTCTGCACCTGGCAGTGGCCCCTGCAGGAGTCATTTCATGGTGAGATGGGCAGGCAACCAAATTTAATAAATAAATAAAAAAAATTGTGAATAGGCAAACCCATAAATGAACGGCCATGGCATTCATTTTGTGAGGGTCCCCACTGCACCCTGTCAAAATTCCAAAGGAGCCTCTAGTCACCTCCCAAAGTTATCCATCCTTTTTTCTTCAAATGATGTTGTCTAGTTCTATCAGTGTTTAAAGGAATCATTTTGTTTGGCCTCTAGTATCCTTTTGCAACAAATGAAGCAAAGCTGTTAAAAGTTTCAGTGCCCATGTGTATGGTATTTAAAACACTGCCATCAGTGACTGAATTATTGGAGCTAATGTATAATTAATTTTTAAATTAATAAATAATAAAATGAACAACTTGCTGGCTTTAGGGAAAATGTGACAGAACAATTAAGGAGTGACAAAAAGGCAATGAATTATTCATCCATTAACATAGAAAAAGAGACTTTGGCCTTCATATTCAGAAAACAATACAGTTCCTCAGTTTAGAATGAAAGGCCCGTAATAATCAAGTTTATACTGAAAAATATTATCATAGCATACAGAGCAAGAGAGCCAATAATCCTAAATAGTTTGTAGAATTTGATGTGTAGGAGGAAATGAGGCTTTTACATGTTTTTGTTTTTTTAAATTAAGCTAGATCCCCAGCAGCAATTTTTGTTCCTTGATACTAGCAGAACTATAGAAAGAAAAGAATAAAATGGGTTGAAACAATATGGGTTTTTTTTGCTATTTTGCTAGAGTTCTTTGAACAGGAAAGTTGCATTGATTCAGTACCTTAGTCTCCACTGTGAAAATCCTGGGGGCATGGAAGTCAGTAAGAAGTTGCCTTATAAATAGTTCAAAAGTGAAATAATAAACATTTTGGATAGCTTCAGCTTTTTACCTAAGAATTTGCGAAGTCACAAGTTCACCGAATACAAGGAGAATTATCCTTGCAAACTGGAGACAAATATGAAAAAAGCAAGAGTATGAGGGTAAACAGAGGTCTCTGTCTCTCTCTCTATCCCAGAATATGTAGCTTTTTCTCCAGAACCCAGAAGCATATTTCATTTTGTTGTTGTTTACCGAAAGGCTCATCCCTGAAAGTTGATGGAGTTATTAAAAAACAAAAACTAATTTGGATTCCATTCCAATGTAATTGAATTTAAATCAAATTAATTAAATATCATTCATACGATTACTCCCTACGTACTTAATATTCTTCCCCTTTCATTACATCAAAATGCAATTTGGTGGCAACTCCTAGGAGGCTAAAGACATAACCAGGGCCGTAAATGGTTGCCCTGCTCATACCACTTCAAATCTTCCTGACCTCTCCAGAACAAGATGAATTGGGCTAATGAATAGTTGGAACATCACTATTAGCAGAAAACAGCCTTGTTAATAGAACTGCGTTCATACCTTCTCATCTCTTGATAGAGAATCATAATTTCCCCACATATTTTTTTTAAAAGAAAATTGTCTGTTTAAATAAATAGTTTTTATGGAACTCCGATTGCTATTCTTGGTTATAGTAATGATGAAAATCAAATTGTGCCCTTCTTATCCTCTATGCTGACTTTTCTGATAATGTAGAAATACACTCAGAGCTTCTTGAAAATAGAACCCATAATTTTCCCCCTAGTGACAAATGCATTTCAGTTGCCATCATTCACTCTGTTACCTGGAAGATATTTATAGTCTCTGAGAATGCTTGCTGTAAAATCTTTGTTTATCAAACATATATAAAATTAACGCTGTAGCTTTTGAGTCATCATTCTAAACTGTTATCTTCCAGTCCTTAAGTTAATGGACAGGGAAATAACACAATGATCACAGACTTTCCCCGCACAATGTGTAAAAAGAAAAGTTACTAAAATTGTTTATACTTACATTATGAAGGAGAAGTTATTTCTTTAGGTATCTTTTTTTCCTTTCTTTTCTGCCTTTTCTACTTTTTTATTGGTTCTTGTCTTTTTAATCATAGTGCACAATAGATTTATTATAAAAATAATGTTTAGAAATGTATTAAAAGGGCTATAATGTAATGTTGTAGTATTTATAAGTTGTAGTATTACTATTGTTGATTAATTATGAAGAAATACTTTTGCATGTTCGTGTTGTTCACGGACAAATATAATCTATTCCTTGATCTTAATCTCCTCAAATAAAGCCCTGATAGTTGATTTTGTCTCGTTTTTTTCCTTTGCTCCTTATCACAAAATTCTTCACAACTTAAATGGTCTCTTTTGTAAATCCAGTATAACAGAATTATCCAGATCACTATTTTTTGGGTTTCATCAAGCACCAGCCAGTTTCATTTGTACATCTAGTGTAGCATCTTTTTCCATATCATTCGCATAGTGTTATATTTAGATCCACTTTCAAATCAAATCAGTCCTATCCAGTAAAGCATATCCCTTTTCCATATCATCCTCCAAACATAATCTGTCTATAATTTTAACATTTTAAAATTAAGATCTTGGATGATTATTCACAAATATCCTTCAGTTTTGCTCCATTTTGTATTTTTAAGTTTAAATGATCTTCTCATTTAATTGTAATCTTTATTTTTTATTTTTTGTTTCCTCTGGTTTCTAATCTTCAAAATCCTGTATTAGCAATCTTGTTTCAAATCTATCTGGACACTTAGTCTACAGCAGTGGGGCTATTCAGCTGGTTTTATCCGGTTTGGGTGAACTGATAGCTGCGCCTGCGGGAGGCTCCGCCCACCTGCCCGGACGTCAACACGTCCCATTTTTGATGTTCCGCGCATGCACGCGCACTCCCATTTGTGAACCAATAGCGAAGGTAAGTTAATACCATCCCTGGTCTACAGCCCTTCAGATATTAAAGATAGTCTCTTAAAGATGGTCTCTTTTCCATCTCCCATGCAATTTTTTTTCTTTGAAGCTTGGTTGTCTCCTCTGGACACATTTCAATTTATTAATATTCTTTTAAAAATGCTGTGCTGAGACTTTTCTCTTATTTCAAACTATCTGGAATCTTTAACAAACCTGAACACTGGGCTCCATCTAACAAAATGAAATTCAATGGTGAGAAAAGTTAAGATTGCACATTTAGTCAATAAAAACCAAATGCACAAGTATAGGTGGTACCTGACTCAATAGTAGTAACTGTGAGAAGGATCTTGGAATCCAGGTGGACAACCACTTAAATATGAACCAGAAATCCTAGGTTGCTCTAACAGAGGGATAGAACCAAGATTATATGAAGTGTTAGTATCACTTTATAATGCCTTGGTAAGTTAACACATGGAATACTGCATTCGGTTTTGGTCACCAAGAGATAAAAAACGTTATTGAGACTCTAGAAAGAACGCAGAGAAGAGCAACAAAGATGATTAGGGGGCTGGAGGCTGAAACATAAGAGCCTTGGTAGTACAGTGGTTTAAAGCACCCTGTTATTAATACCAGCTGCCTGCAATTACTGCAGGTTCGAATCTCACCAGGCTCAAGGTTGACTCAGCCTTCCATCCTTTCTAAGGTGGGTAAATTGAGTTGTAGGGGCAATAAGGTGACTTTGATAAATATACAAAAGGATGAAGGCTATTGCTTAGCACATTGTAAGCCGCCCTGAGTCTCCAGAAAAGGGCGGCATATAAATCAAATTAAAAAAAAAAACATACGAAGAACAGTTGCAGGAATTTGGTTATGTCCACCTTTATGAAAAGAAAGAATGAGGTGACTTGATAGCAGTCTTCCAATATCTAAGGGGCAGAAAACAGAATAAGAAGCAAAGGATGGAAACTAATCAAGGAATGTTGTGATCCTGACTCCCGAGCCTGTCCTAACAGAGGAGGAAGACTCAGAAGGTGATGGGGAGGAACTGACAAGGCCACCCTCTCCAGGACCCTCCTTTCTGGCAATGCCTCAGGTTAATCCGAAGGCAAGGAGGAACAGCCTGGGATGTGCCAGGAGGAAGGCATATTGGAGCACCAATTGATAGGGAGTGAGGATGATAAATCCTGGCTTGATCCCAGGCAGCATTGGAGGGAGAAGCGTGTGTAGCTACAGAAGCGGCGTGGGAGAGCCAGAGATTGAGCTAAGTCACTGAGCCACGCCCCACCTGGAATAAAAGTGGGTAGGATTGCTCTTCAGGCTTTGTGACAGACAAAGTTAAACCCTGAAAGTCACATCGTGATCTCTGAAATTTGGCTTGGATATATTTTGGACTGAACATTGACTAAACTCTTGTCTCATGGATAATTTGTTGCTCCTGGAATGGACTGAAGATAAGTCCTCTTCTGCTTTATGGGAGTGAAAACGGTCTTGGCAGGAATTCGGCAGTTTGCTGCCAAAAACTTGATCTGCTAGGAATTCTAATCTGTTTACCTAGTAAAATATTGGCAGGAGTGCTTGGTATTACGTTTGCCTGTGTGAGGAAGGGGGACAGAATAAGGAAAGAAGCAACCTAGAACTAGGAGAAATTTCCTGATAGAACAATTTATCAGTGGACAATCTTGTCTTCAGAAGTTGTGGGTTCACTGGATTTTTTAAAGAAAAGATTGGAAAACCATTTGTCTGACATGGTATAGTGTTTGCTGCTTGAGCAGGGGTTTGGCTAGAATACCTCCAAGGTCTCTTCCAACTCTGTTATTCTGTAAAGTTTAAAGCAAAGATGCACAGCACTAAAATATGTGCGCCTAGGGCATATAATCTATGTTAGACATTCTGCACAAAATAATTAAAACAATATTATTGTACTCTTACATTGATGTGTTTGCAAATATTTATGTTGATCTTTTTCTTATTGAGATTACCACCATTATTCTCACTTATGGATGGCTTGCTTTTTAGGAATTTTTGCATAGCATAAGAAAGCAGAGCGTCCAAGTAACAGCTACATTTAGCTATAGTCTTAGTAATATAGGTAATAAAGGCAGAGCACCTGCCTACTTGTTCATTTTATGGAGCAAGCCCACTCTAGCAAGGGCTTTTATAGATTTTATAGATCCATTAATGTATATTAATCAGAATTAAGGCTAAGACAGTCTCAAGACAGTCTCAATTTAAAAAGTTTAATCGAATTCCATATTTTTCCGAAAATAAGACCCGGTCTTATTTGTGCCTTGCAGCATCTTGCCGCAAGTGGCAGCACCGGCGTGATGATCCAAGCAGTATTCTGCAGCAAGCAGTGACACCGGTGCACTTGCGGTGTTCTGTTGTGAGGTGCAGCACTCATGTGATAAACCGCATGGCATTCAGCCATGAGTCCCTGCAAGTGGCTGCCGAAGAAGTCAGGCAGTGGTGGAACAAGTGTTGGGGCATGGGAGGCCTGGATGAGACGGTCCTAAGGTAAGTGGGTGCAGGGTGCTTGCGGAAGCTCCACTCCCCCACCCCCATCCTAGCTTGATTTTTATGCCTGTGCCTAGTACAATTGATGGTGGGCGGGGTTTAATAAAGGCTTATTTTTGGGGTAGAGTTTATATTAGGCACAGGCATGAAAATTGGGCTAGGGCTTGTTTTCAGGGTAGGTTGTATTTTCAGGGAAACATGGTAAGTAGCATACTGAGGATGATGTGTTGGTGGGGCAGTCTGGTGATGACAAGAAGGCCATCCAAAAAGGTGGCAGCTGATGGAGATAGTTCTCTGCTGTTGGTATACCAATCACTGTTTGGCAGTTGGTGATGTGACAGAGCAGCAACCAAGGAGGGGGATATTAAAACAAATGATTCCCTGCAAGTGTCAGATATGCTAGGTGTCAGGATTCCAAGTAATAGATCCATAGCAAGCAAAACTCCAAGGCAGGTAGATTCTTCAAAGGATAGCTTTATTGGAAATATCATATTGGCACATATCTGGTGAAAACTGACTCTAAAGGTTCCCATGGTTTTCACCTAATTAAAAGAGAATGTTTTCCCACAACCCCAAACAATCAGTTACATGGTCCCATCAAGATGCAGTCTGGTCATTTGGTGACCAACCTCCTTCTTCTACGGTCCAGGTGTGAGAATGTCCTTGGTTCTCAAGAGAAAGTATTTTATTTTGGCTACACAAACCCCTCTATTTTTAATTCCCCCTCCCTTTCCCTCGGCTCCAGAGTGGCAACACTGAAGCTCCAATATAGCTCCGGTCAGGTCAGCTTTAGGGTTGACACGGTGCACCACTGATCAAATGCAACATATAGCATCTTGGAGAGGGAGACCTTTGTTAGGACTACTCAAATGAAGCAGCTTGGCTGTTGTAATCTACAGTTGATAGATAATCAGAACTATAAAATAAAAGCAGCACAGAGATTATGGCTAGCAACAGCAGCATCAGGACTGTGACCCACTGTATTTTTCGAAGATGCTCCCTTTTCCCCCAAAAAAGAGGGTGAAAATCTGGGTGCGTCTTATACTTTGAATGTAGCCCCACCCAGCTACTCAAACGGAGGTTTCAGAGGCTGAAAAAAGCATCAGAAATGAAGCTTCAGGAAAAAACAAATAGAGTTTTTTTTCTGAAGATCTGTTTCGGAGGCTTTCAGAGGCAGGAAAAAGTCTTTTCTGAAACAGAGTTTCAGAAGTTTCAGAGGCAGAAAAAAAAGCAAAAAAAAAAAAAAAAGCAAGGCACAGAACTCACAACCAAGGAACCTGTTGCTAAAATTCACCTCTGGGAACAGCTGATTGGGGGTATTCCGGGAAGCCGATCCACCTGCCAATCAGCTTTTTTCTTATTTTCTTTCCCATAAACTAAGGTGCTTCTTATACTCTGGTGTGTCTTATACTCCAAAAAATACGGTAATTGCTACAAAGTTAAACATAGTGTTCTCCAGTTAAACTCTCCAAATGAAGGTTGGTTTTCTAAATTTAGGGATACTCCCATAAGAAGAGAGAGATGAGAAATCCTGAAGTTGCCCACTATTGTTAACATCTTTTCCTGCCTCCTGAAATTGGAGGCACAACTCTGCGGTTTCAGATCAAACATCAATCTGCAGTATTTAATTAAGGGAGGCAAATTCCATCAAGGCATCTGCCTTGCCTACAAATGATGGGAGAATATTGATGAAAAGTGAAATCTAGAAATACTTGTGCCCTCGTTGTATTTGCATCCTAATTAAACTAAATAAAATCAGATTTTGCAACCCCAAGAAATGAACTAATCTGCCAATTTTGCTTTCTCCAACATTTGCTTTTTCTTTTTCAATCTCAAATTCTTATCACATTCATAAAGGAGAATATGGATCTTGGTAAACTGGTGCGAAAACTCTAGCCAAAATCAACAGGTACAGCTGCTCCCATTTAATAACTACTTCCCTATTGAGTTAATAAAAATAGAAAATGAACTTCACTCAGCACTACAAATTTAAAGCAAATGCACAAGGGCTTCAAAGTCAGCCTTTTACGTACAGAAAGACCTTTTTTCTGAATGGTTGACTCTGCCAAAAGGATGACAAAACATGCACTGCTTCGAAATCCCTTTAATCTTCTTTTTCTCAAATGCACACGGAAGTCAGGAAAAAAGGAGGGGACTGATATAGTGAATAGCAGGTAGGTGTTCTACTATTGTGAGATCTTAAGCACTTTATTTGAATCTGGTTCAAATGTACATTGCTTACTGGATAAAGCTGCTGAACATTACAGGGAAGGAGGGAGGGAGGGAGGGAGGGAGAGGGAGAGGGAGAGGGAGAGGGAGAGGGAGAGAGAATAAGATAACATGCATTATCAATAGATACTCAGAGTTATTGATATGAAAATGTGAAGTACAGATAATAGTTTCTTCTATTTCAGTGTTATTGCATACTTGCATCATCCACAATTTCTTTTGTCACTGACTTTTTATATTTACCAGGCTGGACAACCTTTTAAAGTACCCCAGACATCAAAAGATCATTTGATCTTTCTGCAATCACACCTAATTTCAAATTTCTGCAATCACACCTAAAAACTAGTGAGAACTCATTTTGGAATGTCAGAATCCTATAAAACATCACCAACTTTTTAAAAATTGAAGCTTATTTTTTAATGGCCTATGAACATCAGGTTGCCAGCCCTGATTTAACTTATGAAAATACCTGTTTTTGTCTCAATCTTTCAGCCTAACAATTTTATATAAGAAAGTAAGAGTAGCTTGTAGCTTATGTATTTTCGCATTAGTCTGTAAAATTTGATCATTTTTATCACATGCTGACTGAAATGTTTTTGGTGAGATGTCTTTTCCAATCTCATTACTGCTTTTCTACAGTACCTGCAATATAATTTATTTTTAAAATGCATCAAAAACATGTCCATTAAGTACTGTGTAATTTAGTACTAGATAATGGATATAGAATTTAAAGGTTTTTCTCCTTTGCTTTTGAGGAGCTAGGCAAGTGATGCTACCATCAGAAGGAATGAATTGACAAATGAAGTGAGAATGAGTAGGATAGAACAGATGAAATGTGTAGTAATGTGTAATTCCCCTATAATTTTAATCAATCCTTTAAAAAAGGGGGCTTTTAGTAAGTCATTAAAATGCCTGTTTTGTGGCCATTTATATTGTTATTGTTTACATCAGTTCACAATAATTGCTTTTGGAGTGCTCCCTGATATGGTATGAGTGCACATATTTGTATACACGCACAAATAGAAACAACAATTAATATGCATGTCAAGCCTGTGGACTATTTAAAAACAGGAAGGAAATAAATATGTTACATTTTGTTATACTGAGGCATCCTATAAGCTTTTTCTCCATGCATGTCTGTCTCAGTGTCTGTAGAGAGCTGCTGAAATGGAGAGCTGCAGGACCCATAAACCTAATAAACAGATTAAGTCAGCACAGCAGATAAATTAAGGTCTCCAATACTTTCACCTCTGACTTATGTTTGGTGATGTGTTTCAGGCAATCTGATTCCTGCCAGGTTAAGTTCATCTTTGTATCTGTATGTGGAACTAGATGAAGACTTTGAATTGAAGAAAGCAGAGCCGTTCAGTACAGGTAGTCCTTGATTTACAACCATTCCTTTAGAGGTCTTCGAAGTTACAACGGTGTTGAAAATGGTGACATGTAACCAGTCCTCACACTTATGATCGTCATAGTATCCCCATGGTCATGTGATCAAAATCTGGGCATTTGACAACAGCTTGTGTTTACCACTCTTGCAGCATTCAGAGATCACATGTGTGACCTTCCCAGCCAGCTTCAGAGATGCAGAGATTGGAGGAGGGAGTGGGGGGAATCTGGGTATACTTAATGACCATGTGATTCACTTAACAATTGCAGTGCTTCACTTAATAACTCTGGCAAAAATATCATAAAATTGAGCATGACTCATTTAACAACCGCCTAATTTAGCAATGGAAATTCTGGTCCCAATGGTGATTGCAAGTCAAACACTGCCTGTAATGCTGAGGGAAGGAGCAGTGTGGGGAACAGACTTCCAGGGAATAATCTATAACATAGAAAAGGGGTTAGACAGACACAGGTCAATCTACACTATCCACAATACCATAACCAAGCATCCTGCTTACTCTCTGCAAAGGAAAAGAGGCAGAGGTTTTCCCCAATCGCCTTCTATTTGACAGAAGTGAACATTGGGCTTTGAAGAAACCCATCTGGGCTCTTGAAATACCAAGAGTATTTATGCTTCTGAACTTGGGTGCTGGAGAAGACTCCTGAAAATATCATGGAAAGCCAAGAAAGAAAGAAATCTTTAATGATCAAATAAATCCAGAGTTCTCACTCAAGTCATAAATGACCAGGTTCAAATTATCCTACTTGAGCTATATTATGCAAAGATCTCTCTCTCTCTCTCTCTCTCTCTCTCTCTCTATATATATATATATATATATATATATATATATATGTGTGTGTGTGTGTGTGTGTGTGTGTGTGTGTGTGTGTGTATGTGTATATGTATATGTATATGTATATGTATATGTATGTATGTATTGTCAAGGTTCTGATTAACAAACCCAAGCAAATCAGAAATTGAATCTTCCTCAAGAACTTCTTTATTGGGTACATCATATCGGCATGATCAATTGTAAAACCAACTCTAAATATTTACTGTGGTTTCAGTATAATTAAAATAGTAAATGATCCCCTCCCCAAGTGTCACCAGTCACATTGTCCAATTAGGTTAATTGGCGGGCTCCTTAGGCACTCCCCTCCTTCTTCATCTGACACCTATGGAGAAGACCTTGGTTCCCACGAGATAGATTGGTGTTGTGTCTGGCAATGCATTCCAGCCTCTCTCGCTCTGCCCCCACATACTGTGTGGCAACTGAGAAACAAAAAGATGGCTTCTGCCAGGTTAGGTTTGAAGTTGACATATATATTGCTTACAATGCTGACTGCAGTCCAAAAGTTATACATATCTATATATACATGCAGAAAAATACTTTGAACAGACGTTTCTTACAGAACATTTCCTCTCAACCTGGAAATCCATTTGCTATATTGAAAGGGAAAAGGAGCATCATGTGCATGTTCATACTGATAACATGATGTACACACAAGTGCAGTGTAAAATCATTTCCTTAATTCCCTTAGATCTCTGTCTTAAACCAACATCCTTTACATCAGGGGTGTCAAACTCAAGGCCCGGAGGCTGGATTTGGCCCATGGGGTGCTTAGATCTGGTCTACGGGCCACCCTTGAAACAGCGAAGGACCAGCCCACAGTGCATCTGCCGGCCCTCCCGAGCTCTTTTTTTGCTGGCAGAGGGTTGCAGGAGCTGAAAATATAGCTCGGGAGCCCGTTTTCACTGGCAGAGCGCTCGGGCCACCACAGGTGCCCCCGACATGAGTGACGTTGAGCTGACCATGCCCACCCTGACCACACCCACCTGGCCCCCCAAGGTGAAACACAACTCTGATGCAGCCCTCAATGAAATCGAGTTTGACTCCCTTGCTTTACATGATACAGTGTACCTTAGCAAATGAAATATTTCTATATATACATATACATATATTAATGTATAGTGAATGTATAGAAAAGATAATAAATGGAAAAATGTATATTTTAGATTTTTAGAGTGTAGTAGATATGTAAATATTGTATATATTATATAAATAGGTAACTATGAAATAAGAATGTATATGTATAAAATAATAGGCCTGTGGATAAGTTGAAATTAAGAAAAAAAATCCAATAACGGAAAGCTGTAATAGTGTAATTGTGATTTTAAAGTTTAAAAAAGTTGAATAAAAATTATTTTTTTAAAAAAAGAAAAAGAAATATTTCTATATCAGTAACAACAGGCTAACATTCCTAAAGTCTATTACTTTAACACAACATTGTTAAAGATACCAAATATTTCCTTGCTTTATTTAATTATTGAGTCGTTTCTGAATTTAAGAAGTCTGTTTTAAGCATAATACATTTTCTGGTGAAAAGAATATATATTTGCCAGAGACAGCACAGTTCCCATTTCTCCCTACCATTAAATATAACTTTACAATACAGTTCATCATTAATTCTAATGGGGAGTTTAAATAGTTATATGTTATTACAGTGATTGACATGACAATATTAAACTATAAAGAAACATATTCTTAACTGGGAAACATTTGAAAAATCAACATCAACTTTCATCTCATAATTAATCTTTAACTGCTAACTGCAGAAATATGGTGTAATAGATAATTTTAGAATATAGTTATATCTGATTGTTTCCCCTCATAGTAATGTAAGATTCCACCCTTTCTTTTGCCGATTCCAATCAAATTCTCTCTAACCGCATTATTATTTTTAGATAAGCTAAATGATTCTCTGCTTTAATCTTGAAAGTATCAAATCATTTTAATTGAGCCTGGAATTAAAATTAATATTAGAAATCCAAAGTAAAGGTTGATTGTAGTTCACATGTAACATCAACTGAAATTTTGTGATTTTGTAGTCATTCCTGTTGGGTAAAACTCTACTGAAGAGAACTATAGCTGAGTGGATATGTTGGATTGGAAGGCTGATCTCTTTCTCATAAAATATTAGAAACAATAATTTGGAACAATTTCCCATTTGTCATATTGATACTTAGTACCAGTAGTGGGATTCAGATAATTTAACAACCGGTTTCTGCCCTAATGATTTCTTCTAACAACCAGTTCACCAAACTGCTCAGAAAGTTAACAACCGGTTCTCCTGAAGTGGTGCGAACTGGCTGAATCCCACCACTGCTTAAATACATATAATTAAGTTGCATCAGAACTGGAACAATTTCCTATGTCACTCCAGCTACCCATGTTTCTTAAGATTACAAAGGCAGGATGGCTGTTAGATGTTACCAAGAAGATATAGTGATCATCTAGAGTTTTGAAGGCCAGATGTGATATGTCCAATGCCTTTATGTTTGGTGCTCTCTTACTGAAATAAATCTTATTCTGCCTTTAGTACTAACTATGGATAGTGCTAATTATGCTACCTCATTAATGCATAGCTTCCATAGACTGACAAAGGCCAATAGGTTGGGAAGTTTTCATTCTTGACCAAGTCAATTCCAATATGAATAATAAATCATACTTGGATGATTCAGCCATTTCATATAATTACACACTGGAAACAGGGCCCAAATTCAAGGGACATATTATATGGTATATGGTATATGGTCAAATGCTACAAACACCTGTAGTTGATTATGACTACATCTGAAGTTGTGTTGCTGATCCCTAGGTAGAATGATAAAGTTGAACGAGATATTGGAGTCTTTTAGTCCAAACCCCTGTCAAGTGTGGGAATCTTTAGACCATTTCAGACAAATGGATGTCCATTCTTTTCTTGAAAACATGGATGGAGAACCATGGCTTCAAATGGGAAGCTATTACACTGTTTAATAATGATCTCCATCAATAACTTCCTGCTTATTTGAAGTTTGGATTTCTCTCTTTAAGTCTTCCATCCTTGGCTTTTGTGTTGCCTGGTTAGAATGCAGTATTGCAGGCTAATTCCACCAGCTGCGAGCAGTTCGATTCTTATCACCTCAAGGTTGAGTCAGCCTTCTGAGGTGAGTAAAATTAAGACCCAGATTATTGAGGGTAATATGTTGACTCTGTAAACCGCTTAGAAAGGGCTCTAAAGCATTGTGAAGTGGTATATAAGTCTAAGGACTATTGCTATTGCTACTCTGGAAAATAAATCTACAATCTTTTCCATGTGATATTTCTTTATGTATTGGAAAACTGCTGCCATGTTTGTCCTTAGCCTTCTCTTTGTCAGACTAATCATGCTCTTCATAGGATTTAGGTGAGTTATTTAAAATCATCATTTAAAATACAACTAAACCACGGGGCAATGTTAGATGTAATATTGAGGATCAATAGATAATAATGATAATATACATATATATGTATATTACATGTACATGTATACTATCACACACACATACACAATACTATGAAACTGCCACAAAACATATTATTCTATCTATTCCTTGTTAACATCAGCCACTATTTTCCTACCACATATTAAAGAAGGATCTTTTTACAAGTGATGTCTGATATTTACCACCCATTTCTGTTTTAATGGATAGCCCCTGGATTTAATCAACATGCATAATAGCTTCTTCCCATGGTTGCTTTCCTAGAACATGGAGGTCTCGGTGATAAGACATTGCCTGTAATTTGTGCGTCAGTGCTTAATTTAGAATTTGCAGGATGGATATCAAAGAATGAGAACACCAAGGGAGACATCAGGATGGCCACAACAAACTTTGAAAGTTTATTAAGAAATTGTTTCCAGTAGCACTGGGGTTTTTGTTTAATCTTCAGGGTGAGCCCAAATTGCAAGGACAATCTCTGGTCTTGAGTCACACAGGAGTTACTTTCAATGGGCAAGTTATATATCTCTGCAACCTCTCTTTCCCTCTTAAACCCCAGAATTGCTTAGTTTAGGCATCAGAAAATAAGGGTTATGTATTAATGAGGATTGTCTAGCAGGCTCTGGGCAGCTGCTGTAACAAAAGAGGGAAATAATTATCAGATTGGGATTGGAGCAACCTTGCAAGAGTAAATAGGAAGAACTAACTTGCTGAGCAGCTTCTCTTCCAGGTGTTAATTGAAAATGCAAGTCAATCACAAGACAAAGGGCAAGATTTCAGAGACTGTTTCTGCCTCCTTCTCCATCTTTTCTTTAATAAGTTTCTTTTTTGCTTTTACACTACTTCTTTTTCCTGCTGATCAGTGGTGGGTTTCAACCAGTGTTACAATTGGTTCGCTTCACACAAGCGCATTGCATTTCACAACAGCTGAGGTGCGGCAATCAGCTGGGCTAAAAACAAACAAATATAGGTGGGTATAGCGCAGGGGTGGGTGGGAGGGCCCAGCTGACGATCGGAGCGAATCGGTTTGCTCTCAGCTCACCATCGCTGCTACCGGCTCACCCGAACCAGGGTGAACCGGTAGAAACCCACCACTGTGCTGCTGATGTTATGGGCACTTTAGCTAATAGTTAGCAAATCAGGACCACTTATTATTTTGTATGTCAGCTTTTTTTTTTAGAAGCCTAATATTTTTTGTTTCTGATGTTTAATTTCAGGCTTCAACAAATGGAACTTTTTTGTTTATCAAAGTACACCAGTGGTGGCCATCTAGGCTCAATCTGCATGTATTTCTGACTATGCGTGAGTCGCTAAAAATTCTTCCACTTTCAGAGTCCAAGAGCCCTTTTGTTTACTAATCATTGATTTCCATTTCCAATTTGTTCTGGAAGCTAATTAGAAAGGTAAGGTAGTGGAGTTGAATGTAATCTTGAGATAGGCTTTAGCCCGATGCCCATTTTTGTCACAAATATATCAAACATTTTAATCCTGTTTTGCCTTTCAACTCTCCTTTGCTCTCTTTCCATCTTTTCCCATTTTCCCACCTTCTGATTCTACCTCCTTTTAGAGATGAAATATGGATCAGAAGAATAATCCACTATAGCAAGCTTTATATCCTTGTTAAACTTTACTCATCACTGTAAATCATGTCGAGCTGTTACCTTTAAATGCCTTTGACTTTTGGTTTTAAAAATTAGAATTGGAGGTTCTTGAGAAAATGGTATACTCATATCAGTTCTTTGTTAAAGGTTCTTGTTTAGCAGGTAACTGACACCAGTAGGAATTAATTTGGTTTTACATATCTGCATATGTGAAGAAATGGAGGTAGTGACAGATTTTATTTTCCTGGGCTCCAAGATCACTGCAAATGGAGACTACAGCCAAGAAATTAAAAGTCACTTGCTCCTGGGGAGGAAAGCCATGACAAAGCTAGACAGCATACTAAAAAGCAAAGACATCACCCTGCCAACAAAAGTGTGTATAGTTAAGGCTATGGTTTTCCCAGTTGCAATGTATGGTTGTGAAAGTTGGACCATAAGGAAGGCTGAGTGCCAAAGAATTGAGGCCTTTGAATTATGGTGCTGGATAAGACTCCTGTGAGTCCCTTGGACTGCAAGGTGATCAAACCAGCCAATCCTAGAGGAGATCAACTCTGACTGCTCTTTAGAAGGCCAGATCTTGAAGATGAAACTCAAATATTTTGGCCACCTAATGAGAAAGAAGGACTCACTGGAGAAGAGCCTAATGCTGGGAACCATGGAGGTCAAAAGAAGAAGGGGACGACAGAAAATGAGATGGCTGGATGGAGTCACTGAAGTAGTCGGTGTGAGCTTAAATGGACTCTGGGGAATGGTAGAGGACAGAAAGGCCTGGAGGAACATTGTCCATGGGGTTGCGATGGGTCAGACATGACTTCGCAACTAACAACAACAACAACATATGTGAAGCAAGATAAAATAGAATTTTAATATATCCGTCCCTCCTTGGTCAGGAAACTCACAAACCTAGGATCCACACACTTCCTGAGTGACCAGTAGGATGAATTATGTTCTGTATAATAAATAGAACATTCAGTTTGACCCTTTGAACTGTAAATAAATGCACATCTCTGACTCAGTGGTGAGAAAGAACAGAAGAGAAGGGTAGAAAGAATAAAACAGCTTTCTATAAACACAGCTGATGAAGATAGGATTGTTACAAATGATACTTTTGTTCCTGCTGAGCCAATACCAACACCTGCAGTTAAAATAATTATTTAAACCACTTCCCTTTTGAAAAGAACAAGTAGTTAGTGACATTCTTGTCTTGTTATGGTAAATTAACATCTGCATTTAATATGATTCCTCTTGGTTGTAAACATTCTGAATTAGAGCTTGTTATCCCTTCTAGGAGGTAAGTTTTGATTATTTCACTAGCTTTCTACAAGATAATTGCACATTTTCTTAAAGGACAAGGTGGACAATGATCATATTTTACTGCTGCACCCATTATGAAATGTTTCAGTGCAAATTATCATTAATTAACTAGGATAGGTTTTGAATTAAAGGCAGCACAGTAAGGAAGCCGTAGATAGAAATGAAAGGGTCCTCATAAAAAAATGGAACAAGAAAATATAACAATGAGGAATGCAAATTTTTAGAAATAACATTAGCGCAGTTTATGACTTTGATTTATATATTTGACCTTATTATTTCAAGATTCTTTTTACTGAACACCTGATCCGCACACTAATACTGACCTGACTGATTTCAATATATTTCCTGGTGGGGCTAGATGTTTACATAACTTGGATTCCACTGCCCTTTAGAAGATTAACTTGGGCTTTCAAAACTAACACTCTGTATGCCAGGAATTATCATTTGATTTATGTAATTCCTGAATTCAGAAAGGATCTTCTTGTGGAGGTTTTCATCAGCCTGCAACTGTTTAGCACTGGGAATATTTGCATGCTGAGCCTGCATTGTTTTAAGTAACCCTGTCCAATTTGATCTTCAGTTTCCCAAATTTTCTTCTTTTGCAAAGATTTCTTTTATTGTTTCTACCTCATTCTCAAGGTGCTTAAAATACCTTTGAAATTTCTTTGATGGTGCACTTTAATGTATTGCTGCAGTTCAAGTTTGTGAGGATTCTTTTTAGTTCTGTGGCAGCTCTGTATCATATGTATTTTCTCATATAAAATCCCTAATATCTTCTCCTGAAATTTAACTGACATGAAGAAAGCTGAGAAAAAGGCAGGTTGGTGGAAAAGCTTAGTTGAGTACACTTTTGTAGTTTTCTAATAAAACAAGTTCCAATACAGCAAAGGCTACATGTTTCATTTTAATTCATGTGAGTTGGGCCCTAAGTTGGTGATCCAGTGAAATCACATCAGCCAAATGTGGGACTTTTGGAACATTTAGCATTGTTTGATCTTAGTAAACATAGCTTAGGGTTTCCCCCCCAAACAGTGAACAAAATGCTGTGCTACCAGTGGAACAGTTTGCCTTCAGAAATTGTGGTTGCTCCATCATTGGAGGTTTTAATGAAGAGATTGGATAAGTGTTTGTCTGAAGTGGCATAAGTCTCCTGCTTGAGGTTGGAGTAGAAGACCTCCAAGGTCCCTTCCAACACTTGTTATTCTGTTATTATTTTCAATTTCCTGAGATGATGTTCCAAAGAGATTCTCAGATGAACTCTGATGATTATTGATAGTGTATCTGAATTTGAAGTTTAGGTCTGATTTGGACATTTAGACAACATTGACTGAAATCCTATTTTCTCCCTCATTACCTTTAGTCTATTGTATAAAGAAGTGTTATTTCCATGCATCAGTACAGTAAACAAACACAATTTTTGGATGCACGTGATCACACATTTCCCTAAAAAGCTATATCCCAAGGCCGTCAAACTCATGGCCCGTGGGCTGGATGCATCATGCACTGGCCACGCCCATGTCGAGTTTAGTGAAGAGGGAAAAAGTCATGATGCCATCACGTGATGCCGCCGTGATGCCACGAGTTTGACACCCCTGCTATATCCCATACCCCTAAGCTTTAAAAAGATGACAGTTGAATTTGGTGCAAATTATTTTAAAATGTGTCACATAGTGTTGGTATGCAATGCTTCAGAGGAAAGAGAGGGACAGGTTGCCTTAACCCTTTGCAAATGGAGGAGTGTGGTAAACAGCTTTTGTTTCTGAAGTATCATTCTGATCTTAACACACAGACACATGCAGCCCTTACATTCTTTAAAAGAGTTTGTTCACACTCAGCGGGCTCTGAAGAAAAACTCAAAAGCTTTCAAACAGCCGTTTCACCTCTGAGCTGACATCCTTCCTGATTAAATTCTGCTTTATTGTGCCCCCAAACTTTTCAGGCTCTGATTGTTCAATCCATTCTTGCCACTGAACTAGCAGTCAGATGCTTTTGAGATTCCTCCTTTGTGCTCGTTCTAAAAAGGGTGCTTGTGAAGGGATGCAGTCAAAAGCCTTTACCACTGGAGATTGAGGGCATCACCTCTATTATCCTCCTTGCTCCTGCCAGAATACAGGGTTAGCGGCAGACTCCTCTTTACCTGCACCAAGCTCTCCCACAAAATACCACGGCAGGTCACTGCTGAGGTCTAAGGGAGGAATTCTTTCCACTTTTCATGTTTTATTTCCTTCTTTCTTGGTGAATTTTAATTCATGTTGTTGTTTTTTTCGAATGCAGGTGCAACCGAGCAATCCATAACAATAAAAAAGACCTAGCTCTTTTCAGTGTCAGCCGGAAAAGAGGTCAATACAGCATTTAAAGAAAATGAGTGCTGCTCACTGACTGGCATGCTTTAATTAGGCCAGTCCAGTGTTTGGACAGGGAATGAAATACAGCTCTTAAACCTGTAGGTGCGTATGTGTGTGCATGCATGTGTGTTTTCCTAACTGAAGTGCTGAGGTTGGCATTTGATTCTTGCTCATTGAAATGGGATTCAAGGAGACTAAAAAGAAGTTGCTCAAGGGGAAATTGTTAGAAGTTTGCACAGTTAGGATATATATGTCTTTGCCAGGTTAAAAAAAAAAGGATCCTTTGGCCAATTGTCAGCATAACATATGGCAAATTCTAAAAGAATATCTCCATAATGCTTTTACAAAGGGAACTAAATTCCATCTTCATTTCTCCTTTCCAAAGGACCGCTGAGCTCCTTAATTCGCCCATGATTCAGATTAAGTGTTAAGAGGTCTTTGGCTCTTAAATTCTGTCTTTGAAAGTGTTTCTGCATACGGCAGAGCCTCCTTTAATAGAAATGATCCCAAACTGTCTGGAATGGATGAAGTACAGAGTGCTTTTTAAAAGCCTGTTGTAAAATTAGTGGGCTCAAATACAATATTCTGAATATTAATTTAGGAGTTTAATGACATAGATTCTCATGACCTCCATAAGGGTGACCACTAAATAGACCTGGATAGGGTTGCGCTATTAACGGAGTTTGTGAACTAAATGTCTGTAGAAATGTTGACGGTAGAGAAACAGGTAGAAGATTATAGATGTACATAAAAATTTAAACCTGTTAAAGAAATTGGAAAGAGCCCAATTAGAAACAATGTGCATAATATAGGAATGAATTTCCTAATCTTTTTCTTTTTGTTATAGGTGCAGGTTATTTAAGCCTTATTTCACATGCTGCAGTATTGCCTCAAACTGCCCTTCTTGAATCTGCTTTTATTTTTCAAGAGAAGACATACATACAAACACACATACACACTCTCTCTCTCTCTCTCACGCACACACATACCTATAGTATAATGTTTCTTTGTGTCATATCAGATCATGGAATTTATAGGTTCCCAAATGTAATGTCTCCATTGTTGCCACAAGCATGCCTTTCTCTAACTAGCAAGCAACATAGCAAAGATCTGGAGGGATGGAGATTCCATAGCTCAGAATAGAGTTTTTAATTCTTTGTAATTCTGCAGGAAACATTTTGGGTAAAGAGAAGGAACATTCATGTGGATCAGGTTGTCCACTACATTCTCTGAATTCCCTGGATGCCTTTCCTCAGTACTTCTCGCTAGTTAAATACAGTGACATCATTTTCTAGCTGAGAATGAAAAAGCTGGTGCTATTATTCTACGGAAATCTGAAATTAAATGGAAACATCAGTATGTCAACAAGTAATTTTGCAAGAAACAGCTGAGCTGAAAAGAAGTAGATTCTAGATTCCGAGTGCTGATTAGGTGGCCAAGTCACTCTTTGAGATTACAGTTTCTATCTCCTGGGGGAAAAAAAAAAGCATGCCAGACTTCTACCTGGAATGGAACTGATAAATAGGCACACAAGAATTTCAGTTATATTGTAGAAAAGTTAATTTCAGCTTTTGTGTGCATCAAGTCAAAGTTATATTTATATTGCAATGCATGTTCACGTTCTTCTTTCACCTACTGATTAAAAAAAAAATCATGAAAGAATAAAAATGGTCCCTCCCACTCAAAAGTGGCTTCTTTTTCATCTTTTCTTTATTACTGAAACAAACAGATTTGATATTAGGATATTAGCTTCTGATTATCAGAAATAGTTCCTGCTATTTCTCATGCTGGAGAGGAAGAGAGCAGATTGCTCTCATCCATGAAACAGAGAAGGAAAAATCAAAAGAAGCTCAATTTCCAAGTTTGCTTTGGGGAAAAAAAATCCTGACTCTTACAATCACTGAACCTGAATAAACAGATTGAAGAGTGCCCATCCCATCCTATTTCATTGGCTAAGACCACAAACAACATAGGCAGATATTTCCCTTTGCCCCCTAGAAAGAATTTATTTATTTATTTATTTATTTATTTATTTATTTATTTATTTATTTATTTATTTATTTAATTTATTTTTTTATTTATTTAATTTGTATACCGCCCTTCTCCAACAGGACTCAGGGCGGTGAACAGCCATGGTAAAACATAACATATAAAATTTAAAAGCAATTTAAAAAACATTAAATAATTTTGGCTATCCATTTAAAACAACCCGGATTAAAACCAATTGCAAATTAAAACCAAAGGGATGGGATCAAGCCAGCCCAGCTAGGTGAAAAAGATGTGTTTTCAGGGCCCGACGAAAAGTCCGGAGGTCTGGTATCATATCTCTGGGGGTAGGTCGTTCCAGAGGGCAGGTGCCGCCACAGAGAAGGCTCTCCCCCTGGGGGTCATCAGCTGACATTGTCTGGCCGACGGCACCCTGAGGAGTCCCTCTCTGTGGGAGCGTACTGGCCGGTGGGAGGCTATTGGTGGCAGAAGGTGGTCTTGTAAATACCCCAGCCCTAAGCCATGGAGCACTTTAAAGGTGGTCACCAACACCTTGAAGCGCACCCTGAAGACCACAGGAAGCCAGTGCAGCTCACAAATATTATGCCAAGGAGAAGACCATCCATCCATTAACAGTTTCCAGAATTTTGCTTCTTTTTTTTCCCCCTAAGCTAAAAAGAACCCTCACCTTGCCTACCTAATACTTTCAACTACAGCTCTGTGCCTTGCAGATCAACATATTCCCCGAGGGACCCCTTGCCCTAGTATATATAACCTTCCACTTCAAACTTGGTGTTTGCAGGATACAACAATTTTAATAGTCCTTTACGATTGCATTAGTCCATTATTTGAATGCTTCTTTCTACCTGCCTTTTGTTCTCCTCCGTGAAAGAAATTAGAAAGCTTCTTGAAAGCTAAACCGAATCGAGCACTTTTATGATTTATCTCTAATTACGAAATCATTGTACTTAGTTTGCATATTCTCAGAAGATGAATGTGAGATTCCGTACTTTGTTGTTTGTTTTATAGTCTGTGACATCTGTGTAGCAGCTAGTACAAAAAAAATAAGTGCTTTCCCCCTCCCTAATTGGCAAGTACAACATGGTTATTATGAAAGCTTTGGCAAAAACAAAGCAGTGGGGTAATGTATAATCCAAGATATCACATTCCCAATAGATTCATTTTTTTAATAGCGTCTTTTTAATATGATTATACATACAACTTCAGAATTGTTTAATTAGACTGATGACATGATCCTTAGATCAAGGGAAGGTTTAGAACATTAAGGTCATGTTTATTTACAAACTTCTCTCTGTTCATTATGATTTGGGACTAAACATTATGAAGGCCTTCATACATTTATAAATGTGCATTGTCTGAACGGAATAACAGAAGGAGCCTTCTTTCTCTTTCTCTCCTTAAGAGAGATGAAAGAAAAGATGAGAAGTATCACTATATTGTTCCTCTTTTTCTGTTAGTGAGCTCTTAATTAAAAAGGCAATAAAACAACTAATAATTGCATGCAGATGATTTGTCTCCTTACTTATTGTCCCTTGAGAAGTTTTACAGATCATTTCAGCTCAGCCCAACTTACTAGCAATTGTTCAAATGCATTATGGAAGAGATTAGAACCAGACCTTGAATACACTTAATTAAAGCAATGATTAGATTTTTCTGAGCTATCAGAGAAACAATTTTTGGTTCAACCAAGATGCCTCACAAATAGCCATGTCCAAAGTGGTAGCCCTGTTTTGGTTTGGGTTTTTTTGGTAGCAAAAGTTACAAAGGGTTTGTAGTGCCTTAAAGTTTAACAAATGCATGCAGTGGTGTCAAACTAGCAGCCTGTGGGCTGGATGCATCATGCCCAGGCCACGCCAGCTCCATGAAGGGAGAAAAAAAATCACAATACGTCACATGACAGCAACATGACGCAGCAAGTTTGACCCCTGTGTATTAAGGCATAAACTTTGGTAGTTTTGATTTACCTCATCTGATGTATAGAACATTACTCCAAATTGGCTTTGTGTGTGTGTGTGTGTATGTGTATACAGACATATGTACAAACATCATACTCAGATTCACTTCATAGACCCATTTTATCCATTAAGCATAAGGCATACATACAGTAACTTTATGCACATATAACTGTATGCAAGGTGCTGTTTATTACAGATTTCAAATTACACGTTTTCAGAACTTCATAGGTATAATTATCTACATAATAACTATCTTTTTTATTCCCATATTCACAAAGATTTCCTTATTTGCTCATACAACATTGGACCAAAGAAGAACTTCAAACGGTGTTGTCTCCACCCAAGTAACAATAATTTTTTTTGAACAAAATCAGGATGTAGACAGGCATTTTTTATGAAAGTGATATAAAATCTTTGTGTCATGCATATGTATGTGAATACAGTATATACATGTATATAAAATCCGAATTCTTCAGAAGGTAGGAATGATCATCATGTAATCTTAATGAAAAAAACTAATTGGGGAATGTTTAGTGTCCTGCAATTTATTTCTTCCATTTTTATAATCACAATATACAACCTTTTGATTTTGTTTCTCCCAACTTTTTTTTAAAAAAATGATCTTTAGGTATTAATGCTTTATTAGTCTCCTTCCAACTCCCTGGCATCTTTCTAGTCTATAAGATAAAATGAATAATGTTTCGTTAAGATTGTAATAATTCATTTTCAAAATGTTTATAATATGAGGCTGGCAAACTATTGCCAGGTAAATGGCTGAGCCATTTTTATCTTTTTTTATAGCTTGACAAACTTCCCATATTTTAATGGGTCCATTCATTAGTTGTTTCTATCTTTCTGTGATCTTTAGTAATTTTTTTTCTTTAAATATTCTTCAACTTTGCCAGGGAAATTTCTTCTTTATTATATAATTTAGTGTAGTATTATGATTTTTTTTGTATTTTTAGATTATCGATTGTTAAGGTATCTCCATCTTGTAATTATATATCTTAGATAATTCTATCTAAGAACTATCTAAGAATTAGCAGCTATGATTTCAGATTGTTGTATATAATAATAATAATAATAATAATAATAATAATAATAATAATAATAATAATAATAATGGCATTTATATGCCACCCAATTCCCATCATTTACAAAGATGAAGATAAAAAACAGTATTCTCTTTTTTTCTCCTCCTACACTTTCTCTACATCCTCAAGACTTTAATTTGTCTTTCTGTAGTTTAAATGGCATGTTCCATTACATTTTATACTTTTTGTTTAGTAACTTCTTCCAATTATCTTTTCCATTTGTTGTCAAACAATCATAATTCCCAGGAAAGCCTAATTTGCTTATTTAATTTCAAGCAAGGGCAAAGGTATTTTCACCAAAATATTTATCTTTCAGATTTATGCTTTCTTGGTCAACATCTCGATTAAGCTCTTTGCTGTTATTTTAGTCTTGTAAAAGTATTATTTTCTTCTTTGCTTTTTTTTTTGGGGGGGGGGGGGCGGGGATTGGTGGTAATCTGGAAGAAAGATTAGCTCACTGAGAAGTTTTCTTTGTGCCACTGTTTTCAAAGACCACTTTTCAATTGTAAATTGATGTACCCTGAAGTGATCAAAAAAGTGAAGGTTGGACAAAATGAGAGAGCTGTTTCTTCCTTGTTCCCCAGCTGTACTCACAAGAAGATTGTAAGCTTCCATCCTGCTGTTTCCTCACAAAAAAGAGCTGTCTGGGGCACAGGTGAGTGATCTCCTGTTTTTTTCTTTATCCAGAAAGATTTTTGCTGGCTAGAAATCACTACTGGTCATTATTCACTATTGCTGCACTGTCTCAACTACTGGATCCGGTCTGAAGAACATCACCCAAAGGTTGGGGTTTTTTTAAAGACAAATGCTATTTGGGCTTTGCTTATGCTTAGTGCCAGTCCCTTTGAGACAGAAATTATCTCTTATTCACTTACCTATAATTTCAGCAATTATTAGAAATAGATTATTGCTGTCCTGAATTGGTTTTGTTTTGATGCCATTTTAAATAAGATAAAGACAATAGTATATTCTTTCTGGAAGCAGAATAACTGATTATAGAGCTTCTGGAATTTCCACTAGTTTCATTCATGCCTTCAATATTACTATAAAAAATAGTGAAAGATTGCTTTTTTCATTTGAAGTTCAATATTCAGATGAATAATAAGAGAATGTCTCAGAATTAAAAAAAACAAAAACAAACCCAAGAGAAGGGCTTACAGACAAGTTGGAAGTCCTATAAGAAGAGTTAAGTTTTACATTGAAAGTGCTGACACAACAATAAAGAGAAATGAATGCTCAGGTTGTTTTGTTCTCATATTGATTGTTCAACTTACACTAATTGCTTCACTTGCTGTAGTCTAAGAGCCAGAGTTTCCCTGGAGGGGTAAATCAACATAACTCAATCATGTTGCTGAAACTCTGCTGATTTACTCTAGTTTAGGATATGTCCTTAAATTAAAAATGGAGAAATAAGTGGAAAGGTCCTGTATTCTGGCCCACAAAATCATTATTTATTTGGCACTACAATAAAAAGGCAACAGGTAAGTCATTGCATTGCATCAGACAAATCAATTATCCCTCTATGGTTTTCTACCTTATATACCCAGTATAATGTATGTCATTCTGGCAGATAGCCCCATTCTCCAGCTCTCCTCCTGACTGTCTTGTATACACGTATAATCATTCCATCATTTACCCTCAATGAACCCATTGGATATATAGATTACTGCTGCAAGGTTCAATCTAATAATATATATGGCTGTCAGACTTAAGTTACTATCTTGCTTAGAATCTATTGATCAACATTGCTTGGGCAGCCATCTCACACTTCCATGGATCTTAGAAGCAAATTGATGAGAAAAGTTTTACACAAACTTTCTTTTCTTTGGTTCTATCTTCCTCATATGTTGGGAGGAAAAAGATCCAGGAGGAATTATCATAGATATAGATTAAGAAGACACTTATTTAAATTGTGCAGCAGGGAGCAGGGAGCAATTCAAGCTGCTTAATTCCTTTTTTTTTTTTTTCATCTGTCTTTGTGCAAAATTAAAAAAAAACACAAACGTCCAACTTCTCAAAAGCAGCACAAAGGGAGATAGAATCGGAATGCAGGTCAAAAGAGGCAAGGAATTGGTAAGAGAACACCTAGCTGCTTTGAATGAGTACAAGTCTCCTAGACTGAATGGTTTACATATAAAGGTACTGAAGAAGTTGGGAGATATTATTTTAAAAGTACTGAATGAAATGTTTCAGACTTCCTGGAACATGAGGGAACTGCCAAAAGATAAGAAAAGAGCTGATGTAGTTCAAATCTTCAAAAAGGGGGAATGAGTGGATCCAGGAAACTACAAACCAATCATATTCTCCAATACATGGGAAAATTCTGGAAAAGATAATCAAGCAATGGATTTGACAGCACCTAGAAATGAATAAGGTGAATAATAGAAACCAGCATAGGTTTCTTAAGACTAGGTAAAGGTTCCCTGCACATGCGTACTAGTTATTTCCAGCTCTATGGGGTGGTGCTCATCTCTGTTCCTAAGCCGAAGAGCCAGCACTGTCTGAAGATGTCTCCGTGGTCATGTGGCCATCATGACTAAATGCCAAAGGCACACAGAGCGCTGTTACCTTCCCACCAAAGTGGTCCCTATTTTTCTACTTGCATTTTTTATGTACTTTCAAACTGCTAGGTTCGCAGAAGCTGGGACAAGTAACGGGAGCTCACTCCGTTAGGCAGCACTAAGGATTCGAACCACTGAACTGCTGACCTTCTGATCAACCAGCTCAGCATCTTAGCCACTGAGCCACTGCATCCCTTTTATTAAGGATAGGTCATGCCCAATAAATCTTATTGCCTTCTTTGATAAAGTGAACATATTAGCAGACCAAAGAAAACTGTGTATATTTAAGTATATTTATTTATTTATTTATTTATTTATTTATTTTATTTTATTTTATTTTATTTTATTTTATTTTTATTTATTTTTATATGCCGCCCTTCTCCAGAGACTCAGGGTGGCTTACAATGCATTAAGCAATAACCTCCATTCTTTTGTATATTTTATACAAAGTCAGCTTATTGCCCCCACAAACTGGGTCCTCATTTCACCTACCTTAGAAAGGATGGAAGGCTGAGTCGACCTTGAGCCTGGTGAGAATTGAACTCGCAGTAATTGCAGGCAGCTGGATGTTAAATGCTGCCTTAGTAGGAGGCATTAGCCTCCTATGCCACTCAGGCTCCTATATTGAAATTTCAATAAGGCATTTGATAAAGTAGACCACATCCTACTTCTTGGTAAGATAAAATAGTGTGGGATAGACAGTACCACTACCAAGTGGATCTGCATTTGGCTGAACAACTACATCCTTAATGAAACTACATATACATGGAGGAAAGTATGCAGTGAGGTTTGTTAAGATTTTATCTTGTGCTCCATGCTCTTCAACATCTTCATAAGTAATCTGGATGAGATTGAAGAAACACTCATAAAATCTGTGGATGACACAAAACTGGGGGGAATAGCTAACCCTTTGGAAGAGCCATTTAAAATTCAAAAGGATCTTGACAGATTTGAACATTAGACCTTATTCAACAAGATGCAGTTCAGTGGTAAGAATAGTAAGGTTCCTACACATAGGCAGGAAAAACCAGATGCACGTGTACAGAATAAGCAATACTTGACTCAACAATATGAGGGGGATCTATGTTCCTGATGAGCTGCTATTGAAGTATGAATCATCAGTGTGCTGCAACCGCTAACAAAGCCAACATAGTCTTAGGTTGCATCCACAGAGGGAAAGCATCAAGATCATGAGAAGTGATAGTACCACTCTGTACCACAGTAGTGAGGCCACATTTGGAATACTGTGTCCTATTCTGCTCATCACAATAAAAAAGATGCTCAGACTTTAACGTTAAAGAGTGCAGAGAAGATCAACAAAAGTGATAAGAGATCTGGAGGCTAAATTCTATGAAGAATAGATAAAGGAATTAAGTATGTTTAGTGTAATGAAGAAAAGACTGAGGGGAGACATGATAGTAATCTCTGCCACAGGGAAGGGGGTGTTTGTTTATTTTTTACATCGCCTGCATGTAGGAAAAGAAGCAATGGATAGAAGCTTGTCAGAGGGAGATCCAACCTGGAAATATGGAGGATTTTCCTGAGAGTGAGAACTATTAATCAGTGGAACACCTTGCCTCCAGGAATTGTGAGTATGGCATTTCTTTTGCTCCATTGTTTTAAAGAAAGTATTAGATTGAGAAAATTCTTGCCTTGGGCAAGGGATTGGATTAGAAGACCTCCAAAATAACTTCCTGTCCTATGACTCTATGAAATTTTATTCTTTTTTGCAGTATGGTATCATAAATAACAGATTATGATTATTGATCATATATTAGATTTTACAGTATTTTTCAAGATACTTCTTGAAAATTGTTGCTAAGTGAAGAAGTATCTAAAACAATATCCCTAGTCTATAGTCTGAAGGGATGGACTGAATGGTACTACCTTAGGTTTTTACTAGGACTTTGCAAAAAAGGAAAAAAAAAAATAATTCTGGAACCCATTTCATTGGCTTAGAAAAGTAGTCGTTTCAGTTCCAAATCTTGAAATCCTATGCTTTAGTTCAATTCTGAGGTACAACATTATCTTGCTTAATTTATGGAAGGGTTAGCATATCCATAAGCATAATTTAAAGATCAACAAATTATGATCACTTTATTTTCTGGCAGAATTAGGTAACAGTTGCAGACATAATTGCCTCTTTGAAGGATTTACAACTTTCAAATAAATAGGCACAGAGTTTTGTGCTACACTACTTTAAAACTGGAAGATAGTGTTTCTTATCAAGAGGATCCCTATCTATTTAATGATTTTGTAATTAATTTATATAGATACAATGTATGATATTGTAATATATGCTTTCCCTTTTAATTAGAAAATGAAGACCAAAGATTTTGGCTGCTTTTTAATTTGTTTGCTGAAATTGGTTTTATATTTCAGGGTTGGCCTGGGCTCCTTTCTCTCTCTGAAAATGTTGTTCTTTCAGGTAATGGACCCAGGACCTTCCCATTTGAATAAAAAGAGCTTAACAGGAATGGTAAAGATAGTACAGTGACTTCCTGACTGACAAGAAAATGAATTTCTTACGTGGGAAGAAAAAGGAGAAATCAATGAAGTCATCTCAATTGGGAAGCATTGTTCTGAAGAGCTCTTGACATCTTGAGGTGCCTGAAAAGTTGACTTCTTGTGAATGAAGGCAAATATACATGTCACACAATAATGTTGCAGGATCCAATCTGACTTGGTCACCAGGTCCAAAGATTTATGCTTTTCAGTTTTTGAGCTCATGTTGGAGCCCATCCTCAGGGAACTTCCCGCTCGCTCCGGAAATTGACTTCTTCATCACCTTTCCCAGTGGAATATGCTCCTTAAAATAATTGAAGTGCCTTGAAGTGATATTGCTAAAATGGGAGCTTCCTTTCCATCATTACAACAACAGTGAAAAGAGAGGTTTTTTGACTATACATATTACTGCATTGACTATGTATATTTATTCACTTTGAATTGATAATTGTATTCACTTACAACTGAGAATGTTGTAATTGTAATTGTAATTATAAATGCAGTGGCTCAGTGGCTAAGATGCTGAGCTTGTCGATTGAAAGGTCATCAGTTCAGCGGTTTGAATACCTAGTGATGTGTAATGGGGTGAGCTCCCGTTACTTGTCCCAGCTTCTGCCAAACTAGCAGTTCGAAAGCATGTAAGAAATGCAAGTAGAAAAATAGGGACCACCTTTGGTGGGAAGTAACAGCATTCTGTGAGCCTTTGGTGTTTAGTCATGCTAGCCATATGACCATGGAGACGTCTTCGGACAGTGCTGGCTCTTCAGCTTTGAAACACAGATGAGCACCGCCCCCTAGAGTTGGGAATGACTAGCACATATGTGCAAGGGGAACCTTTACCTCTACAACTGAAATCTTCAGAGTAGTCCTGAGTTTGACAAAAATTTAGTCAGCCCCATGCACTTTCACTTTGGTCACTACGGGTACAAACTCAATCTGAATGAAAACAATATTCAGAAGACACACCCATTCATTCTTCTTTATGTCCTTGTTCATTCATGACTTCATCAGTTCTGGCTGATCAATCATTTCTCTCAAAATAAAGAATTGCTTCCATATAGAGTTTTAACCAATCTTCTCTTTGTGATATTAGGTTGAAAACTGTTACTATTTTTTTTAAAACAAACTGTCTAAAACTGTGTAATTTTTAATTCAACTTCTTAGATGCATCTTCTGATTCTTGATTATTCCATTTATCTTGCATCACTTGGCTTTCCCTACAACTTGTTAGCATTTCAACACACTAGTTAAAGACAAAACTCATAGTGCATTTCATTATTAATGGGAAGGCAGGCAGTGGAGATTAACTTTGGATAGGATGAGATTGACTGGTAGATAATAGACGAGTCAAAGCATTTGTGTGGACTGAACTTTAAAATGAATAAAAATAATTAATGTATGTTTGAAATCTGTGGTATAAATAGATGGAATACACTTAATGGGCTTCAGTTGGTAGGTCTTTATTAAAACACACTCCAGCAGAGAATGATATAAAGAAGCATATAAATTTACCAAGAACATTAGCTGTGGCAGGATAACCAGAATGAAGAAATTCATAGAACTCTATCTAGTTAAGATTAATATGATTTGTCAGACTCTATCATCAACTACTTGAAACAAGTATGTCTCCTATTGATTATAGCTGCTGGAGGAATTAGTATTTTATCTGAATAATAAATTCAAACTGCTTTCATTTCATGCAGCCTAAATAGGTTTATTTTAAAAATGAATAACGAGGATTCACTCTTCCATATCTGCTTGATCTTTTATTCCAATTAATCAGTATTTTTCAGTTCTATGTTTTAGAAGTTAGGCAGATATTATTTATTCATAAATAATGAATAAAAAAAAATCAGGAATGAATGCTTAAATGTGAATTAATCTGGAAACAATTTGGATTGTAATTAATGGAGGATCATTAGAAAACTCAGTTAAAAGATAATATAATACTTTTATGGTATAATACATTGATTATAGCAAGACGTAATGATTGTGTTAGGTCTGCAGGCTATGTGAGTTTACATAGATCAATGACATTCACTTACAAGTAATCTGTATAGGCCGTCAAGCAGGGAAATATTATAGCTAACCTAAGATGATTGCCAATATGTTCTCCAGTATCAATCAGGAGAAAAATAAAAGCACCAACAGGAATTTCACTGATATTAGAGGCATCATAAATAGCCAAGGAGAGCAAATGTTGAAAGCAGTGTTGGGCTGCTGCAATGCAAGCTCTGTCCCTTTTGTATTTATGTCATAAAGACTCATCACATTGGCCTTGTGCTGGAGATGGGAAACGGAAAGAAGGATACATAAGTAAGGCAGAATACTAGCTTGTAGCCCAAATCTACAAAGATGAAGTCAGGAATGAATTAAAACTTGCAACAAATGTCAATAATAATAACGTTTCTTTCAACATGTAAAAAAACAAGAAAAAGGCCAAGGAAACAATCAATCCACTGATGGGAGAAAATGGCAAGAAAGTCAGTGGCAGCAGGGAGAAAGCAGAGCTACTCAATTCATTCTTTTCATCTATCTTCATGCAACAAGAAAAAAAAATAGCCCAATTTATCAAAAACAGAACCATAAAACACAGACTAGGAATACAAATTAAAATAGACAATGGTAAGAAGACGCCTGCCCACATAGTCCTTAATGGAATACTGCATCCAATTTTAGTCACCACAATGTAAAAAAGATGTTGAGACTCTGGAAAGAGTGCAGAGAAGCGAAACAAAAATGATTAGGGGACTGGAGGTTGAAACATATGAAGAATGGTTGCAAGGACGAGGTGTGCCTAATCTAGTGAAAAGGAGGAATAGGGATGACATGGTAGCAGTATTCCAATATTTGAGGGGCTGCCACAAAGAAGAGGGGGTCAACTTATTTTCTAATGCACCAGAAGGCAAGACAAGAAGCAGTGGATGGAAACTAAGAAAGGAGAGAAGCAACCTGGAACTAAGGAGAAATTTCCTGACAGTGAAAACAATTGACCAGTGGAATGTCTTGCCTTTAGAAGTTGTGGGTGCTCCATCACTGGTGGTTTTTAAGAAGAGATTGTCCAGCCATTTGTCTGAAATGGTATAGGGTCTCCTGCTTGAGCAGGGGGTTGCACTAGACATCCCTTCCAACTCTGTCATTTTTCATTTCATTTATTTATTTCGTGAAGCATGTATTAGATAACAGATATAAGTATAAACATAATTATGAATACATGAAATGGATACATATAAAAGGGGACATTAGGATAGGGATGGTAGGCATACTGGTGCGCCTACACACCAATAACAATTCTGTTATTCCATATATATGTCATGAAGACTCATCAGTTTGAAAGCGGCCTTGTGTTACAATGGTGCAATGCTATGGCATATTGATGACATCTTGGATCCTGTGAATGTTATTATCAGCCATAATTGTTTTGTAAGTCATCAGTCAAATAGATAGGATTTTGAATCAACTCTTCCTAAAACATACCTCTTAGCAGCATCTAGACTTACTAGGCATCTGCTTTTATGCTGAAAAATCTGAATTCTTTTAAATTTGTCCTTTGTTCACCTTCACTTTCTGGTTGACTCACCTTTTGCCTACTTTGTGCTATGTGCTCTGCCACTGTCTTCTTTCTTGACAACTCATGATGTTTTTGCAGTCCTCCAAGGAATCTACATGATAGTGAATAGAACATTCTGGGTAACAAGAGGTGGCTGATGCAAAGAAAAAGCTGATATTTATTCAGCCTTTATTGTTTCTCTTGATGGCTGTCAGAGCAAGTTTGTATGTCTATGTATGTCTGTGTCGTGTGTCGTGTGTGTGTGTGTGTGTGTGTGTGTGTGTGTACGTGTGTGTATACACACTCACACACAAAGAGTATATATATATATATATATATATATATATATATATATATATATATATATATATATATATATATATATATATATATATATATATATATATATATTACCAAGACCGTTGCTGCCATAACCAGCTAATAAAATGCCCCAAATATAACATGTTGGGGAGTGGGCATGGAGCAAACAGAAAACAGGAAGAAAACAGAGCAAGTTGTATATGTTTAAAAAAATTTGATGGTTGCTTAGAATGATTTAAAGAAAGAAGTGCATCACCGCATTCTGCTCAGAAACACAAGAACAATTATTGCTAGTAACAGCTTATTCAAAATGCTAATCTCAAAGAATTCATTTAATAAAATGGTCTTCAGAACACATTTATTAAAAAAAAGTGATGACCTTATACATTCTGCATTCTGTACTACTGTGGAAATTAGTAGGAAGAGAAAGAGCACTATTTAAAGGTACATTTTGTCTGAAAAACACAAGCTGAATACTTTAAAGGCTAGTACATAATCTTGGACATTCTCTCCCAAATCCTCTGTGATGCCCAAAATGATAAAATAATGGCTATTGAACTTTGTAAAAAAATGTTTTACAGCCCAATAATATGTGAATTGGAATGTAAACATTGATTAGAAATGTTCAATAGTTTAGACATTGCTAAAAAAAAATTGGCAAGTTGTAAAATGAAAGAAAAAACTCTATGTGGAACTTTTTAGTACAGATAGTCCTCAAGTTACAATGGTTTGTTTAGTGACCATTCAAAGTTACAACGACATTGAAAAAGTGACATAATGACCATATAATGACCATAATAAAAAAAGTTTTTTATTAATCATTCAAAATTAAAAATATCAGACATAGATATGACTGGTTCTAAATATCTTCCAACACTTTAAACTAATACAAATTATGTTAAAGTTAACATTATAATATAATTCTTTAACCTTATATGTTATTTATACATAACATCATACTAACAATCTATACATATTTCTACACTATTATATATACTTGTCTATTAGTCTATACCGGTACCTATTTATGCAATTTACATACATAGATTCACTTAACAACCATGTTACTAACTTAACAACTGTAGTGATTCACTTAACAACTATGGCAAACAAAGTTGTAAAATGGGGCAAAATTCACTTAACAAATGTCCCACTTAGCAACATAAATTTTGGGCTCAATTGCAGTCGTAAGTCAAGGACTACTTGTACCATATTCTGAAAAAAAAAATGAATTACATTAAAAATATCCTTCTTTTTCCCTTTGGGCAACCAATGATAAATTACCAGACATGTGAAGAGCAGTATCCCCAAGTTTTTATCAAATGGCCCAGACATCTTTAAATAAAGATAAAGGTTTCTTCATTTTTTTCTCAATCATGGAGCAGGGCTTACACATATTTTTTTTCTAATTACTTAAAGAAATTAAAGAAATTGACTACAAGTGGACAGTTGAAGGAAAACTCCAAAACTGCAGCAAAGTTTCAAAAGACTGAAAAAGTCTTCTGTAGACAACAAAAAGTTGCAAACAGAGACAAGATAATGGCACAGTGGTTAGAGTGCAGTACTGCAGGCTACTTCTGCTGCCTGCCGGTTGCCTGCAATTTGGCAGTTCAAATTTCACCAGGCTCAAGGTTGACTCAGCCTTCCATCTTTCCGAGGTCAGTAAAATGAGGACCCAAATTGTTGGGGTAATATGCTGACTCTGTAAAACCACTTAGAGAGCACTGTAAAGAACTGTAAAGCAGACTTCCGGTTTGCTGCTGGCCGCCGCCAGACGTTCCTCTGGGATCGTCAGCTCCCTCTGCCTGTATAGAGCCGCCGTTACAGCGGATGGCGGCTCGAAAAAACTCCGTTTCCAAGAGGAAACGGAGAGAGAGCCGGCAGGGGTGGGTAGAACTCCCCGCAGAGTCCCAAAAGTTTTTTTTTTAACTTTTGGGACGGAGCGGATGAGAAGCCCCATATCCCCTGCCGCTGCTCCGGGCTTTGGGAGACCTCTGCCTATGCAGAGCCAGGTGTCAAGAGCAAGCCTGTGAATCTAAAAGAATAATTAAAGAAATGAAGAACTGGACCCTTAATACTGAACCGCAAGTATCTCACCCTTTCAAAAACTATTTAAAAGAAAAGAGCAGAGGAAAAGAGGGAAAAAGAGCCTTCTAAAATGGCGTCTGCTGTGGCTGGAGAAGGGCTAAAAGGGAAAGTCCTTCCGTTTTTCATTATTACAATGTAGCGGAATAAATATCATTGGCTACATTTCTAGAGAAACCTCGCTCCTGTGCTGCTCAGAAGTTTTTTTTAATGAGGGAAAGTCTTTTTGTTTTCTATTTCTTCGCTTATTTTTGCTAAATCTTGTCTGTGTGGGAAATGGCATCAGGACTTATACAGCTGGACAAACAGGGGGGGGGAATTTCCCCCCTTAAGAAATTGCGCCAACAAATTTCAACTCTCCAGCGTCAGAAACCCGATTTTAATATATTAGAATTTATCCTTGAAGAGATTGTAAGAAGGGATGAGATTGTGAATCAGCAACTTGAAAAATTTAAACAGGAAATTAAAGAAATTGGTGAATTGGTGAAATCAGAGTCTGACTTCTTGAATAAAAAGATTTCAAAAGTTGCTAATGGTTTATCAGGCTTTCTGATTCGGATGGAGGCAAAGACTGAATTATTAGAGACTAAAATGAAGGAAGTCGAGGAGAATTTGGATGACATGACTCAAAAAATTAAAAAGGATTTGATAAACATTCAGGATAATAGCTTGGAAGACAAATCTAAAATGGAGACTGACCAAAAGATTGGTAATGAGGAAAATGTACAACAGAGGATTGAAAGAGAAGTTTTAATGATTCAATATAATTTTACAGAATATGCAATTAGATTGAGAGGTCTGCAGGAAAATAATAGAGATGATTTAAGGAAAGTATCTTCTGAAATTCTGGCTGGGATCTTAAAGGTTCAACCTGATGAAGTGTATTGCAGGATTGATAGAATTTATAGAATAAACTCCTGGTGGGCAAAGCAAAGGCAACTGCCTAGAGATGTGGTGATCTATTTTACAGATAAAGAAATTAGGAATAATATTGTGCAGAACTCTTTTAATTCCAATTTGCAATTTCATGGAAGAAAGATTTGGATTTTCAAGGAGCTCCCGCCCAAGATGTTAATGGAGAGGAAGAAATTTGGCTTTTTAGTGACTGAATTAAAAAAAAGAAATATCCTATTCAGGTGGGACATCCCAGTTGGTTTAATATTGAGATATCAAGGCGTAAGATATCAATTGCACACTGTTGAAAAAGCGGAAGATTTTTATCAAAAAATTCTAAAAATGAATTTAACACCTTTAGGCATAATACAGGATAAGCAAAAGGAGTTGGAAATAAAAGGAAAACATCAAATTACAGAGGCTGTGATGGATAAATTGTCTTTGGACTCCTTGGAGATCCCAGCTGGACTGTTTATAAATAAGAGAGCAGTGTCATCCGAACCCAAGGTGATGAATCATCAAGTCACAGACAAGTGCGCAAATCAATCAGTTGATATACAAGTGATGGAGAAGAAAGATGAGATGATAAAATTAACCCAACAAGAACAATCCACAAAGCAGAATGAAAATCAACCAGCAGATATACAATTGGTAAGCAAGAAAAGAGGATGGAAATTCAACCCGAAAAAGAAAAAGAAAAGAAACAGATCTTATAGAAACAGCAATTTCCAAACTAAGCAACAGTGAAGCCAGGCGCTTTAAAAAATGAATGAATATTAGAAAAGACAGTGGTGGCGAACAATTGTCTGATACTATCCTGAGGATTGTGGCAGATCTCTGCAAGGCCATGATTTTGGGAAGTGGAAAGAGCCTCACTTTGTTGGATTTGAATCATCTAATTTTTTCTTATTTACCTTTTTTTTCTCTTGGAAATATATTATAACTACTTTGAGTTATAAGGCAGGAGAGTTTTGCCGGGGCATGCAGAAGATCTGGATGTTACTCAGTAGGATGACGGGAATTAACAATCCTGATGAATACCACAACTATAACCATATGGATATATTCATAATTATAATGTCACTCGGGTGGTTGTTTTTACTTTTATACAGGTGTGAGGATATCTACTACTGATGGGGGCAGAAGATGACTGAAGATTTTGAACAAACTGTTGCACCAGCATGTTATTTTACCCTATTATGGGTGATGGATTTAACAATCTAGTGGAAAGACATCAAAGAAGATATTATATGGATCATAAACTTAAAGTTATTGTCTTTTCTCTTTTTACATAATGAAATGCATATATAGATATGTGTATATCTTAGTAAAGTGGGCAGTTGATTATATTTAGAATCGTATTGCATGATTTTGTAGGAATTGAAGGGCTGAAATAGGTTAGTTTACTGATTGTTATAAAATGGGATGCATATATAGATATGTGTATATTCTAGTAAAGTGGGTAGTGGATTATATTTAGAATTGTATTGTCTGATTTCAAGTCATATATTTAGAGGAGTGGAGGAAGTGGACAGAATTGAATAAATTTGGTTGCAGGGAGAAGGCCGATTTAAAATGTTATATTAATATATATAAAAGATTAAAGGTTAATTTGTAATAATACTCAATAAGTTTAGGGGAGGAGAAAAAGGGCAGATTACCGTAAAAATGGGAGTTATAAGATTAACAAGTTAAGGGTCAGTATTCCGAGAAGGGATTATGGGAAAGGGAAGATATTATGTATGTAACTAGTTATGAAATAGCCTATTGTTGTGAAGAAGTCACAGGGGGGGTTGGGTGGAAAGGGTGGGTTAGGGAAGGGGGGGGGGAAAAGGGGGAAAAACTTGTATTTGAAAACTTTTTCAATAAAAAAAAAAAAAGAACTGTAAAGCAGTATATAAGTCTAAGTGCTATTGCTACTGCTATCACACTAGCAGATTTAACAGATTAACAGAGATGGAAGGGATCTTGTAGGTGCGCTTCAAGGTGTTGGTTACCATCTTTAAAGCGCTCCATGGCTTAGGACCTGGCTATCTACAAGACTGCATTCTGCCACCGATTGCCTCCCACCGACCGGTACGCTCACACAGAGAGGGCCTCCTCAGGGTGCTGTCAGCCAAACAAAGTAGACTGGCGACACCCAGGGGGAGAGCCTTCTCTGTGGGGGCCCCTGCCCTCTGGAATGAATTACCCCCGGACATATGAAGGATCCCTGACCTCCGTGCCTTCCGTCGTGCAGTGAAGACCCTGTTATTCCAGCAAGCCGCTCTGATGGGATAAATGATTTTAATTTGGTCTTAATGGGGTTTTAAAATTGGTTTTAAAATGAGTGTTTTAAATTAGTCCCATGATTTAATTATTTTAATCTGCTCTTAAATTCTATTTTTGTACATTGTTTTTATTATGGCTGTTCACCGCCCTGAGACCTTCGGGAGAAGGGCGGTATATAAATAAAATAAAATAAAAAAATAAAAAAATCTAGTCCAACCCCTTGCCCAAGTCCCTACACCATTTCTAACAGATGGCAGTCCAGTCTCTTCTTGAAAGCTTCCAGTGATGAAGCTGCCACAACTTCTGAAGGCAAGCTGTTCCATTGGTTGATTGCTGCCACTGTCAGAAAATTTCTCCTTATTTCTAGTTTGAATCTCTCTTTGATCAGTTTTCATCCATTATTCCTTGTCTTGCCTTCAGGTGCTTTGGAAAATAGCTTGACCCTCTCCTCGCTGTGGTAGCCCTTCAAATATTGGAACACTGCTATCCTGTCTCCCCTGGTCCTTTTCTTCACTAGACTAGCCATGCCCAATTCCTGCAACCGTTCATCGTATGTTTTAGCCTCCAGTCCCCTAATCATCTTGGTTGCTCTTTCTAGAGTCTCAACATCTTTTTTTATACTGTGGTGACCAAAACTGGATGCAATATTCTAGGTGCGGTCTTACTAAGGCTTTATAGAGTGGTATTAGGACCTCACTTGATCTTGATTGTATCCCTCAGTTAATGCAATTTAGGATTGCATTGGCTTTTTTGGCTGCCACCACTAGTTTTCATAGGTGCACCAAGAAGACTGCTAACATTACTTTTTATTGTTACAGAATTTTTTTTTAGGTGGTGGTGCACTCCACATCATTTTCTTCTCTCTCTCTCTCTCTCTTTTTTCATGTTCTCTTTTCTTAAGGTTACTGTTGTCCTTCTTGGGACATTTCAATGGGCAAAGGAGAAGCAAATGTCATCTTGATAAAAGACCTCTAGCTTAATTTAGGACATATGCTTTGCACATAGATCTCTGGCCTTTCCAGTTACAGCTGGAAGAAGTGGCCTTTCAGTGTCCTGCTTTTCGGTAGTTAAGGAATACACAAACGGATACATTAGTAGTCTGATTTGAAATAAGACAACTTATTTCAACTTATAAGAAAACGAACACTTTATAGAGAAACAATGAAGGGAGGAAAAGAATGATTCTAATCATAGCATCCAGCATCAAGCATGAGCAAAACTTTGCACAGATTACAGGGTTACCAACATCACCATCTCAGTTATGAGGATTCCAGACCAAAACAGAAAAATCATAAAGCAATAAATGTTGGAAATGCCATGAAAAAGAAGAAGCATACTACTGTATGTGGTGAACATGTAAAAAAAAAAAAAAGTCATGTATACTATTCAGAGTATTTTAAGAATCCAATGCAAAATGAACCCACCATTTTTAATGAGGTATAATTTTAGAACACACCATTAAAGCATATTACAATTGATTAAGATACGTGCTTAGAGATGCAAGGATAATCTATATACTGTACTGCTAAAACATTTGGTCCTGTAACCTTTAACTGGGCAAAACAGTGCATCATAAGGGAGTAATCTTTGAACCAAGGTATCTTAAGCTAATTTATAGAATGTGTCCAAAATCCAGGACTCATGACTTTCGAGGAATGAAATGGAGGAAAGTTGTGGCTGCTTCAGTGCTACTAGGCTGCTGCTGTGATCATGGAATGTTCATTCTGAATGTACCATTGACAGGTTCTGAGCAGCCACTTACCTGCCTGTTGGAAAGGGAAGGAGAAAGGGAAGGGAGGGAGCAAGGAATATCCGTGCACCCATCTCAACCCTTCCCGCTCCCCCAAAGGAAAACTTTTGGGTACCCTCATGTGAGAATGGGACAACCTGCCACAGCCAACTTGCTGTGGCCAACTCACTGCAGCTAACTTACCACGGCAAACTCACCACAGCCAACTCATCATGGCCAGCTCACTGCAGGCTAACTCATCATGGCCAGCTCATCATGGGAAAATTCGCTGTGGACCAATTTAACAATTCTATGTAATTATTTAAAATAAATAAAAATTATTTTAATTTTTGCCATTCAGTTTTTTTAAAAATAATCTTTATTTACATTTTCCATTAAAAAACAAACAAAAAATAACAACACACCATATAAATAACATACAACACAAAAAACATTACACATAACAAACAAGTGATAGGTGCAGGTACCACCTTAGCAACTAAATATTCAATATAGTATTTCATTCTGTCCCTCCTTTTGCATCCTTTCTTTAATGATTCTATTCCACCATTTCTTTGATATTAGTGTAACTCTTGTCCCACAACGAGTTGTCCTTTATATGAGCTGCGGTGGCGCAGTGGTTACAGTGCCGTACTCCAGGCTACTTCTGCTGATTGCTGGTTGCCTGCAATTTGGCAGTTCAAATCTTACCAGGTCGGTAAAAGGAGGACTCAGATTGTTGGGGGGCAAGATGCTGACTCTGTAAACTGCTTAGAGAGGGCTGTAAAGCACTGTGAAGCACTATATAAGTCTAAGTGCTATTGCTATTGCTTTGGCGAGTTGGCCATGGCAAGTTGGCTGTGATGAGTTAGCCATGGTGAGTTGGTTATGGCGAGTTGGGCCTGGTGAGTTGCATGTGGCAAACTGTCATAGAACCCCCTCATGCACCCTTCCCAGACCATGCTGTTCCTCTGCATACCATCCTTGATGTGCAAGGCACCATTCATGTATTCCCAAGCACCCACGGCATCCCACACAAACTGTATCACCCCTGATGTTCCTCCCCAACTCATGTGGTATCTCTTGTACATACCAATTAACTCGTCCAGACCTCCTAGCCTTTTTATTCTTTTATTTTTCATATTCATTTTTTTTTAAAAAAACCATTAATGCCTATTTTAAGAACAAGGCTTGCTTTATAAATGTTACTCCTTTTTCTGTTTATAATTCTATATATTTTCCAATAGGATAGCAAAGAAACACAGCTTAGGCCATGCTTCTTGTGTTCCTTATTGAAATAAAATTATCAGAAATTCAACTGTCCTTTATCTTCTGAATACAGGCTTCATTAATTAATCCTTTTTTATCTTCGACATTAACACGTAAATTCTGCCTAGAATTCTAGTATCCACTTGTAACGAATTCTAATAATGCTCCTGTTTTGCATATTTAACAAACCTTTTGTTGGCTACTTACTTGATAAATTCTCCATGTTTGTTTTAGTGAAATTATATGTTCATTTAGTTAGTTGTTTAAAACAAAATAATACTTACTTTAAGAGAAAAAAGGAGATATTTCTTACATATATAGAATACTACACAGAATATTATGTATAGATATACTTGCAATAATTATTAATTAAAATCAGGAATAATTTGCCCTATGGATTTTTATATGTAAAAAAAGCCTATTTTTTCTTCAAATAGTGCTTGAAAGCGAATATATAGTCATTTTTCATTGTTTTATTTTGTATTTCTAAAGTTAAAACAAAGGAAAAAAAGAGGAAACAAACTTACAACCATCCAGCACCAACAATAGAAACAAAAATCCGTTAGTCATAGCTTTAACTGATTTTAACACTGGTATTGTAACTTGACTTACTTAATCTAATACATAGGTTTCATAAAGGGATGTCACTCAAAATAAGACATAACCACAAGGGCCATCTTACTGATGCCATTGAATCTAAGAAAGATGTAAAGCAAGGCAACATATTGGCCCCACTCCTATTCAACTTTTATATAAATTCCATGGTGGATTACATGTTAGGTGCAAACTGTCACCAAAAACTAGTTGGAAGCCAAATCTCTGCTTTACTCTATGCAGATGCTGCTGCAAAACTCTCAAGAACTCATATTGGCCTTAAAAGAGCATTAAGGACAGAAACAGAGTATTGCAAGGAAGACCAGCTAGGACTCAATTACAGAAAATCAAAAACATGGCATTTACCAAATGATCCAAAAACCACTCCTGGAGCACAAGACAAAGTAGGTCTCCTGTTTTAAGTAACTGGGAGTAGTCCTACATTCTTCCAATAGTAGGAAACCCCATGGAAACTGAAAAGGTACAGAAAAAGTCATCTGCCATCCTTAAATTCCTCCAGACAAGAAGTGGCTACTACATTACTACAGCACTCAAATTATTTGAAGCCAAGCCAATAGCACAACTTCTTTATAGTGCTCAGCTGGGACTCTTTTCCAATTTCACACTATTAGAACTTGTTCAGTCCAAATTTCTAAGATTGGCTCTTCAAGTCCACAAAATCCCCAGAAACAGACTTCATGAAAGAAGAGGCTATAGTGCAGGTGATCCTACTCAATTACTGGCTCAGACAATCCCCCACCCCTCTTGGCTTTGCCTCACTATGAGGGATGAATTTCAGTCCACACGGAAAAAGACAGTGACAACTAAAATCTTATCCTTGGGTTTATCTCAAAGTCTTCTACTCAGAATGGGAATTGAGCAGGCCAAAGCAATCATCAAACAGCATGTAGCAGACACAGAGCACCAATTGGACCTATCTAGGTCCCCAACCTTTATTGCCAGTGAATCCCACAGGTACTCTGACACCCCATGGCATATTTAACTAACCTTGAAGTAAGTAACCACTAGAAGCTCTTTACTTTGGCACAATATCATGCCCTTCCCTTAGCTGTCCTTGAAGGCAGATACAGAAAGATCCCCTACCCAGAGACAATGCCCCTGTGACTTTGGATATACAGAAACAACAGAATATATACTTCTTCAGTGCCTGTACTACAGAGACATTCATACTGCCTCATCTCATTATTATTGCATAAATATCCATGGTGCACAGAACAATTTTATACCTCTCTGCAGTTTTCAGACACCAATCCTTCTAAAATATATAATGTTGCTCGAATTTGAGCAGCACCATTTAAAATTTGTCAGAATATGACCTGTGTCATAAACTGGTTTTAACGAGTACCTCGCTCATTATTTTAGAATGATTTGTATTGTAATACCGTAGATTTAGTTTGCCATGCTCTCTTATGCCCATCTACTGTTTCTACCTCTCCTTTTACATTCGTTTTAGATTCCCTTTAGGTTTTTGCTTTTCAATTTTTTTAGCTTTTTATGTCCATGGAGAATCTATGGAAATTTAGCTTTTAATATGTAAGTTTTTTTTTATTTTGAGGTATCTTTTATGTTTTTTAATTTTTATATCCCACCCTCCTTATCTGGTCTTTGACCATAATAAAGATTTGATCAATAATAGATTTTGTCCACACAACTGGAACAGACTACATCCAATCTTCTGCTGATGCAAGAAATTTATTACAGCATCCAGGAATCCCAGATATTTGCCAATCAAACTGTTGCATGTAAGATCTAACAAATGTCAATAAATTATTATCAAGATAAACTGATTAATATTCCACTTCATGGATTACAATGTTTCAAATAGTATTCAAACAGATTATGATATATGAAATACAGAACTACAATGTTTTATAGTACTTTTATATTTTACATTTCATAAATAAAATATTATCTTATATTATCCCTTTTATCTTTATTAGTAATATTATTACAAAACACCATTTTAGACTGGTTAAGATGCAGTATTTTAGATACCACTGATTTTCTAATTTTAGTGTGCTTTAAAAAAAAGATTGTTACTATAAAGTACAAATGGTAAATACATGATGAAATTTATTTGGAATCAAGATTAGCAGATGGTGATTTAGGAATAACCTGTAGCTATGCATATTAACAGAATAACATAACAAAAGCATTGGAAGGGATCTTGGAGGTCTTTTAGTCCAAACCCCTGCTCAGGCAAGAAACTCTATACTATTTCAGACAAATATCTTCTTAAAAACTTCCAGCATTGGAGCTTTCATAACTTCTAGAGGCAAGTTGTTCCACTGATTAATTGTTCTAACTGTCAGGAAATTTCTCCATAGTTCTAGGTGCTTCTCTCCTTGATTAGTTTCCATCCATTGCTTCTTGTCCTGCCCTCAGGTGCTTTGGAGAATACCTTGATTCCCTCTTCTTTGTGGCAACCCCTGAGATATTGGAACACTGCTATCATGTCACCCCTAGTTGGTTTCATTAAATGAGATATATCCAATTCCAGCAACCATTCTTTATATGTTTTAGCCTCCAGTCCCCTATTTTAGCCTCCTGTCCCCTAGATTACCTGGTATAATACAAAAATAGTTTGATGTTGCTTTTTTCCCCAAAGATACAGTATACACACAACCACTTCTTTAGTTTACAACAGTGGTGGCTTCTTTAGTTTACAACAGTGGTGGGTCCCAGTTCTGTCCGGTTCTATAGAACCGGTAGTAAAAGCAGCGGGAGGCTCCGCCCACCCGCCCAGATGTCATAATTGATGATCTGCACATGCACAGAAGCTTCTGTGCAGGTGCAGAAGCACATGTTCCCGTTGCGAACCAGTAGTAAACGTAAGTAGAACCCACACCTGGTTTATAACCCTGAATTTCTCAGATTGTCTTTCACCCAAGAACTAACTAGGTCTGATCCTGCTTAGGCTAGATGCTGGACCTAGCTGAGTTATCATGGACAATACAGCTGTCATTTTAGCAGATCAAAACAAGACAGTAGGGTTATTATGATTCATCACTTTTCTCAAAAAGCAAATAAATGGCTTGATCTTATTCTTTTTTCTGACTTCTGTTGATTTATATGCTGTAACTCATTTTGAATGCTGTATTATATCATCAAAATAGTATTGTTAATTATTATGATGGAATTCTGGATGGTAAGTAGGAGTTGCTTTAGGATTATTTAATATATAAAAATCATCTAGTAATATTGTCTACCTCAGCCAGCTTCTGCATTCTGATTTATCTCTAAATTAGCATTCAGACAGGGCTGATCATATGAATGATAGCTCATCCTAACCCAGTTCCCAATTGCAGACCTGACATATATTTACTTTTTACTGTATTTGAAAAGGTTTTCCTAACTATTCATACATGTCTCATGGTTGGGGAGAATGATAGATATTGCTGATACACTAATGGCTAAGGGAAAACAGATTAAATCATAGGGTTGATTGATTTAAATTAAAGCAATTAAAATGATGATTCATTACCATTCAAAAGACTAGTTTTAATCACAGACTTAAATCCAGTTTCCTGCTCTGTAAATTATGCATTTCTTGAACAAGAGTACATACCAATAATTTGCAAGAGAATAATTAAAAGAATATTATTTATGGTCTCTAGGACCACGGCCCTAAATGTTTCTTAATTCAAACCACTTATATTTTGCACTGCAAATTATAATTGTGTGGTGTCCAGTTATGCCATTAGGCCAAGCCATTGTCAACAAGTCAAATAAGGGCCCACTAGACATTTCATGAGAAGAAATAATTATACTGGGGAAGCATTGCTTTCACTAGCTGAGCCAAATTTTCAGTTTAGCTTTTTTTTTTTCTCAAGCAAAAAAGCAAACAAAAACAATAGAAATGATAGGGAGGGGGGATAAAATACATTTGATATAGGAAAAAGTATTAACAATTTGGCTTGGAGGCTTTTTTTTTTGAAATAGTTGTCACAGCAACAACAGTAGTGGCTTTTCAAGGGAATTTCTTTCTTTAACAAATTGCTCTGCTACCAAGCTCTGCCAACTTTCCCCACCAACCATGTGTCTGGAAAGATATAACATCCTAACACAGCAACACTCAAACAGAGACAGCAGAGGAATATGGCAGCTTCAGACCAATTAGAGAAAGGCTTTGTTCCCTACAGCCTCAGAAAAGTTGTGGCTATTGCTTATCATGGAGAATGCTACCATCGAGGATAATTATTGTGAAGATTTGTTGTTGTTTTTTTTTGTGATCCTGAGAACTAAGTCAGAAATATTACACACTTTCATGGCCCGAGTAGGGCCCTATAAAAGCTGGACATGTTTTCAGCTTGACCCTATACTGTTGGGGAGGGAATATGTGAAAAAACCTTCACAATAACTTCATTCCTACAAAAGGGTACATTTCTTTTGCATGTTATGACAGGTGGGTCTCTCCCTTTTCCTCCCTCCCTCCCTCCCCCCTCCCCCCTCTCTCTCTTGGTATTTATTTATGGATAAATATTGTGAATAAAGAAGGGTGTCAGTGATGAATACTAAACATTCAGACTTGCATGGTATTTGTCTATTCCAACTCACTTCTAATAAAAACCGACAAGAATGTCACATTTCATTAGGCCATACCACACTGTACCAGAAGACACGACCAAATATCAGGTAATTAAGCTGAAAGGAATATTTGCTTGAAAAAAATAATGCAATACCACCATACCAGAATAAACCTTTAGTTAAACTAAAATAAGCACTGGACTGCATCATTCCCATCTCCTCATACATCACCCTCACATTCCATTATAAATAGGAATCCTGCATTAAAGGGATAAAGCAGTCCAGACATTTGCTATTCCTAAATTGTCCTTCCTTCCTTCCTTCCTTCCTTCCTTCCTTCCTTCCTTCCTTCCTTCCTTCCTTCCTTCCCCCTCCGTTCCTCCCTCCCTCCCTCCCTGTTGTATACCAGCCATCCCATTTGAACCCATGGAGGGCTTACTTATAAAACTTTCAAGATATACCATATTTTTCGGAGTATAAGACACACCTTCCCCCCCCTAAAAGGGGGTGAAAATTTAGTTGCATCTTATACAACAAATGTAGCCCCGCCCACCCACTGGCCCCCACCCTTTGGCCTCTGCCTCGCAGCAGTTACCTCCTTGCAAGCAAACAGCAAGAAAAAGCAGCCCCTTTCAGCTTCAGCACAGCCTAATTAGCACAAGTTGATTGGATCGGCCTCCTGACTCTCAGCTGATTTGCTCTCAGCTGTTTTGCCCAGGGCTCTGCTGCTTGCTGCAAAGATGTAAATTGCTAGAGCAGATTTTTTTTTCTCCTTGTGATAATCAAGCTATGCTGAAAATGAAAATGAAAATAAAGCAGGCTGTTTGCTGTTTGTTTCAATGAGGCAAAATTGCTCAGAGGCAGAGGGAGATTTCTTTTTCTTCTTTTTCTCACCAAAAAAGGTAGGTGTGTCTTATACTCCGGTGAGTCTTGTACTCCAAAAAATACGGTAATCATAAAATATCCACAGTCATTATAAATTATGAAATCTCCACAGAAATGTTACAAAATTCCACATCCATCAAATAATAATAATAACAAAATTTCAAAACAATCTCATTTGATTGTTTCATTAATCATCCTAACAAATTCCCATAATTACACACAGCATGACCTTCCACCTAAGGCTCTCTGGGACAGCTCAATTTTTACCGCCTCTCTGAAGGACATGACTCCCCTTCTACGACCCTACTAACTTCATATGTAAGGAAAAGCTGTTCTCCAACTTCAGTGCCAAAAAAATGGGGTTATCAAGAGCTTCTCCCATGATGATAAAATGGTCTGGATTGATTCTGGTTCAACAATGGGGTCCTTAAGATACCATTGGTGTCAGGTTATACAGGGTCAGACCCAACATTTAGAAATATACTAGGATCCTACAAGATGGGATGCTTTTCTTTTTTCTTTTTCTTTTTTTTAAAAAAATCTGGATGCTTTGCAAAAAGCATAAAATATCTGCAATGTAATTAAAATATAACATATCCTCATACAGGTTAATGCTAGTTCATGTTGATTGCCTATTAAAATAATCCTGGTGGCTATGCAGAGTACTTATTATCAAATATCTTTTATTACCTTATTTGCCAGCTTTTACATAATTTGCCTATATAACGATGCCTGACATATACCTTCCTATTTCACTTTTATAGTGCTAACCTTTCAATTCAATCTTAGTTGGAATTTATAGGGTCAAATATAATTCTCCTTTACCAAAGTTAATATGGCTTTATTCCAGTTCAGGAAATAAAAGGGGAAAAAAAAAAGAAAAAAAATCTGAATTTCTGACACATTTTTTGCTCCTTCATTGCAAGGTCTTGTGGTAGCTCTTTTCTCCATTACCCTTTAGCTATTCGTTACCTGATGTGTGAAGCCTGTCACAATTCTTCCTATGGGACAACTGTGTCTTAATATTTTAGCAACAGCACAGCAGTGTAATTATCTTTAAATAATTCAGCATGTATTTCATCTGTGTGGAAGTGATCCAATCAGTCAAAAGAGAAAAACACATTTCCTGTCAAACTTTAAGCCCCACACAATATGTTTCTGTCATCTTTGAACTCCTCAGGACCTATTCATTAAAATATTTTCTTTTCCAAATCTCCTGGATAAGTGTATCTGTAGATCTCTCTATATATGTTTGTTACAAAATTATGCAGTATTTTAGCCATTATCACAAAAGTACCGGAAAGTCTGTGACATTTTTGCTTACTTAAACCCAACATCTTCAGTCTCAGTGCTCCGGGTTCTTAATCTAGAGCAAGACAATTGCTCTAGTTACAGATGATAAGATTGTAACACTTGCTTAGGGCTGTATCTTTTCATTTTGTACTTTAATCGTGGTGGGTTTTCCCCCTTCCTCCTTGTTTTTATTATACTGTAGTGATTTCCATATTAAAAATTTCACAAGGCATATTCATGTGAACAGAAAGTTAAAGTGGGATAGCTCATAGTCTGTTTCTGTATATAGAAACAAGCCAAATTGGGAAGGAAAAAGGAGCACAATTATAGACAATTATGAAATCTGGAATTAGATTAACAATTTCTGAACCCCAAGGGCCAAGTGATAACCAGTGTACCATAGTAATAGAAATTGCTTGTACTTCCCGATATCCTACTTTAAATATTATTTTAAAGTTTACCACTATTCTTAGTTTAACCAAATCTAAGCACCTAGAACTATAATGAATGCATTTTCTCCCTCTCTTAACCCTGTTTTTTTTTAACCATCTGTGTGTGTATGCTTGTCAAACTTCCAAATGTATACTACTTTTGTAGAGACCTCTATTTTCATAGATTGGAATGCCATGTACATTTATTTTATTATATAAATAAACCATATTTGTGAATATTATATTATTTATTATTTTTATGTATTTATATCCCACCTTTCTTATTTTTATAGATAACTTAAAGCAACTTAAAGCAACTTGCATACCTAATACTCCTTCCTTCTCCCATTTTCCCCACAATAACAGCCCTGTGAGGTGCTGTTGAGCTGGGAGAGAGTGTCTAACCCAAGTCACCAGCCAACTTCCATGCCTAAACTAGAACTAGAACTTACAGTCTCCCAGTTTCTAGCCTAGTGCCTTAACCACTCAACCAAACTGGCTATATAATAAAATTACATTTCAAATTATGTAGTACTAGTGTCCAATTAGGGAATAAAAGGTCTTTGATAATCTCACAATATTCTGTATATCTAGCAAAACTATTTCTATAACCAATCAACATGAACCAATATTAATTGGAATAAAGACATTTATTTATGTTATATTGTATTAGACGAAAGTTTGAAAAAAAAATCTCGAAGCTCTTCGACAGTCATTTTATTTATTTATATATTAAATTTATATGCCACCCATCTGTCAAACTTCTTACTTTGCAATGCAGTGTAGTGAATCAACATGCAACTACTGTTGCTCTAATTCAATGGTTTCCAATCTTGGCAATTTTAAGACTTGTAGACTTCAACTCCCAGAATTCCTCAGCCATCCATTCTGGCTGGGGAATTTGGGCAGTTGAAGTCCACAAGTCTTAATGTTGCCAAGTTTGAAGGCCCCTGTTCTAACTTATACTGAGCTATATTTGAAGGTTGTTTTTTTGTTTTTTTTTTAAAAAAAACACCTTATGAACATTTCACTAGTCCCCCAGTGGCTTTGTCCTTTCAGGTTAGCACAGAAGTATAGGCTCTGCAACTGTATAAACCCTACAGTAATAAGCATAGAGAAAATTCCTGCTACTAAAATCTCAAATTGGGTAACTATGCAATTATTAAACACCACACTGTTAAATTTGTAATAAGCCATTTCTGTACTTTATAGCAGCAGTGCCAACAATTCCTGTGAATTAGGGCCAGGAAGGATCTTATTTCACTATAGGTGCTGAATGCAAGTGTGGCATAGTAATCCTCTAATTATGGGTTATACCTCACCCTCTTTCTTACAATCATATCACAAAGTGGAAATTTCCTATTTCTCAAAGGCCTGTGTAATGCATGTTTCCTGCTGATCAAGTATTTTAAAGTAATCTAAGTTTAAAATTATAATATTTTAGGCAACCTAAAAACATTTGATAATGACTCACCCAGATTTTTCTTGAATCACCCTGGTTTCACCTTTCTAGACTCTCTGTGGTAATCGAATGCTTCCCGTTTTAAATTACTATTTTACAGTTGCTTACCTTGCTCTCTTGCATATTTTTTTAGAATTTAAGCCAGCTAGGTAACAGAGATGCCATATTTATAATTCTAAAGCTTCATGCACACTCTTGCCACACAATCGATTCTGAATCAGGTTAATCTTGTAATTCATACTGAGGAAGAAAACAATTTACAGAAATAATTATAGGCCTTTGGCTTCCACCATTGGTTTCCAGGGTTTGCTATTTCTGTGCTAGGCAATTTTCCAATAATAAAAAAACCCAAAGTTGTGTGATGTGGACAGGTCATGTAAGGCTGAAAAATTGCTAGATTTAAAGGAAAATAATAAAGAAATAGCGGTTGCTTTGGCTACCTGTTACATTTCTGAATATCAATTTAATTTGGTCTCCCATTATTTATAATAATTTCCCCATTCTCAAGGAAACAGAGAAAGTGGTGAATACTGTATCTCCTGTTTCCGATGTATTAGTTATACTGAGTTTCATATAGGGACAGGCCTTTTAAGTGATTTGAGTGTCTAATGCAGTTTTGAACGGTAACAGTAATGAATTAACATTTCTGTAGCCATGGTGTAGTACTGTGCTTAAGTTATCCATTTTCAATTCTCATTACAGCATTGTATATATAAAATAGCAACCATGTTCATCCTGCCAACAAAGCATCAGTAAGCCATTCTACTTCCTCTACCCAGTGTATTATTTCAGTGTTTATTGAGTGATTTTCTGTCCTCAGTATGGCTTATTTTCAAAGCTACAGTAATTCGGTAATGCAGTAGATCTGTAATGCTATCCCTGCTAATTAATTGAGATTGTTTTTGAAGGCATTCCTTGAGTGACATGTTGCAATTGAAAGGCTAAAAAATACAGGTAGGTGGGGTTACAGGCGGTGTCTATCAACACAAGCATCTCAGAATAGCCTCAGACTGTGAGAGGGGCTACATCCTGTGATGATATCTCTAACACCATCAAATAGCAACAGCTGCATATCTCAGGTCCTTTGGAAGGACTGGTATTAAAAGGTGGATTTTAAAAGGTGAATAAAATTTGTGGATTTTATTCCAGTAGTTATTGCCAAATAGGGGGTAGTGTTCATCTCTGTTTCAAGGCCATTGAGCCAACGCTGTCCAAAGACATTTCTGCAATCATGTGGCCAGCATGATCACATGGAATGCTGTTACCATCCCATCAAAGTGGTACCTATTTATCTACTCGCATTTACATGCTTTCAAACTGCTAGGTTGGCAGGAGCTGGGTTGAGGATGGGAGCTCACCATGCATGCCATTCGCGTCTTGAACCTGGACTGTCAGTTTTCCAGTGGACAGGTCCAGCATCTTAACTTCTGAGTCACCATGCTACCTGGGAAGGACTCAATAGATAGATAAAAATGTCAAATCCAGCCTGGCTGATTGTAAGACAAACCATAATACTAATTTCAATATGAAAGACAAAAAATCTGGATAGTGGACATGGCAATACCTGGAGACTGAAGAATAGAAGAGAAAGAACTGGAGAAGATAACAAAAACCTACAAATAGAAATCAAACCACAATGGCAAAAGAAAGTAAAAGTATCAATAATAATAGATACCTTGTCTGCAACCCAAAAACAGCTGTGGTGCATCACTTAAACACCATTGGCATTGACAAAATCACCACCAGCCAATTGCAAAAGGCAGCTTTATTCAAATAGCTTATATCCTGTGACAATATATTTAACACTATCGAACACCAATCCTTGGAAAGGACTCGATAGGTAGATAAAAATGCCAAATCCAGTTTGAACATCTGGTTGTGTGACCAACCATTATAATAATGCACCTGCCACTGAACTGTCTAGAGTTAATTTCTTACTTGGTACAGTGATACCAAAAGGAGTAGTGTACCCGTTTACAGCACTTTCTAAACCATTTGCAGTGTAGAAGCTTTATTTGCATCTTGGCCCCAACAATCTGGGTCTTCAGAAGAATGGAAGTCCCAGTCAACCTTGAGCCCCATCAGGATTGAACTCCAGGCTGTGGCCAGACTTTGCCTGCAATTCTGCATTCTAACCACTGTGCCACCAAAGCTCCTATATAGGGTATAGTTATAGCTATAAATGTAGGCCATTTCTATAATTTTCCCTTTGCAGACAAGAGTGATTGCAGGAAGGAGGTACAGTATCTATAACTTCATGATTGAAGCCCACCCCTATCTACATGCATCATTTTGACTTTTTTGATCCACCTGTGGAACATCCTTTGCTTATTTGTCTATGTATTCAACTGATGTACTGGTTAAGCTTCAAGGCTTCAAGGCTAAAACCAGAAGATTGGGGCTTTTACAATCTTCTTCCTTGACCAGTCACTATCTCTCAGCCTTAGGAAGAAGGCAATAGTAAACTCTTCTGAAAATCTTGCCAAGAAAACAATAGGGACTAATCCAGTCAGTCATCAGGAGCCAACAGAGTGGTGGGTTGCTACCGGTTCGCCCCGGTTCACGCGCACACACTCACTCACTCACTCACACACACACACACACCTTGAAACTACTTAATTCTAACCAACTCTGTGTAGTTCCTGGCATAAAAATGCAAGCAAAAATGCAAGCAAAAAGACCAACAACATATAACAATAAATAATATACTGTGGTTTGCAGTCCACTTCTAAATATCTGAAAATAGAAGAAAAGGCTCTTAGATGGAATTCCCAAGTGAATTAATGCTTACCTGGAAAAGAAAATAAGGAAATTAACCAGTAAATGGGTAGAAAAGCAACATATGTCTTTGTGTTTGAAATTAGTGCTCTTTAAAACAGCATACCATTCAAATAAACTGGAGTTTACTTAGGAGATTTTATTAGGCTGCTTAACTGATGAGCAAATGAAGTCTGTCAATGATTATGACAAAAATTGCTGGAAGTCTGTCAAATCAAGAGGCCAGAAGTGCAGCAATTTTATCTCTATTACCCTACACTGTATTGATTTTAAATTGTATACAGATACAGAAAGGAAAGCTTAAGGCACCTCAACCTCAGTGGAAATCAGTCTTCTGTTTATTACAGACTATTGGAGTTTAAGTTGATTAGACCTCAGAGGAAGTGTGTATGTATGTATCTTGCATATCTGTATGTGTATTACACCCAGGATAGGGTTTGCAAAAAGATTGATTGTAAATCAGATAAAACCAGCATATTGCAGACTTTTATTTTGTTTTATTTTGTTATTGCCATTGTCCTTCCTTCCTTCCTTCCTTCCTTCCTTCCTTCCCTCCCTCCCTCCCTCCCTCCCTCTCTCTCTCCTCAGCATATTAAATTCTCTTGGGGTGACCCTGTCAGTGTCAATTCTTTGGCCTGGATTTAGTTCCTTCCTTCCTTCCTTCCTTCCTTCCTTCCTTCCTTCCTTCCTTCCTTCCTTCCTTCCTTCCTTCTTTCCTTCTTTCCTTCCTTCCTTCCTTCCTTCCTTCCTTCCTTTCTTTCCTCCCTCCCTCCCTCCCTCCCTCTTCAGCATATTAAATTCTCTTGGGGTCACCCTGTCAGTGTCAATTCTTTGGCCTGGATTTCCTTCCTTCCTTCCTTCCTTCCTTCCTTCCTTCCTTCCTTCCTTCCTTCCTTCCTTCCTTCCTTCCTTCCTTCTTCCTTCCTTCCTTCCCTCCCTCTCTCCCTCCCTCCCTCCCTCCCTCCCTCCTCAGCATATTAAATTCTCTTGGGGTCACCCTGTCAGTGTCAATTCTTTGGCCTGGATTTACTTCCTTCCTTCCCTCCTTCCTTCCTTCCTTCCTTCCTTCCTTCCCTCCCTCCCACCCTCCCTCCCTCCCTCCTCAGCATATTAAATTCTCTTGGGGTCACCCTGTCAGTGTCAATTCTTTGGCCTGGATTTAGTTGCATCAATCCTAATTGAAATTCTGCAGAAGTCCAGTATTCTGTGGAGATTGCAGATGAATGACAGTGCAGTGGCAGAAAAGATAAATATGCTGGCAAATGAGATCCTGGATCTCCACAGAGGATGGAATAAATTACTTTACCAATAGAGTGGAGGTAATATGTTGGAAGAAAGAAAGTGAAATCGAAGCAAGCTTAATACCTGTTGTTTGTTCAAGGTAGGGGTGGAGGGGAGCGAGCACATACAGTTAAGATTGAGTTAAAATAGAGATTGCTATACATCAGCATTTAGTCCCCCTCCCTTCTTCTTGTTTTTTTTACCATGAGGAGGGATTAACACACACACACACACACACACACACACTTTAATTCCATTTTATGCAGGAGATTGTTTGCGTGGATTGGAATTCATGTGGCATTCTACATGTAGCTCAAGGCCCTCTAGAAACTGTGGTATAGCATATTGATTAGTCATTTGATAAATATGCCAAATGGCACACTGAGCTTAAGGTGCTTCATGCAAAATGTATTTAAATGACCTTGGCTAATTAGTTGAATAGCTAGGAGGCACTCCTGTGGGATGAAGAGTCACATGTTATGATGGTGAAGATTTAAGAGCTGGACTAAGTTAAATTCAAACAATAAATGGAAATTAGCCAAATAGCTTGCACTGAAATTCACTACTCCCTACCTCTACTTGGAACACCACAGAAAGGCAATTTTATCAGTTCCCTCCAGAGATAATGCCGTAAATCAAAAAAGCTGAATCTCCATATATTTGCTTTGAATCTTGTTTTTCAAAATGTCATCCTGTCACTCCCCAAGCAATCTTGTCCTATCATCCTCTACTAAATGTTTCTTCACCCTTGTATCTTATTTATACAGTATTTTCTTTCCATCATTACCAGAAGATAAATCACCCCACACCGTCATTTAGCAAATTGGCCTGAATATATCCAAAACATTCTGTTAACCATTCATAAAAATGGGAGAGCTATTACCCCAGGTTACATTAACAGAAGGATACATTATGTCAAGCTTACGGTAGCTTGAATGTCTAAGATAGTGGAAATCTTGAATATGTGCCTTATGTTTGCACCAATATTTTATAAATTTCAGATGAGTCTAATACCTGCTGTGGAGCGCCAGTGATATAGACTCCAGAGATCTGTCTCTTATCCAGTCACCATAAAAAATATTCTCTTAGCAGCAGTTTGTAGTTTCTGACATGAAGATCTTTCCACTAGCATCAGCAGACATGTCACTTTATACTAGGGATAAGATTAATCCTTTTGTCTTGTAAATTATGCCAGGAAAAATATGTTTTATCACACCAAGGTCTGGGGCTGGAGTAGCCTACTGCACCCTACAGTCTATGATTTGCAGAGCAAAGAAAGATGTGCTAAAGGGATTTGGGGAGATTAACTCAATGTACATAAGGAGGAGAGAGGTGAATTCCTTTTTCCTATATTAAAAGTCTGGTTTATGGAACTACCTGCCACAATTAGAGTAAAATATAACATATACATATATGTATATGTATAAATATATGTACAAGATATGTTACAAGATGAAAATTTGCATTGCTGTTTGAATGCATCTTTGGCTAGCATATGACCTTCAGACTCCTTAAGTCCTGAGTCCTCAGGGAGAAGGGCGGTATAGAAATTCAATAATAAATAAATAAAAAAATAAATAAATAAAGAACCAGTTCATTGAAGAGACACTTAAATCAGCCAAATCTTTTAAATTTTTTTTCCAGGCTCCAGCTTTAATGAATAGAAGAAAGGAATTTTGCTGGCTTCTGAATAATTCTTCAAGTGTGCATAGTATATTTTGTATATACTGAATCTTATGTGCATCGTTCTCTAGTATTGCATTTTTTATGCGGCTTCCTATTTTAAAGCTAAGACATATTTTAAGAGAATTATCAGAGTACCTTATGAATATATGCCTATCCATGCCACAACAAATCCTCTGTTTGTCCATCCATCTGTATGTATCAATCCAATAATTAACTGAGTCTGAGTAACTTATCTTCCTATCATGTATAAAACCAGATTAAAATAGCAGCATTGAACAATAATAAACAATGTAGATTGGGGTTGTCAAACTTGGTCATCATGTTGTTGTCACATGATGTATCGCGACTTTTCCCCCCTTCACTAAAATGGGGGTGGGCATGGCCAGTGTGTGACACATCTGGCCCGCAGGCCGCGAGTTTGACACCCCGATATAGTTAATAAACTATATGCTGAAGAAAATAATCACTATAAACAAGCATTAGGAATCTCTCTCATTTCCATCTCAAAGGCTTGTTGCAATAGTCCAGTTTTAGTAGCTTTCCTGAATCTCAATCATGTCAGGGCAAGTTGAGCCTACAAGGAGATGCTATTCCAGGGCTACAATCTGGTCTGGCAAAAGAAGCATACTATTTTACGTGCAAATGAGGTTACAAGATCTGGCAGGCAAAAAAACCAGATGGCCACTAGACAATGGCAAAAAAGTAGATTGTTTTGCATGTCTCTGCTGCCCCTTAAAAAGGATTTGTAAGGAATTCCTCTGAATAGAGCACTTCTGGGACTATTCTTTCACCTCCAAATTTCCTGTTTTCTTCTTCATCTCAAAGCCAATCAGTTATTATTTCTTCATCAACACATGTGCCATTTAGCACCTTATCTGTCAAAATGATTGTGCCCCCTCCATCGTTTTTCTTAAAGACTCCAGCCATCAGGCATAGCCATTCTAGTCTTTCCACCAATCCAACTTTGACCAATTCTAAGCACATGCTTTCTTGGGATGTTGGGGACTTGAAGTCCACACATCTTAAAGTTGCTAAGGTTGAGAAACACTGTCCTAGTCAGTTTTGGCCTAGATTAGACAGAATGAATCAATTATCTCAGAGGAGACTGCAAGGAGAGACAACTAATTTCTAGTACCCCTGAGTCAATGCTCTCAGCTGAACTAACCCAATGGTCATTTCATTCAGCTTGCAATGGGGAATGACTTCCATCTTTCTATCTCTTGAGCAGTCCTACTCCTTCACCTCTCTTTTTAAAGAGATGGATTGAAGCCTCTTTACCATGGCAACTGTAACCAAGGCAATACCATTGTCTTATGCTATATGTACTAGGCTTGGGGACTACTCAATAATACTAGAAGTCTCATACATCATTATAAGAATTTTATAAATGCTGCAGTATATGGAAAAACAAGCCCACATTGTTGCTTAACAGGAGCCACTGCTGGTTTTACATACTTCTGCTGTAAGTTCAAAAATAAAAAAAATATATTAATCCTATAAGCCATCATGAGTATGATTATTAAGAGCCAGGCAAAAAACTTTCACAACAGAGAAATGATTCTGATGAGGAGAGAAACCTTAAAAGTATCATCAAAAAACTTTTCATGCAGACTATTGTTTTCAGGCCATTGGCTTGATAGGGTTTGAGGCATAATAATTAAAGTCATAAACTAGAGCATTCAAACTTTCCCAATGCTCGGGTTGCTGTAATGCTAGTGTTGCAGATCAAGAAATTTTGTTGGATGGTGCTAGCTAAGCCATTATCTCTCAGTTTCAACCTCCATCTGCCTTAAGGGCACAATAGTAATTATTTATTTTCATCGCTGTTCAGAGGATTAGTGGGACTTTTTCCCCCCAAGTATTTTGAACACTCTAATGCAATGCATACATACAAAACATTTCATTATTAAACCATTAGTGCCAGTGTGACCCAACGCTGAACTTTTGACCATATTCCAGGAAAGTATTTTATGATAGCTATACTTTGTTTTCTCTTGGGTATTTGTTTTTCTAATCTGGATATTGTAACTTGTATTATTTTCTGTTTTTAAAATACAATTGTGTGAAGCTTACACACTCATTTTACATCAGGTCAAAAACTATTTCTGAGCTTGACGCATCAGTTCATTGTGTATCATAGGATTACAGACGAATTGGAGAAATATCACATTTTAGAAGAAAAAAAAAAATCTAGTTTACAGGTATATTGCTGGTTGCACAGTATTCTTTCAACCCAAGAATAGAGTCAAGATGGACAGCTGTTTCAGCTTTCACAGGTTGGGAATGATGCTGTCAATAAATACACACATCTGTTGCCCATGTAGACAAAATATATTTGGCTTGACAAAACATATTTGGCATCTCCATCTGTTGGAATGGCACCTTGCCTATTCACAAGTTGTCAGGGCCTTGCCATATGGCAGAAATATCAAATGATAAAATGTTTATTTGGCCACCTTGTATTCCTGTCAAAGTGAACACAGCTTTTGCTGAAAGCCAAGTTGTTGTTAGTATTACCATTGTTCAACAAGATTTCATAAGCATTTCTAAATGTTTCAGATGCATATTATCTAAATTGCTTCATGTGACTCTTATTTTCAAATAAGATTTATAGTGTGTGTGTGTGTGTTTATAGACTGTTTGTTTATATTAACATGCCCCAGAATTATCTCAGTGCTACAAACCTGTGCAGTGCTGCCTCTTCTATATATTTATGTCTGTGTGTGTGTGTGTCTCTCTCTCTGTGTAGAGAGAAAAAACAGACAGTGGGATAAAGTGAAGGGGGCTATGCCTCTAAACAGAATTTCTTTGTGTTTTCTGTTTTTGCACATAGCAGATGTGATAACAATATTGTTCATTTTACCAACAATCAGATTAAGTAACAGTAAAGAAAGAAGGGGCACAATATAAAAAGAAAACTAAATAGCACTAAATGAAAGCAGAAGAATAAACAGAGGAGCAAAAGCATTTTGACTTCACATGAATTTATGTTGAGTCAGAATAGGACTGGCCAGAAGATGCAAGACATAAAGCACATCATAAAAAATTACCTTCTGATCCAATTATATAATGCAGATAAGACACCATTTCATTTGGCATGCCATCTGTTTATACTGTACTATTGAACAGAATTGCAAAAATCCATTATTTAAAAAAGTACATGGAATGAAAAACTTCATTAAATAAATGTTGGTAGTGTTGACAAATAATGCAAAATTGTCATCTGTATGATTTTGAAGCTTAAAACAATGCCTGCTACCTAGTGTCCTTCCCTCACCCCCGATGAATTGTTCAGTGTCAAACCAAATAATGAATGCCTGGAGAAATGTTCATTGAGATTCTCAAAGGTCTATGGATTCATTCCTCACCAGTCATTAGAAATGAAGAAGCTTCATGGATTAGAAGAGAAAAGTTTTCAAAAACAAGAAACCAAGAAAGTCCAGTTGCCTTTTAGGAAAAGCACTTTTGGGAATACCTGGAGATTTAATGAAAGATTGGCTGGATATCCCCCTGAATAATCAACAAAGTATATTTTTAAGAAAAAAGAGAATGCAGCCAAAGGTAATTTAATATCAGAAGTGAAGAAAACTATTAGAGGCATTAATACTGATCTTGTCATATCAGATGACATCACAAGATACATATATAGGCTGCAAGATACAATATATAATAAATGATTTTTAAAGACTTTTGGAAGTTTCAGTACTCAGAATGGATCTTGACAGAGATTTTTCTCTAACCTTACTGAAAAAATATGTAATTTTGTTTTGTCACTGGATTAAGATAGCATGGAATCTGATAAATCCAGGAGTTATAGTGAAAGGATTTTAAAAATACTGTATTTCCAATGAAGTAATGGACCCAAGAATTAGTCACCTGAGTCTGAAGAAATTGAGAATACTGAAGATGGTTAAAAGTGTGAGTGGCGGGTGGGGGGGAAGATGACAAAGGGAATAAGAAAATGTTGAACAGAGTGATAACAAGATTACTGATGAAAAATTGTAAAGACTGATGGATGAACACATTATTGCAGCAAATTTTATATATTATATTCTGTTGTACATTGATCACAAGTTCTTCATTCTAAAATTGTGTGTCATCTTTTTTACTGCCTACTTTCCCTTTCAAATATGGTGGGCTGTTTTAAGGGCCCTAATTTTGTGTAGAGTTCTCATAAAGCATGGAAACAAGAGCTGTGGTGGCGCACTGGTTAGAATGCAGTACTGCAGGCTACTTCTGCTGACTTCTGGATGCCTGAAATGTGGCAGTTCGATTCTCAGCGACTCAAGGTTAACTCAGACTTCCATCCTTCCAAGGCTGGTAAAATGAGAACCCAGATTGTTGGGGGCAATATGCTGACTCTGTAAACTGCTTATAGAGGGCTGAAAAGCACTGTGAAGTGGTATATAAGTCTAAGTGCTATTGCTATTGCTATTCATGATAAGATATCTCAGTCATACTCCCAAATATATGCAAGCATGAATCTGTTTTCTGAGACCTCCCCTCTCATTTCCCCTTCTTGGCAATTTCTTCAGGCTACATGGATCTGAATAATTGATCTTTTATAATATAAAGTGGATGCTTTAATACTTGCCTATTAACCCTTCTATATCAAGGACAGCATTGATGCATATTCATTTGATATTCCATTCAAGAAGGAGGTATTTTATCTATGCTCCTTCCTATTGTAATGAGTATTTAATTTCTGTTGTAGACATCCCTTGCTTCCTTCAGCACTGTTCTGCTGATGGAATTTTTAAGCCACTTATAGCCATATCGTATTACTTGTTCCAGCTTCTGCCAACCTAGCAGTTCAAAAGCACATAAAAAAAATGCAAGTAGAAAAATAGGGACCACCTTTGGTGGGAAGGTAACAGTGTTCTGTGCACCTTTGGCATTTAGTTATGCTGGCCACATGACCATGGCAATGTCTTCGGACAGTGCTGGCTCTTCAGCTTTGAAACGGAGATGAGCACTGCCCCCTAGAGTCAGTAACGACTAGCACATATGTGTGAGGGAAACCTTTACCTTTACTTTATTAAAATGAGGATACATACTTTATACAACTGACATGGCATGATTTGTTCTTAACACAGGCCTGGAAACATGGTTGTTTTGTCGATAGTTTGCAGTTTTGTTTTTATTAATATCATATTAGGTCCAGCTTACAGTGGTCACAACCCACCTGAACATATATTCTTAAAATGTGATTAAACAAACAAATTGGCACTATAAATCTGCTACAATCAATTTTTAAGGAAAAAATAGTGTGACCCACAACGCAATCTTCATTCCAGCATTCTCAGTTCAAAGTTGAAAAATTGTCAGATAGGTGGCTAATACATTTTACAAATAAATAAAAAAATGAATAAATATGTTGCATATGCACACGGATATTGGAGATAGTTGCTTTTAAACCAGTATTTGTTAAGGCAAGTTTTAGATAAAATTATATTTATGATGGAAGTTACTTTTAGAATGAAACCAAGACAGGTACCGTATATTGAATATGAAAAATGTGGACATTTTATTTCTGTTTTGAAATGATAATGTGCAGAAAATTGGGTAGAGCAGACTAGTAAGTGATGACAGACAACACCAGTACAGAAGGGATTTATATTGATTCGCTTAATCCCTACTGGCTAGAATAGTATATTGGCTCCTTTATCATTGTCATCATCATCATTATCATAATTGCCCCATGTTTTTTCTAAAAAGCTAAGAAATAAAAGTTTTATATTATCTTATTTGCTATCAATTTTTAATCAGTTGTTTCCTCCTCCTCCTCTAATTTTCTCACCATCTTCCTTCCAACACTTCTCAAAAACATTACTGCTAGGGGCCAATATCAGCTCTTGGTGAGGACTCTTAAGATTGTAAAGACTTCAACATTCACAGCAAAATAAGTCTTTTAGGAACAGCTCCGAAGTTTCTGACTGCCATGACTTCCATGGGCCAGACTAGGTTACTATTGCCCCCATTTATCAAGCAAGGCACACTTTGGACCATTTTTTTCTGTATTGGGAACAGCAATCCATAGTGGTAAAAGTTAATAAAGTTGCAGCAGCTGACACAGCACTGGAGCAGATAGATTGGGTGATAAAATTATGGAGCAAATGGTAAAACTCTTTTACTCTTGAATATCTCACTGTTCATGTCTTCCGGATTCTATGATTTGGACAATGGATTGTATCAGCCGGAATTCATGAGATTAAAAAGAAAACCAACCAGTCCCTGAATCTAGTTACTTTCCTTTGTACAAAGTTATCACCCACCCCTCTCCTAGAAGAATGAAATATTTTGGGAAATATTAAAAAGGCAGAATATTATATTTCCCCTAAAAGAGAAATAGAAATCTTAAGGGAGACAGAAACTCAGCCCCAGCTCCTTGCAGATATTTGGTGCCCATTAAGAAAGATTGGGCCAACCTGTCTACAAGACCTCCAGCTCCAGGATGATGGGATTAAGACATAACACTCCAGGACATAATAGGATTAACCGATCTAGCAGAAGAGCTCACCACATGGCACAATCACCTGGGGACATTGCATCATCCAGCAAACTTCAACCAAACCTGGGACTCAGACAACCTACAAAGTTACCTATGACCCCTACAACAGTCAATAGAATACATGTTCTTGCACAGGAACAGGAAGTTCAAGTGCAAAGTCCAAGAGAAAGAATAAAAGCCACTCTCTCTCAACTCCATGTGGTCAGCTATCCAAAATCACACATGCTTGGTGGTTCTGCTTCATCAATAAATGGACCGTCTTTCCAATCAGCCTCCATGTCCATTTTGTCTCCAGTGCCTTTCTCCCGGCTTGGAACTGAACCAGATGGATATGTCTTCCAACGCCTTACTTTTTTCCTCACCATGGTGTTTTCTATTAGTGAAAAATGGGTGGCTTTTTCAGATTTAGAGAGAAAATATATTCCAAACTATCATACTATACCCCTCCTGAACCAGACTTCAACTAAACACATGTTCTTTCCTATGTAGTATGGCAGAATAGAAATGTGGCAACTTGTCTTTTGTTTAGTCTTTGCTTTATAAAATTTTAAAGTTATAGTGATTTTATATTGCATCTTTCCCCAAGGACTGTTATGACTATGCACAGTGTAAAAATGCCTCTTATCTATGACATAAATTATTGGTATGGTCGGATACAATAAAGAATTGTTGCAATTCACATTTAATCTAGACTGGAAATATTCCAAATCAAATACAGGGTGTAAGAGTTACTGATAAAGGAAGGGGAAAAAAAGCACTGCTGATTATATTAAAGGTCTCTCATTATGTTCAGCTTACTTTGATGTAGATAAAGAGCATGCTGGCTCTATGCAGTTGTAATAAAAGATGAAATTCCATTGCTAGAATGCAACCATTGATTGACACAGAATTCTCTTTTGTACGATTATGCATACATTGCATGGCTTAAGGAACATAGAATAATAACAGAGTTGGAAGAGACCTGGAGGTCTTCCAGTCCAACCCTCTGCTTAGGCAGGAAACCCTATACTATTTCAGACAAATTGTTATCCAATCTTTTCTTAAAAACCTCCAGTGTTGGAACATTCACAACTTCTGGAGGCAAGTTGTTCCGCTGATTAATTGTTCTAATTATCAGGAAATTTCTCCTTAGTTCTAGGTTGCTTCTCTCCTTGACTAGTTTCACCCATTGCTTCTTGTCCTGCCCTCAGGTGCTTTGGAGAATAGCTTGACTCCCTCTTCTCTGTGGCAGCCCCTGAGATATTGGAACACTGCTATCATGTCACCTCTAGTCCTTCTTTTCATCGAACTAGACAAACCCAATTCCAGCAACCATTCTTTTTATGTTTGTTCTTTATATGTTTTAGCCTCCAGTCCCCTAATCATCTTTGTTGCTCTTCTCTGCACTCTTTCTAGAGTCTCAACATCTTTTTTACATCGTGGAGATCAAAACTGGATGTAGTATTCCAAGTGTGGCCTTACCAAGGCATTATAAAGTGGTATTAACATAACCTGATTCAGTTTTACCTACTTTGACAACAGTGGATAACACCCATATTCCCTAAGGACTCAAATATGGACCATTGGTAATCTTTCCAGGACAATGTTGTGGCTTCTACCTAAGATATTTTGCATGTGAAATATATGTTTTACCTTTAAGTTAAGCCCTTCTCCCCTAAAGAAAAGCAAACAGGCAAAGGTCTTTTGCAGTTCTGACTAGCTAACCATTGTGCAATACAGATTGCTGGATGAATTGGATCTTTGTTGGATCCTGCAGGATTTTTTTTTTTTTTTTGGATATACATCAATATCATATGAACAGTGAGGCATCTGGGCATCATTCATTTAAATACAAATAATAATAGTAATATTAATAATATTTGTTACATTAATCATACTTATGTAAATTTTGGTGTTCTTATACATATTTGCATTAGAGTGTGCTCCTTCATTGTTTAGTTGTTCAGTGCTTTTGTGCACCATTCTAATAACAATCACAATATTATTTAAATGTACATAATGATACCATCTTTCAATATCTAATCTTTACATCTAGGTATTACTTTTAGTATATTATATAAAAATATGTATAATAATATTCCCCCTTGAGCTTGTTTCTGCCTCTATTCTAGCTCTCAATAAAGCCAATCTTATATTAAACAGCATTCGCTTTCTAACCATCATCTCCTGCCCACTTTAGTATTTCAATTTTTATTTGTTTTCCCAAACTCCTCCCTTGGGTCTTTGTCTCTGTCTACTTCTTTCCTATTTAACCCAAATATTTCTTCCATGTCTACTATTTTTTGCTGCCATACCTCCGGTATGCCCGGGTATATCTTCTCTTCAAAAATATCTTTCTTTTTATCCAATCCCATTTTTTAATCTCTTAATATATATTCTCCCTTATTTGTTTCATAAGTCTTTATTGTCTTCTCCTTCTTCTCTTCTTGTTTTATTTGTTGATTTACCTGTTCTGTCTTTTCCTCTGGTCTTTTTATTATCTTCCTGTGTTTTATTATCTTTATTCATTTTCCCTTGTTGAACATTTTCTGATTTCCCCACAATGACATACATTAGGTCTTTTATCTCCCTATGATTCTTTATCAACATATCATAAGTACTTTGGAGTATCAACATGATTTCTTTTTGAAATCCACTCATTTCCCCCTGATGCAACATCTTGTCTTATTTTGATAGGTCCAAATATTGCTCAATAGCCTGTCAGTAGTCTGTCACCACCCCAAAGTCTCAATTGTTTATGACCTCAGGAAGCCATCTTAGAAACCATTTGATCAATCCTAGAGTTGCCCCTCAGGGGAATGCAATAGTTATAGTTCTTTGTGTCCCACAGTTAGTCAATTAGTTCCATTTATCCAGGAAGATTTCCAAATGTCTCCTTAAGTCCACTCTGTAACTTCAGTCATAGATCCTGGCATTTAAAGTAACTTTCTTTAGATGTCTTCCATAATCTCACAGTGAAACCTTCAATAACCATGAAGTAGACAGATATAGAACATTAGATATCACAGCAGTCCTCCAGGTGTTACTTATTTCCACTTTTTTCCTTTGTCTTATCAGTACTTCCTAAGGTTGTAGGAATATTCCATTCACCAGCAGATGGTGCCTTCAGGTTAAATTTCAACATTGCACAGAATCTGACAAATATTTATTTCAGTTTTTTTTTCAAATAGTCAATATTCAGACAAATAATTCCAGCATTTCAAAATGTCTTACCAAAATATTGCAATAAAGTTTTAAAATCCAATCTTTCTATATTTTAAAGATTTTGTGCTCTCCCTTTAGTTCCTTTTCTTTTGGGTCTATAATTTTTCTCTCTGTAATTATTTGCCTCTTTGGCAAGTATTTCAAAGAGTCCTTTTCCAGGGTTTATTTTCTTTGAGGTTAGGTTCTAGATAAAAAAAGAATAATTTCACCCAGTTCCAATCACTGTTCATCTACACATTCAGTCCAACACATTCTTTGTTTCTTCGGCTGCCTCGGCTTCATGGCAGCCATAATGGCTGCCTCTCTTTGTTGTCATTATAAGGGAGGGAATCCCTGAGTCCAGCTGGAGAGCTGCCACTCTCTGAATCCTGCAGGGTGCCCCTCCTTTCTTTGTCATCCCTGCAGGGTGACTTTAGCCCCTTGGGAGGCCCTCCAATGAGGAGGATTCGGCTTGAGTTAGCAGAGTCCCGCTTCTTGCCTCCAATCTCACCGCAACGTCAAACCGGAATGTTCCCTGCAGAATTTTTCTTACGTGTTCACATTCTTTTTGCAAACCAGAAGACTGTAGAAGGCACATGGAGTGCTAAGGCTGCCACTATAAGTGAAATTTGCCATAACTCTATTATGCATCTGTAAAATTGCTCATGTCCTCAGCATTCTCAGATCTTAAATTATACTAAATAAAAAGTTCTTGCTTCTAGTAGAAAGATGTCCATGCCAATACTGAAGTCATTTGATGCAAGAACACAGTACTGAAAATCCATATGAGTTCTTTGGTTCCAAGTCCAATATATTCTTTCAATCTTTTATTATTTAAAATTTATTTTGGTGCAACTGTGGACATGCTAAAAGGAAGGTCAAGGCATTTTTAAAAATCATGTTTACTGCACTAGTCTTCCCTTTAGCTAAACGGTCCTCTGTTTTGCCCATGATTCATCTCCAGAAAATCCCTTTGAGGAAGATGGTGCTCATTTAATTCTCCCCTCCCCCAACAGCTGCTCAGTAATTTCATATCATACAATGGAAATGAATTTTTTAGACATGAGGTAAAACAAGTCTGCTTCAGCCAGATTTGGCTGCACTCAGAGATGTTCACTATTCTGTTGAACATATTCCACAGTCATTATCTTTTATAGAAGGTAGAGTCCAAAAGAAAAAAAAAAGAGGAAGGGAACATTTTGTCTGTCTCTATATCTCTTTTTCTCTTTCCCTCACAATAGGTCCATTCATTTTAATGGAAAACATGTGGTGAAATCTCCTGTGCAGCTTTGAAAACCTCTGGTTAGGATTTTTTTTAAAGTGTCCATTTTATTTCAATCTAATGGAACACACCTCCCTCACTATTAACATAAGAAGTTGTCAGAGGGATCAGCTGAATATACACAGGCAGTTATCAGATAAAGTGAATTTATTTTGTTTTTAAAATTTGCAAGACACCTTTCAAAATCAGAAGGCTTTTCATGATGAATGCCATTTAGTAAAAACAAAAAAGTAAAATAAAAGAAGAGAAGGGGGAAAAAGACATGGATGCCTAATTCATACATCAAAAGTGTAAGTCGTAAACTGGGAATATGAGATACATTTTGTTTATACTGTTCTTTGAAATAAGGATGAGAGAGAAGGCCAGATGGATGATTTGGCTGCAACTCTCCCTTCTGAAAGGAAAGAAATGGAAATATCAGCAAAATGGCAGAGCTGCAAGACCAGTTTAATTTAAAAAAGCGTAGATAACTGAATGGCATATTCACACTCATTTGGAATCAGAAGGCATGCCAATTTATCGCATAAAGCATAGATTGTGTATTGTTTCCAACTGGCTCAGGGAGTAAGGAATAAAATGGACTTGCCTGATGTTCAGCTTTTAAGTAAAATATGCCTTAGAAAGGTTTTGTTTTGTTTTGTTTTGAAGGGTAAAATGTCAGGAAGTTGACCAACAAATTTTCTCTCCTCCCCTCTGCATTTATATCCACCATAAGAGAAAAACAATTGTATTTTTAATATTTGTGTAAAGGTGACATCTAGAAAAATCATTACTGAAAAAAGTTTTATTGTGTGAATTGAAGCTATACAATATACATGGACAATTGATCTAGGAAAGCCAAAGAGGTGTTGGAGAGAAAATATTTTGTATCCCCCTTTAATAGGTATGAAAATTATAGCTGAAATATGAAGGATACTCTCTTGATGGGGCAAATCCAGTTTGTTTCCCTATCATTGCCAATTTTTCAGAAAACAGATTTTCAATATATTTGGAGCCGATTACTTTAATCCAGTTTTCCAACCAAAATAGAAATATATTAATTGATAGATTTCTTCAGCATTCTATCATCTATTTCATAGCATTATGTTTAAGTGATTTTTCAAACATTTAGAAAACTAGCCATTTGTAGCATTACTAACTTTTGGGGAAAAAAAACATCATTCAGTAACAAATAATTCTGCATCCTTGGTTCAATTTGTCGCTTAACCAGTGTTTTTGTCTAGTTCATGTAGCAAATGATATGAAAAACAGAAACCTGGAAGCTTAAACAATAGCTATCTGTAAGAATGGGCCAGATGGATTAATTCTCTGGATCCTAGATAAGACAAGACTACCAGATCTGGAATGCAACTATCCACTTGATCATTGACTGTCAGCAAATAGTTCTATTTCTTTGCTTCTTTATGCTCACATTATAGCTCTGCTATAAGGCAAGAGCTTTCTACCTGACTTATGATAGTTCATTATAATGGATGAGTTGCTGGAACATAATTTATTTAGCATGTCTATACAGGAGCAGTGATGAAAAATTAGGATTGTAATGTAGTTGAATTGTGAAGAGCCAGATGAAAGGACAGATTTGAACTTTGAAGTAAGAAGAGCATTATTAGGGAACACTACATTTCTTTTGTATTTTTAAACCTCTAGAGCAGATTAATTACATTCTAAGTGTTGTGGCCCGTACGCGGCCTGGGCAGCTAGTAGCTGATTCAGATAGCGAGGAGGCTGGTGTGGTGCTGCGCCAGCAGCCTGTGCAGCTGGCACTTGAGTCGGACAATGAGGAGGCTGGAGAAGATGTGGTGCCAGAGGCGGGGATTCAGCCAGGGCCTTCAGAACCTCCAGAAGCTCCCTTAAATGGAGGAGCCTCTTCTCGATGCATGGGCGTGCAGAGCTGCCAAAAGGCAGGAGTGCCTCCTCAGGAGGAGGTCTCCTCGAGAGTAAGGCTTGGGGCTAATTGGCCACTCCCTTAGCCTATTTAAGGAGGAATGCCGACTGAAGCAATTTTCAGGGAACAACTTCGTTCACATAAACTTTGTGTGTGCTGCGTTCTTTGGGGTCCGTAGCTGGGGCAGAACACTAGGGCAGGGGTGTTAAACTTGTGTTGTCACAGCGGTATCACGTGATGTATCGGGACTTTTTTCCTCTTCACTAAACCTGGCAGGGTTGGGGCCAGCGCATGACGCATCCAGCTCACAGGCCGCGAGTTTGACACCTCTGTTGTAGGGAATAGAAGAAGCTTCTTTATATTTACTTTTGATGCATTACACCTAAGAAATCCTCTAGGTGGAATGAAAGTGCCTAAAGGTAAGAGGAAGGCAAATATTCCTATATACCGTATTTTTTGGAGTATAAGACACACTTTAGTTTTGGGGGAAGAAAATAAGAAAAAAGCTGATTGGCAGGTGTATCAACCTCCCTGAATACCCCCAATCAGCTGTTCCCAGAGGTGAATATGAGCAACAGGTTCCTTGGTTGTGAGCTCTGTGCCTTGCTTTTTTTTTTTTTTTTTGCTTTTTTTTCTGCCTCTGAAACGTCCGAAACTCTGTTTCAGAAAAAAACTTTTTTTCCTGTCTCTGAAAGCCTCCAAAACAGAGCTCCAGAAAAAAAGCCTCCGAAGCTCTGTTTGGGGGCTTCTTTTCTGAATCTCTGTTTGGGGGCTTCTTTTCTGAAGCTTCGTTTCTGATGCTTTTTTCAGCCTCTGAAACCTCTGTTTGAGAACTTGGGTGGGGCAATATTCAGAGTATAAGACGCATCCAGATTTTCATCCTCTTTTTTGGGGGAAAAAGGTGCATCTTATACTCTGAAAAATACAGTACTATAAAGTAATTGGCCTGTAATTACCTTGAGAACAATTATGTAATATTTGCTTATTACTACAGAATTAAATAATGCCAAATCATAAGCCTCTTGGTATTTTACAATAAAATACAGGTAGCCCTCGACTTACAACAGTTTGTTTAGTGACCATTCGAAGTTACAGCAGCACTGAAGTGACTTAAAACCGTTTTTCACACTTAAGACTGTTGCAGCATCCCCATGGTCACATAATCAAAATTCAGATGCTTGGCAACTGACTCATATTTATGACAATTGCAGTGTCCTGTAGTAATGTGATTCCCTTTTGCAACCTTCTGACAAGCAAAGTCAATGGGAAATCAGATTCAGTTAACAACCATATTACTAATTTAACAGCTGCAGTGGTTCACTGAACAAATGATGGCAAGAAAAGTCATAAAATGGGATAAAACTCACTTAATACATTTCTCACTTAGTAACATAAATTTTGGGCTCAATTGTGGTCCTAAGTTGAGGACTACTTGTATGTATCTCCTAAGTTAAAAGCCATCACCAGTGTTAAATCCAACTCAAGAAAAGGCAACCCATCACCACCTCTAATGGGGAAAAAATGATCAATCCTTAGTTTTTAACATCCAAAGTCAATGTTCCACTGAGCTGTGTACCTTACCCATGTGGATTTTATGTTTGAAAAATGATGCAGATTATATAGAAAGATTATATAAAAATCATGGTTGATAGTTTAATTTGGCAAACCTAACTAATTTATTTCAGAAGTTTTTAAAATTTGAAGTCTTCGGATGACATCTCTTTGAATTTCAAGTGTTAATGGTGATCAAGTCCCTATATAGATATAACATTGCAGAATTTCATTTTAGTTAATATGTATTTGCATAAACAGATGTTATAATGTCCACCTATAGCATGTTAAGAACTTAGAATAAAACATTTCCTGGGATAATAGTAAACTGTTATAAAGAATGTCTTATTTTTACAGTGATTTCAGCTCTCAACTAACAAATTAATATAATATTATTTTATGGTCAGTTTTTTAAATTAATCTTTCAATCTCTTTTAAGTAAATATGCTATAATATCCCAGATAGGAGTATAGAAAATGTAAGTTAATACATCTAAGGTCTGTTGACTTTCTTCTACTCACCCTTATTAATTTTACAGTATGTGATCTATTTCTTCATAGACCCCCCAAAAGATGGACCAATAAATACAGCATATCTTGTCCTGCCTAAGACCTGTTTAAAAAGCTTGGAAAAAAACTTGGAAAGAAAAGGAGTAAGGAGTAACTAGTTATTCAGTTCAAGCATTGGCTTCACTGATCAACAAGGAGACTCTCGATTTATTTATTTAACACTGTTGTTATGCCTTTCAATTGTAAGTCTCAACATCTTACATGTATAAACACCTTAAAAGCATTAAAAACACAATAATTATCATCAATCAATCATCATCATCTCAATCAGTGGTGAAATGTAAAATTTGTTACTACTGGTTCTGTGGACATGGCTTGGTATGTGGGGGTTAATGTGACTGGGTGGGCGTGTCCAAGATTTTTTTCTTTTTAAAGCATTTTTTTACAACCTATTCGGGCAAATAGGTTGTAAAAAAATGCCTAAAAAGTAAAAAAAAAAAAAAAAAAGTTCCGACGATCAGCTGAGCGACACTTGTTCTTCAGAACTTTTAAAAAAACTTTTTAAAAGCATTTTTAACTACCAGTTCTGGAGAATTGGTAGTAAAAAAATGCTAAAAAAGTAAAAAAAAAAGTTCCGACGATCACGCGTCACTCAGATGATCATCGGAACTTTTTTTTTTTTACATTTTTTACTACCGGTTCAACGAACCAGTAGTCTTTTTTACTACCGGTTTGGGCAAACTGAACTGAACTGGGAGAATTTCACCCCTGATCCCAATCTTAATTTGGTAATGTATGGCAACAGCATCTCCAAAAATATTAAAATCTGAAGGCCTCACAAAAGGTTGTTTTCATTTCCCTCCTAAAGATTAATAGGGAGGGGGACACTTCCACTAGAAGACAAGTTAGTCCATAGTGCTGGAGCAGCCACTGAAAAGCAGTGTGTGTGTGTGTGTGTGTGTGTGTAGACACATGTGCATGCACGTGACATGTGCATCTTTGAATGGGCCATCTCAATTCTAATAAGATAGGATTGAGTTTTGGGCTCCCTGGATCCAGACAGATAACATTTTTTTTTTATTCTCACTAAAGTAACATTCCCTAAACAGAGCTGGTATTCAGTTTGTGGGTTCTCCTGGTGTTGCAGCACCCGACTGAGATGAGATGGTAGCTAGGAAAGTCATTTGTACCCAAAGGTGCTTTCTCAAGAGGCAACTAGACTTTCTGGTTTCTGCATCAATTTGAGATGCAGACAGCACAGTCTCATCTCCAACAGCCTGTACCTGTGCTCAACAGTGTAGGGACACAGGGCAGAAAATATCCTGCAGAAAGCACAGTTCCAACTTCTCAATGAACCAGAAAGTCCAGTTGCCTCTTGAAAAAGCACCTTTGGGAAAACCATGATCTGAATGACCGAGAATCTCCATATATATCATTTGTACCCATTTTAGACTGGAAGGTCTTACTCACAGTTAGTTATGCCTTTGTTAGAAGTTGTTTAACACCCAGGAAGGATTTCCTAAGGAGAGGTGAAACCTTCAAGGCTTCCAGCACTCTCTTCTCTCTCAAGTAGGCATTCACAACCTCCCCGATGTAGCTTCCAGTCTTCTCTCTGGCAGGAGGGGCAAGAATCCAATCATAAGCAGCAGAGCTCATATTGCAGAGGATCTAACCCTTTTCTTTGTTTGTGCACAGTGTCAAACAAATTCCATATGGCCCCACAAGGTTAGGGTTTCAGTGACCTCAACAAATTTTTCACAACAAAAATCAAGTTCTGAGTGATTATGACTTTTTTTTTAATCTTCAGTGTTTTGCAAATAATTTACCATATTTTTCGGAGTATAAGATGCACTTGCCCCTCCAAAAGAGGCTGAAAATTTAGGTGCATCTTATACTCCAAATGTAGCCTTTTCAAAGCTTTTTTTCAGCCCTAACATGGCACTAACAAGTGAAGCGATCTTCTGCACTTTTTCTGCTCTTCTCATTGCTGCTCTCTCTGACGATCAACTGTGCTTTAGAACCTGTTTTTCAGCCCTAACAATGCACTAGTGAATGAAGAGATCTTTCATGCTCCATCTGCTTTTGTCATTGCTTCTCTCTCCGACGATCAGCTGTGCTTTAGAAGCTGTTTTTTATCCCCAACCAGGGGATAAAAAGCAACCCCGCGCATGAAGGCTCAAAACCAGCGAACTAATGTGCTGAGATTGACCAGACTAAGGACACTAGGCAGATGAATACCAGGTAGGCAGAATTTTTTTTCCTATTTTCCTCCCCAAAAATTAAGGTGTGTCTTATACTTCGAAAAATATGGTACACGAGTTTTGAAAGAGATCTTTCTGTGAGCTAATTTTCAAAAAGGAGCAGATCTTAAGCAGTCACTGGACAGCATTCCTACAATGCAATTAAGAATCCCAAAGTACCAATGCTTATCACTTTTATTTCCATGCTGTATACTAAAAATGCTCCCATGATTAGTCAAGTTATGTGAATCATCCTGATAGAACCTGGATTCTTTTATTATAAGATTTTATTAGAATCTTCAGAAATGTAAAGTGCACTACTTTGTGATACTGTAATTAGGACAGATTAATATTTATCATATCTCCTCAAAACTGTAGAAGGAGCAAAAAAAAGTAATGCCATAGTAAATGCTAAGGTAACCACATTCATCTTTCATAGGCAAGTATGTCAATTTTTAACAGTTTAGATTCAATAATCTTCTCAAAACAGGGAAAAAAATGACTACAGTCCAGGAAGACAACCTTTGCTGACTTTAGAAACCAAATACATAAATGATAGGCTGATCGTAAGAACTGGATGCCCCAAAGCAGATTTATAGCTGGAGCTGCCACTTACTCAATAATGCTATGTTATATAAAGATTACCCATTGCATTCCCTGCCTTTTGTCTGCAATGAATAATAAGAGAGTTCTCTCTGCCCTTGGGAGGACAATAAGAATGAACCCTGTGAGACTGGTAAAACTTTAATGAAGAAATGAAGCAAAATGATGCCACCAAAGGCAAAACTATTAATCAGGATTGAAGTCTGGGATCAGGAGATGGCGAGCACAGACAGCTGCCCCAGCCCTAGGAAGACCAACTGCTGTAGTCTGCTCAAGGCCTATTACATATCTACTAGACTCCTTTCTAAAGAGAGTAAATAAAATATCTTCAGGGCCCTGAATACACAGAACTATACAGAGGTCCTGAGATATAAAGGTGTTGATATTTCAAGTTCTGAGAATTCTAATTTTAGAACTGTACTTGTGTATGGCTTCAAAGAAATACTTAACTTCAAAAAAGGTTTGAAGAAAACTCCACTCAGAAGTTGCTTTGCAAAGCAATTGTGATCTTCTTGCTTCTGAGGCCAAATGAGGCAATCATGCTGCTTCTTTTTTTAGACTGTCTGACAGACCTATTCAGCCTTCTTTCACAGGACTTGGCCATGAGGAGAAGGATGAGACCATTTTGTAGCACTGGCCTAGTGATCTTCCAGGTTGGATAATTCCTGCACAGTTTATGGGGAATATTCAGTGAGTTTCTAGACTCTCAGTGTGCAGCCAGGGAAGTCCCAGGGGTTAGCTTGGAGACCCTTCAGGTCAGTGGTGAAATTTAAAATTTATTACTACCAGTTCTGTGGACATGGCTTGGTGGTAGTGGGGTAATGTGACTGGGTGGGTGTGGACAACTTTTTAAAAAAATATTTTTAAAGCATTTTTTTTCAATCTATTCGGGTGAATAGGTTGTAAAAAATGCTTTTAAAAGGTAAAAAAAAAGGCTCTGATGATCACAGCTATGGCGCGGGATTGTCAGAGCCTTTTTAAAAATCTTTTAAAAGCAGGAAGGAATGACACCCAGCCAGGAGGGCATAGCCTCGTGATGCCATTGCTACTGGTTCTCCGAACCACTTGCCACAATCGCTACCGGATTGCCTGATCCGATCCGAACCAGGAGCATTTCACCCCTGCTTCAGGTGCATTTTGGCCAGTAGATATTGAGGAAGTTAAGGGGGGAAGGAGCCATGGCCTCGTCTGCTGCTAACATCCTTTTCATTCACATGTTGATGGTTAACCAGGCTCAATAGCTTGAGAAACTGCTATGAGATTGTCCACAGTACAGTCAAAATCAGTTAGTAGAGAACATTAATTTCTTCCTGTCTGCTTTTGCTGAATAATGTGAAACAGAGCTCAAAAAAAAAAAAAAAAATAGCCTTGAAGACCTTCAGTGTCTATTGAGAATGGTCTTAACTGAGTAGTCCAGTGATGATATGGGGTATGTGTGGACTGAAGCTACCTAACTTGAAGCCCTGCTTACATAATGGATATCTTTCAGAATGGGCAAAATGAATGAGCACTTAAAGGCTATCTGAAACCACCAGCCTGGAAGCACTTTGGCCAATGTTTGAGGAAAAGTCTGAGAGAAATTAGGGCCATTCCTAATTTCTTGTGCCTGGTTTACCCTCCCTGTTAAAAGCTTCTCTTTGTTTTGTGTGAATGGCTTCTAATAGTACTTCAATAGTATGAATTGCTTACTCAATTTTTCATTATGTAAAATTTAACCTGCTTCTCCATACTTTGTATGTATTTTTTTGCTTTGGTGACACAATTGCACACATATAAAATGTATAAGAAATGTACCATGTACAGGTTGGTATTGGCAGCAATTCACATATCACAGCTCCCAAGATATATCATTCATTCATTCATTCATTCATTCATTCATTCATTCATTCATTCATTCATCCTATTTATTATTCTAATAAACAACTCAAGATGACAAACTTACCTAATACTTCCTCCTCCCATTTTCCCAATGACAACAGCCTTGTCAGATGAGGGATCCTTGGTACTTTGTGAGCTTGGTTGTTTTCTTGCAGATGTTTCATTACCCAAACTAGGTAACACCATCATTGCTATCCCAAAGATGCTTTTTCAAAAGGCAACTGAACTTTTTTTGTTTTTCCTTGAAGATGTTTCATTTCTCATCCAAGAAGCTTCTTCGGTTTTTCAGTCATCCAAGCAAAAAGTCTTCCAGGAAAAACAAAGTCCAGTTGCCTTTTGAAAAAGCACCTTTGGGACAACCATGATCTGAATAACTGAGAATCTCCACAGACATCTTCAGTGCTAGTAATGAAAAGGATTTGCTCTCAGTTTATATTCTAGTGGCTTGCCCTGTCAGCGTTAATGGGAGTGGTCTTGGAGGTTTTTTGGTTGGGCTGTTTAGACACATAGACACAGCATCTACATACTGTGGAAAAATATAATTAACAAGCTAAAAAGGTAGCAAAAAGGCCCCAAATACCTCCTCACCAGCAATCAACACCCTGGTGAGCATAGATTAACATTGACAATACACCCATCAAGGAAGTCCCAAGCACATTAACAGTAAACAGTCCAACCAAAGAATCTCCAAGCCAAGGCCACTCCCACCAACATTAACAGGAGAAGCCTCTAATATACGGGTGTCAAACTCAACACATCACTTTGCCATCATGTGATGTTTCATGACATTTTTCTCATTCATGGAGCTGGAGTGGGCATGGCCTGTGCGTGATGCATCTGGCCCACAGGCCACCAGTCTGACACCCCTGCCTAGAATATAAATTGAGAGCAAATCAATTCCTTACTAGCATTGATGACCTTACCTAGTTTAGGTAATGAAATGTCTGCAGGGAAACAACCATGCTCACAGAGCACCTAAGGCCCCTCATGTCAACCCTGAGCTACAAATATTTTCCTTTATCTTGTTAGGTGAATTGGGCTGAAACTGAGTGACAGTCCCAAAGTCACCCAACTGGCTTTCATGCCTAAAGCAGGACTAAAACTCAATCTCTTGGTGGTTTAACCAGTAGACCAAACTATAATATCAATATTACATGATTAAGTTCTTAACTTTTCAATTTATAGGACACTAATAATATAATTTATGATGGCTACAGTGACTGATGGAAAGATTTATTTATTTATTTATTTATTTAATTTGTATACCGCCCTTCTCCCAGAAGGGACTCAGGGCGGTGAACAGCCAAAATTAAAAAACATACAAATACAAAAGTTAAGATAATTAAAAGAATTAAATAATTGGCTACCCAATTTAAAACCCCAAATCCATAAAATTTAAAATCCCAGTTAAAAACCATTTAGGCTAGGCTAAAAGATGAAGAGGTAGATTCAAAAGCTATGAAAACAAGGGTGCTATATTGTCTTCTCTGTGAAATGCTGATGGTTATGTAATTATTGGCTCACATTAAACCATTGAATCTGGATAACTATCAACATGTGGGTGAGAAGGATATTAGCAGCAGGCAAGGCCACTGGCTCTTCCCCCCTTAACTTCCTCAATATCTACTGACCAAAATGCACCTGAAGGATCTCCAAGCTAATCCCTGGGACTTCCCTTGCTGTACACTGCGAGTCTTTAGGCTAGAAACTCACTAAATGTTCCTCATAAACCAGGTGTCAAGTTGCATTTATCCTAGTGCTGACATGAGAAGGAGAACGCAAGTGTCTGTAATGGGATGGTTGCCTTTCACCTACTTATTTTAGCTGGAAATAATGTCCCCTAGGAGATGGATGGGAGGGGGGAAATTCTTTGAATTGAAGCAGTAGATAAGGGGTGAATGATTGGGAAGATGGCCAATGAATGCAGAGGAGTGGGGGAAGGAAGTGGAAGGATTTTGGGTCAGCACGGCAGTGCTGGCTACATGGAGTCAGTGAAAAAGTTGCCGTGCTAAATAAAATGGAAGTTTGTTTCAAAAAAGACTTTGTTTGAGATGCATTTTTTTTAAATTTGATTTATATGCCGCCCTTCTCCGGAGACTCAGGGCGGCTTACAATGTGTTAAGCAATAGCCTTCATTATTTTGTATATTTTATACAAAGTCAGCTTATTGCCCCCACAAACTGGGTCCTCATTTCACCTACCTTAGAAAGGATGGAAGGCTGAGTCAACCTTGAGCCTTGGAGAGATTCGAACCAGCAGAAATTGCAGGCAGCTGTGTTAATAACGGGGTGCATTAAACCACTGTACTATCAAGGCTCTTGATTTATTTGAAGACGGCCTGAAAACCAGACACCAGGATTCTCAAACTCCTGGCCTACGGGCCAGATGCATCCCATGCTGGCTATGCCCATGCCCAGTTTAGCAAAGGGGGGAAAAAGTCCCGATATGTCATGTGACACCACCAAGACAACATGAGTTTGACACCCCTGTCATAAACTGTGCTGGAGTCATCCAACCTGGGACATCACTAGGCCAATGCTACAAACGGTCTTATCCTTCTCTTCTGGCCCAAGTTCTGTGAAAGTAGGCTGTCTATGTAATGACATTGCACACAATTTCATTGAGAACAGTCTTCACTAAACTATATACGTTAGTGTTCTGCATGCTTCAATATGTTGATTCTTAAGAAATATTTTGCCCCTCAGATAAACATACTTCCTCTGCTTCTGTATGAACCTGAATAATAATGCCTTATTGAGTAGTTTTGACTACTCAACTTCTTAAAGTAGCAGGTTTCCTTAGAAGCTTGAAAAAAAGTTGTGTCAGCTTCAATTAGTAACAGAGGCGCTGTTCTTGAGTGAGTTCTAAAGCATTGATGAATAATGTTTGAAGCCTGGTACAGCTTTAATGCACAAGGTTAGGTGACAGCCATTTCTAAACTAGGGGCTTTATTTTCTTCTATAATGACACAGAAGTTCTCTGTGAACGCACAGTGGTAATTATTGTGAAAGGAAAACCAAGGATACTTTCTGGGTTTGTTTTGACAAGTTTGTCACCAGAAGCAAAGCATCTGGAATATGTTACAACCTGTAGGCACTTCAGAATTTCAACATAAGCCCATGTTCACAAAGCTTATTACTGGCAATTTGAAAGACATCTATACTACTCATTCAATGTATCTAGCTGTGATAAGGCTGCCTATGGCTCAAGGCACAGTTTGCTTTGGTTCCCTTTCTATCTCTATCAAAGATGAGCAGAATGGCCAACTACAGGTTGAATGTTCCACCTAGTAGAAAACAGTATGTTCCATAATGCCTTTTTTAACAGGACAGATTCCATCCTGCACATGTAGTGATAAGCAAGGTGTGAATTTGGAACACTCTTTAATCTTAAAATAAGGTATAATTCACAAAAGTGTTCTTTAAAAATGCTTTTCTCATTTTCTGATAAATATCCTTTCAAAATTGCAAAAAAATTCTATCACATATTTTAGGAGAACAGTTATTTCTAAACTACATGATCTAATGTGTATGGATTGAAATTCTCCCGACGTACAGATTTAACCTGGCAAAGATGTTGGGTTTTTAAAACAGATGACATGACAATTTTAACACGATGCCTGCTTATTATTCACATTTGTCTGTAAATAGAATCATTTTGGATGTTCACAGATGTGAAATCCTAGTCATATATCAGCTGAATACTTTCATGTATTTAAACAGAGACAGCTAGGTGTAATATGATGTTTGGAGCTTCATGTTACTTAATGGGATGCTAAAGGCATATTCATTTCTTGTATCTGTTGAGATTTTTCTCCTGCAAATTAGTGCTGGATAGAAAGGTAACCCTGGTGGACTTGTAAGAATTTTCCTTAATGGAATTTTCCTTAATGCACTGATTACTGATTGCCAAAGCTGCTGTTTTAGATTAGGAACTAAAGAGAGAGGGAGGAAAGGAGAGAGGGAGGGAGGGAGAGGGAGAAAGAGAGGAATAAAGGTAATTAAATTATGACTAGAGGCACTGTAAAAATGAGGGAGGAAATGTAGACAATTCTGCCACCTATCTGTTAAAATGAAAGGAATGCAATTTCAAGTAAAGGGTTTAAAAGTAATAGGTACAATACAAAATACATTACTTTTCATTGCTTTGGTGCCTTGGATGAAAAGAGTTAATTCCTGCCACATATCTATGTAAAAATTATGATAAGGCTATGACTAATTTAAACAACATCATAGGAAATTTATTTCTTTTGCAGTTGTCATTAAAATCAGTTGTAGCACTGGCAGTAGTTTGTTGGTTATCCATTGGACCATATCAAAATATACACTATGACATTAACAAGATTGTATATAAAAGTAGAGTACAGCAAAATTACATGTAAAAAGTATATGAATAAAGAATGCAAGTTATATTTCTGTATCACCCCTACCATTTACCACAATCAGACCCAAATATACAGATCTCAACTAAACTCTTTTGTTCAAATAAAGGGCTGTATTATATGTAATTTTTGAATTTTGACCACACATGAAATATATTGTCTTAGTATGTTGTCTTAAGAGCTGAGGTGGCGCAGTGGTTAGAGTGCAGTACTGCAGGCTACTTCAGCTGACTGCTAGCTGCAGTTCAGCAGTTCAGCAGTTCAAATCCCACCAGGCTCAAGGTTTACTCAGCCTTCCATCCTTCTGAGGTGAGTAAAATGAGGACCCAGATTGTTGGGGGCAATATGCTGACCACTTAGAGAGGGCTGTAAAAACACTATGAAGTGGTATATAAGTCTAAGGGCTATTGCTATTGAAAATATAAGAAGGCCAATAGTCCAAGATACTGATCTTTCTCTTTCTTATACAAATGACATTCAAATAATATGTGTTATTTGATAGCATTTTACCCACACCCAAGATACTCAAATGCTGTGATTCTATTTATTCTAGTAGTGATATGTTTTAAGTTTCAAATTTCAGTTCTATATAAGAGCACAAGGATAACCTTGGCCTTATATAGTCTAATAATTAGGGCTAAAGAATCTGTACATCTGTGTTTTCTTTTTCTTTTGTAATAATTTAAGCATTATATTCACTCATGCCTTGCCCTAAATGAGTTCCTTTGATGATGAGGGAATCAAAATACAGTCTCAGAGAAAACTACCCCTAAGTAAGGAAAGGTGTTAACTTGCTCTATTGCAGGGGTGTCAAACTCACAGCCCGCAGGTTGGATGCGTCATGAGCTGGCCATGCCCACCTCTGGTTTAGCGAAGAGGAAAATAGTTGCGATGCATCACATGACAACATGTCGTTGTGAGTTTGACATCCCTGCTCTATTGTTTCACCATTTATGTCTATGATGTCACTTTCAAAAAACAACAATTTTTCACTTTGATTTATTAATAATCAAATGTTAAAATTAGTTGTATTCCTGGAAACAATGAGGGTGGATAAGTTGGGTTTTGAGGTTTAAATGTGATAGTTATATACAAGCTTCATAAATTGGGCCAAATAAAATGAATTAGTCTTGTTGGGTGCCACATTCCTCTAGTTCCCCATCAAAAGCTAGCTGCCACTGATCACTATTTGAGGCATGACACCTGACACATAAGGAGATACTTCCTGGTGGATCCAGTTATGATTCATGATAAAGGGCAAGAATGAATCTACCTGTCTGTTGCCTGGGCAACCTCTATACCAGCCATGCCACTACAATTTTTCCTAGAGTGCTTCTGACAGTGGCAGCCACATTCTGGGCAGGCTCCTGCTGGTACTGCAGCTGCCTTCTAGCCTGCCAAATTAAGAATGAAATACTTGCATGCACCTCTACAACTTGTAGTAGAATGAATTTTCCTTTCTGGACAACCTTTTAACAATCAGAAGCAAAAGCAGAAACAAAAGCTGCTTTTCAATTATTTTGGTATAAATTTTCTGACGTGCTCAGGGATTTAGTTCCTACAACCTCATTGGCTGGGAGCTGAGAAGCTCAATCCAAAGCAACTTTGTGAAAATTAATTGTGCTATGCTGATTTATCATCATCAATGTCTATTAGTCAAGTCTCTAACCTTAGACCTAAGAAATAGGAAATTCCAGTAAAGGCAGCTTTAAAAAATCCCATTAAATTACATTGTGCTTTTAAAACTCAATTATCATGAAATCGATCTGAAAGTTTGTTCCTACTGGGCTAAAGAAATCATGTATTCCCTCTCCAGTGAATGCTGGATTTTTACGCCGTTTGGTGATTGATGATGGTAGCTATAGCACTGTACATAAACCAGGGAAAGGCTCTTTAGGTCAACTAATGTAATCTAGAAACAGTGGGGATCTATAGTAAAATGGGTAAACTTGGAAGTGTTTGTGTGTGTGTATGTGTATGTATTCAAAAGTATGCAGTTAGGCTAATGGGACAGATGGAGCTCTGCAAGGTTTAAGAATTATATAAAAAAAACCTGGCATGTGAAATGGCATCAGAGATTGTGGAGCACAAACCTTAGTTAAACAGAAAAAAGGTCAGCTTCAAAGTAAGACCTTTAATGAACAACAAAACAAAACCGAGTATGGGTTATGAAGCCCAATTATCAGTTGATTGGCCATGTATTGTTTTATGCAAAATGCCTATAATGCTCATGCATTGTAATATATTCCCATGCTTGCAGGCTACAGCATCTGTAAATGTTATTGGCTAATGTAGGTAGGATGGTTTGACTTTCCCATTATATTAAAAACTCTGATTTGTTTCTCTTCTAAGTTCAATGGATCTGCTTCTTTTAATTAAATTTGCAAAGCCAACTTACATTGTTGTCATGAGTCTTTGCAGCATATTTGCTATGGAAATGAGGTATTACTAAATTATAAATAATACGGCCAACAACTATTGTCAATTGTTCTATACTCTGTGGAATAGGTTTTTTTTTTGCTATTCTTATTATTACAAATCCAGTTAAGTGGTGTTGTGGTGTGCTTCATAATATGAAGCTTGATATTTTCAGTTTTCTTAAACAAGTTTATTTAATGCTCAGAAAGCAGAAGTTGAAGGTAGGGCCAGATATTTATTTGGAAGTACTCCCTTGGAAGATATTTTCATTTTAAATAAAAGCTGGGAAGAAGATTTCATTTAAAATTTTCATCAGCTTTCTCTATTTTACAATATTTTGTCAGTTAATGTATCTTTTAATAATTTAGGTCTATCCTTTAGGTTTTACTTTCAGAGTTTATCCTGTCTTTAGAGGCCTATAAGAATTTATTTTTAAAAAAGACTTCATTTTTTCCCTAGTAAACAAGGAAAGGTTAATCAATAATTGGTAAAATAGACATTGGATTTTCCTGTCATTAATTATTATTTCAGGAATCATGCTTCTCCCCATTTCATAACAATGTAGTTTAACAAAAAATATAGACAAACTAGTGTGTTTAAGCTTAGAAATAGGTTGTTGCACAGCTTTTGTTAATATTTGATCCACATCTTAAACATATGAAACAAAACAACACAATCTGTGTTTAAAGTAGTAAGTCTCCCACTCCTTCCTAACTTTTCCCTATGTGCTGACATATTTTGTGGTCAATCTCACTAATCTGAGGTCTAGTATGGGTCTGTCATAAATTAAGTGAGTAATCTCCTAAAGTTCCTGGAACAGCTGTTTGTTGTGATTTTGACATTCAAATATTTTCTATAATTAACTCACTTGCAGGAATGAATTCCCTGAATGTTTGACAAAATAAACAAAAGAAAACTTTTGGTTTCACATTAATCCTGATTACAAGAATAGTACTTCATAACATGACATAATATTGTCCCAAAATATATGCTGTTGGACCAAAATTCTGGAAAGCAATATAAAGCGAAGTAATCTAGTTACAAAAAATGAAAAGGAACAGGTACAAGGAGTTCTATTACTAAGCTAAAATGTTATTCTTTAATTCAGTCAATGGAGAAATACATTGGAAGACCTCCATGATATTGTTTCTATACCTAGCAGTTCCTCAAAATTTTAGCTTAGTAATATGTTTTCTATTATTATCATAATAATGGAGTTGGTGATACAGTTCTACAGAGGAATTATTGAATTTGTCATCTGTACCTCTATAACTGTGTGGTTTGGTTCTGCAACCCAACAAGACAGACACAGACTTCAGAGGATAATTAGAACTGCAGAAAAAAACAATTGCTACCAATCTGCCTTCCATTGAGGACCTGTATACTGCATGAGTCAAAAAGAGGGCTGTGAAAATATTTACAGACCCTCACATCCTGGACATAAACTGTTTCAACTCTTACCCTCAAAATGATGCTATGGAGCACTGCACATCAGAACAACTAGACACAAGAACAATTTTTTCCCGAACGCCATCACTCTGCTAAACAAATAATTCCCTCAACACTGTCAAACTATTTACTAAATCCGCACTATTATTAATCTTCTCATATTCCTATTACCCATCTCCTTCTACTAATGACTGTATGACTGTAACTTTGTTGCTTGTATCTTTACAATTTATATTGACTGTTTCCTAATATGATTTGATTGCTTATTTGTACTCTATGACTATCGTTAAATGTTGTACCTTATGATTCTTGATGAACATATCTTTTCTTTTATGTACACTGAGAGTATATGCACCAAGGCAAATTCCTTGTGTGTCCAATCACACTTGGCCAATAAAATTCTGTTCTGTTCTGTTCTGTTCTGTTCTATTCTATTCTATTCTATTCTATTCTATTCTATTCTATTCTATTCTATTCTATTCTATTCTAGTCTATTCTAGTCTAGTCTAGTCTATTCTATTCTATTCTATTCTATTCTATTCTATTCTATTCTATTCTATTTTATGATAATACTGCGGTACCTTGGTACTCAATGTTAATGGTCCCTGGAGATGTGATGAGTACTAAAAATGATGTGTACCAAACAAATTTTTCCCTTAAGGAATAATGTAGTGAATCACAAGGCAGCTGACACTAATAAGTTTTAGCTTGTGTGTTGAGTACCAAAGAAATGATGAATACCGGGACAAGATATTCATGTCAAAATGCATTGAGTGCCAAATTTGATGAGTTTCAAAGCAGTTGAGTACCAAGGTACCACTGTATATCTTATAATATAACCACTGCCCTGAGTCTCCAAATTTTTTCACCTGACATACAGAATATATATGTATGAGCAATTATCAAATACTAACTTAATATATAACTGAATAGTACAGTTAGCAGTAGGTAGAAGGATAGATTACTGAGTGATACAGTATAATAACTTTGTTACTTGGTCATTCATATTAACTCCTTCCTGTGTTTTCAATAAAGCTTTGTTAATGCTTAATGTGCAACAGGAAACTTAAATGAAGTATGAAATGAAACATTTATCTCATTGTCTTTTTTTTTTTTTTTACACATTTTAAATCTTAAGTGTTTTCTTGCCTTTAAAATTTGATGGATCATTTTATTTCTGTGCTTTGTAATGCTTTGAAAAGAAGAAAGAAAACAAAGCAGGGAAGGGAAAAAAAGGCTAGAATTGATACTAGAAAATATTTACACCAACTTAAAAACTATGATAATTTATGCACAGTAATGTTAACTGAGACAGCAACATCTGGTTTTGACCACAGGAGCCTGGATTATTGCTTTCTCACTTCAGTATGCTGAGCTGCAAGTGTTAGAGAATTCCTTTATTTTTCAATCAGAGGAGATCAAGCTTAGCTCTAAGTTAAGCCTGCTTATCTGATCTCCTTAAATCATCCTTAATATGAAGGAAGAAATGAATCAGATTTGAAACTTGTGGAAATTTAACCATAGATACCGTTGAGACAATTTTAAAAAGATATTTGTGTTAAGCATCCTTTGCAATAACAAACTGTAAACACCACAAGATGTATGCAGTCTTTATATATCCTATCTTCACTTCAGCCCTGCATATATTTACTAGAGCTCAATGTGCGACAGTAGAATAAAAGGCATGCAATCACAACAGGGCACTTTATATCCTTTGAATTGAATATTTAAGGTATGAGAGAAACAAGGATTTAATTTTACTGTTGTTCTTTGCCACAATAAAGTTGTAAAGGTATAGATAAGGAAATCATCAGGATGAAGGTGAGGGAGTGAATAGGCTATAAAATGTACCATCTGTGACTGAAACTGCATCTGTGGATTGGCCATTGGGAAAGAGAGAGGCTTCATTTTAACTAGCCAGAACCCTTCTGCAATTTTCTTGTCTGGAAATATCTTTACACATTGTAACACAGATACGACAGCTTGGATAACAGCTCTTAGCTCTACTCCAGCAGGTTTTAGATTTTCCATGCTATATGCCCATGCCTTTCAAGGGGAGGCTGCACCAGACGCAACAGTTTTAAAAAACAGTTCTCTATTGTGCCTGCTAAAAAGCAATGCCATCCAGACACTGCCACAGAGGGTTGGGATTCTGCTTTATTCCTCCCTGGCAGCTGGAAACCTCTTGGCTAGACATGATTGTGCAAGGAAGGCAACTTAATAGCGGGCATCGCTATAATCTTCCAATCAATCCCTCACCACCTATCATGTTTATTATACTATAGCATATGACACTGGCCAAAACAGAAGCTGCACACAATGAATGTGTGCGCCTGGAAGGTTTCAGTGCAATTTGGAATGCATTTCTCCTACTCCCTTTGCTACTTCCTGGCATTGTCAACTGATTTTGGCTCGTGGACTTCTCAAAGGAGAGACATCTACTGATGCAGCTATCTTGGCTGTGATATGAGCTGTCCTACTAATTGCGGAATACATATGCTAAAGGAGATTCGCCAGATGTGGCACAATGGATAGGATGCATATAGAAATCAATTCCCAGCGTTCTGTGTGATTCCCCTGATATTCAGTTGTAGAATGACCAATAATTTGTGGAATCAATAAATATAAAAAAAGAAAGAGAGAATGGTGATAACATTGCCTCAGTTCTCACTGACTCCTCTAACTATGGACTCCAAAAAGAAAAAAAAAAAAAGACTGATTATTAAGAAGCAAGGCATAGAATTCACTCCACCTGAATATACTACCTGTCATGAAATGAATGGGAAAGCATTGCACTGCATTATCTCTTGCCCTGTGTTACTAATGGCTCTATATGTGTGCATTTTCTTTTTGGCATTCCCCTAGAGCCTTGTCTAATATGATTCACCATTCTGGAAGGCTGCAAAGGACAGCTAGGAATAAAATAATTCAATACTTAAAATCACATTGATGGTAATATTTTTTGATGTACAGCAATCAACATTCACGACATGTGTGTCCCCTAATTCTAGTGAATTACTAGGAATTCCTGTTTTATGAGTAGCAGATATAAGGAAACTCCAGCTAAATGCAAATACAGTACATTTATGATCATAAAGTCACCAGTTTCCTTATGAGAAATTTAAATTAGCATCTTCAAACTTTGGCAGGAAATAGTCTATAATCTTCAAGTATTCTTCTTTATGGAATGATCTGCAGATTAAGGGATTACCTGAGTGGTCCTGGGGTACCTTTATTCTAAGTACTTCCACTTAAAGAAATATAACTTTTGGAAGACTTAAATAGCCACCTGTAACATAGCTGGTTTATGGAAATATGGTAAGTAAGAGATTTCTTTTTTAATGTTCTATCTCAGTTTAGTCATGGCCATCATTATACAATTTATTGAGTGCCCTGCATATAGTCAATGATTCTATAATTCCCCTTGAGTTCAAGTTTCTTGAATAACTACAGAGTTGGGCTTCAGAAACAATTACTCTGGACTGTTCTGGCATTCTCTCAGATTTACTTGTCAAGCTGCTTACCTACACTTCTTATAATTCTCAGTGTAGAGAACAAAGATGACCTTGACAGATAAAGGCTGACACTATAACCTAGACCAGTGATGGCTAACCTTTTTGCCATTGCGTGCCAGGAGGGGGGAGTGGGGGGGAGGTCACATGTGTGCGTGCCCACACCCATAATTCTATACGCCCTGCCCCTGCACATGCACGTGTGCCCCCCCTCCCCCTGTGTTCTGTTCCCCTTCCCGACACAGGCAAACACACAACCAGGCACGCCTGCCAAGATTTTATTAAGCAATCAGACTAGAAACCCTTGCAGATAAGAGTTTTGGCAGTAAACTGCGAAATGCTTGCCAAGTCAGTTTTCACTCACAGTAAGCAAGAGAGAGTTTATCCTCAGTCCAGTTCAGTAGCAAAAAGTAATCCACGAATTAAGAGTTAGCCAAGGTCCAATCCAAATATGCACAAGCCAGATTTCAGGTAACGCGATGTGAATCTCAGGTTTTTAACTTTGATGGTCAGAAAGCCTGAAGAGCAATCATACCCACTTTTATTCCTTGTGGGGTGTAGCTCAGTGACTCAGCTCAATCTCTGGCCCTCCCACGCCTCTTTCATTGCTGTGCATGCTTCTCCCTCTGACGCTGCCTGGGATCAAGCCAGGATTCATCATCCTCGCTCCCTATCTGTTGTTGTTCCGATATGCTTTCCTCCTGGCATATCCCAGGCTGTTCCTCTTGGCCTTCGGATGGAACCTGAGGCATTGCCAGAGAGGAGGGTCCTGGAGAGGGAGGCCTTGTCAGTTCCTCCCCATCTTCTTCTGAGTCCTCTTCCTCTGTTAGGACAGGCTCAGGAGTTGGAGTCAAAACACCCTGCTCCTGGCACGCAATGGCCTGGTAGGCCTGTTTTTCTTTCTCACCTGGCTCCAGGGTCTCTCTAGGAGTCGGGGAGGGTGAAAATGGCCTGGAGGTCTTCCCCACCACCCCAGAGGTCCTCCAAAGGCTGAAAACAGCCCATTTGACAACTTACTGTCCCACTGGAGGACCTCCGGGGAGTGGGAGTGGGCAAGGCCATTTTCACCCTCCCCAGACTCCTAGAGAGGCCCTGGAACCAGGTAAGAAAGAAAAATGAGCCTTCCCTAGCCTCCCAGGCCCTCCAGAGGCAGGAGACAGCCTGTTTCCCTACTTCTGGTGGGCCCAGAAGACCTGAAAATCAGTTGGCCGGCATGCACATGTGTGCCGGAGCTGAACTCGCGTGCTGATATGGCATCATGGGCCTAGACAAAATGGGCTGAAACATTTTTACAATCCAGAACATCCAGATAATATTCAGAGGTTGATCAGGTAGATACCCCTCTCCCCATTCAATAAATTATAAGAAGGAGGAGATGGTACAGCACAGTCAGATTTGCAAGAGTTTGTTATTATATCAGTCTCAATAAAATTAGTTTGAGCTTTCCTGTATGTCTGATTTCATGGCCTAGTATATATTGGGTGACTGACACTCTATCTCTTCTCTGTAACTGAATCTACATTTCTGGTACCATGTTTCTCTTATTTGCACTTTGATCATCATTATTATTTGTGGCTCCATGGATCTCAAAATGCTCAAGAAATCAATAAGTCAATGAAACAGATAACAAAACATAAAAAATTAGCACAAATAAATATCCCTCTAAAGTTATAGATACTGTAGTGTTGCAAATAACTATTGTGTGATATTGTATGGATTGCAAAACAATGGACTGCATTCACAATTAATCACTTACGTATTCAGCAATAAAATAAATGTTTCATATATAACTCCAGGGCCAGTACCTGATCCTGGCCTTACACTTTATGTTCTCAGTTATCTAACTCTCTGAATATTGATAAAGTAGTAGAGAAATGTATACTAGTGCTTGAAACCCTTGCTGCAATTCTACTTCTGTTCATTTGTTTCCTTTTAATATGTTGAGTCTGTTTTTGAAAGGTCTTTGTTTGTCCCTGTTTTGCGTAGTGGAAAACAGCATTCTGGAACCTAGAGCTCATTGAAAATGGAATTTAAAAAAATACTGTACCCTTATAGAATATTGAGATTTCTTGATAAAGGGCTTCTTATTGTTAACAGATAATATCCATCTTCTCCAGATTCCTAACATCAACAGCAGGGTTAATAAAATACAAGTTAAGTTCTACCAAGCAATATAGCAATTGTAACCTAATTTCTAATTCATATTATTTGTTTTAGACAGTCCACATCCTTCTGCCCTATTTTTTGTTTGTTTGTTTGTTTGTTTGTTTGTTTGTTTGTTTCAGGGACTAACATGGTAAAGATTATATTACCTCTGTCATGAGTTTTTCTCAATTTTATTTTAAATGTTATATTATTTAGAATGGTATTGATTTAAGCTTTACACAAAACATAAACAAGCAGCACATAATGAGGTAAAATTTGAAATTCACGTTAGTAGGTAACATAAGCAAGAGTCAGATTTAAATTTATCTCCAGCCATATAAATTCACTGGGTGAGCCTAAGCCTGCTTCTTAGCTCAACCTACCTCTCAGGATAGTGGTGGTGATATGAGGGAGATGGGCAGTTTAACAGTGTGATAACTGTGATAACTAAATAAAACACCAAATGCAATCCTAAACTGCATTAACAGAGGGATTCAATCAAGATCATGTGTGGTACTAATGCCACTCTATAAAGCCTTAGTAAGACCACACCTAGAATTCTGCATGCAATTTTGGTCACCACACTATAAAACAGATGTTGAGATTCTAGAAAGAGTGCAGAGAAGAGCAATAAAGATGATTAGGGGACTGGAGGCTAAAACATATGAAGAACGGTTACAGGAACTGGACATGACTAGTCTAATGAAGAGAAGGACCAGGGGAGACATGATAGTAGTGTTCCAATATTTGAGGGGCCATCATAGAGAGGAAGGGGTCAAATTATTTTTCCAAAGCACCTGAAGGCCAATCAAGAAAAAATGGATGAAAACTGATCAAGGAGAGATTCAATCTAGAAAAAAGGATAAATTTTCAGACAGTGAGAACAATCAACCAATGGAACAGATTGCCTTCAGAAGTTGTGGTAGCTTTATCATTGGGAGCTTTCAAGAAGAGACTGGACTACCATCTGTCAGAAATGGTGTAGGATCTCCTGTTTGGGCAGGGGGTTGGACTAGATGACCTACAAGGTGCCTTCCAGCCAGAGGTGGTATTCAGCCAGTTCCCATCAGTTAACGCGAACTGTTGGCAGAAATTTGGCCAAGGTCGCCAAACATTTAGCAATGTACAGCGGGCCATGCCCCTGAACTAGTCCCCCAGTCACTGCTCGCTTGCCCCACCCACCATGTTCGTCGTCACTATGTTCTTCGTGCATGCACATCCCATTGACCTGCAAGTCCAATGGGATGCACATTTGCGAAGAACATGGCGGTGACAGCAGCAGCTTTTTCCGTGACCTCTGGTGCTTTTTGGCGGTCTGCAGGAGGCTTTTTTGCCAGCTGTTTTCCAGCAGTGGCAGCTGGCTGGGGGCCGCCAAAAACTCCGGTCTGCTTGCCTTCCAGATTCTGGACCAGCCGCCATGGAAGGTAAACAGCCCGAACAAAGAGGCGGTGGTGGGGGAGGAAGTGAGGCTAGGGCCGGGGCCACTAAAGGAGGGGAAACAGGGGCGACTGGCGAAGGGAAGACGGGGGTAGATAGGTGGAAATTCCAAAAAAATTTCTACCTTTTCCTGTGGGCATGGCTAGGTTGGGGGGGGGGGGGTCATGTGACTGAGTGGGTGTGAGTGACATCAAGCTGGCCACACCCACTCAGTCACATGCCCCCCATCTAGCCACGCCCACCAAACAGATAGCAAAAATTTTTGAAACCCACCACTGCTTCCAACTCTGTTATTCTGTTATTCCTAGCGGACAGACAGAATATCAGTCTAGCAAGGTTGTTATAACAAGCAAATAACTGAAAATGTGGCAGCAGTGGGATATCCATGGAGAAAGGGTTTCAATTCATTTATGAAATACTCATCAGTAGAGGAATAACTCTGAATATGGTCAGAGTGTATTATTAGGATACAATTATATCAGAAAGAATTATCAGAGTGATGAATTGAATGATTGCTTTTTTCTTCTAAAACTTTGGGTATTACATCAGTCAAGAGAGTGAAAATACAGTGTTCCTCTCTCCCAAGAAATAAATTGCTCCCTTTCTTCTCCCTATTCAGCATTTTCACTAAGTATATTTGTCTTCTCAATCTTTTCAACTCCTACAATGTCTTTGTGTACCCTGAATGAGCAAAGAATAAATGAAAGACAAATTTAGAATGGAAAAGAACGATCACATGTAATTTGAAATCTGGTTGGAGGTAATCAAATTTTTGGGAAGACGGTGATGGCAAACCTAGAGAGCGATACTGAAGAGAAGGATTTTATAAAACAAATTTAGGTTGCATCTAAATAGGTTGAGCTGCTATTCTCCACCATCACCAGGAATGTTGTGGAAAGATAATCTATTCAGGACACTCCGAGGAAAAAGTAGATGCAAGCTAGAATTCCATCACTATTGCCCCCACTAGCAGTAGCAAAAATCTAATTTAAAAAGTTCCAGTACCACAATCAAAAGAGAAGTTTTCTTTTCAGACAAAAAAAAAAAAAAAAAAAACCACAAACAAATCAGACCAAATTAGGCTAAAGACATTGTCTGAGGAAAGTGGTCAGAAGGTCCCCAAATCTGCCATCTTTAACTAGTGTAGTAAATTGCAAATTTTTGTTTATCTGCTTTGCAAACAGATGGAGGACAATAAAGTGAATATACATCAGGGAGAGGCTATTAGTTGTGGCTCTCTGATCTTAGGGAACAACTTGCCATTCTTTGAAGCACAGGAAAAACGATATAACTCATAAATAAAAAGACATTTACACAGTTCATCAGCTACAATAGAATGGCTCAATGTGTTCATTTATGCCTGATTTAAGCCTGTGTTGTATCATGTCAAGGTCTTTTAATAAAACATGAAAATTTCCGAAATATTCATGGGCATCAGTCAGATGCTTTAAAATAATCCCAGCAGTTGTACTGCACCCAAGGGCAAAAAATGCAACTCCCTACTTAAATTTTCAATTTCTAACACAGATATATACTTCAACTATAAATTTCAAACCAGCAGCTTTTCAGACTGAAGTTTCAAGGTTAAA